>VZTD01000883.1:479954-497381 GCA_013397725.1 Rhagologus leucostigma | reverse complement strand
TTCTCTACCAACTGTTCCAACATGAGTCACTCTTCCATGAGGTGCCTGCGTCCTTCCGTGTGTCCTTCAGGCACAGCCTGCTCCAGCGTGAGTCCCCCAGGAGTCCCCCTCCCTTGTGAGGTCACAAGTCCTACCAGGAAACCTGCTCCAGTGTGGGCTCCTCTCTCCACGGGTCCACAGGTGCCTGCCAGGAGCCTGCTCCAGCATGGGCCTCCCAGGGGCCCATGACCACACTCCTCTCAGGCATCCGTCTGCTCCAGTGTGGGTCTCCTGCCTGTGCTGCAGATGGATCTCTGCATCCCTGTGGACCTCCATGGGCTGCAGGGGCACAGCTGCCTCACCATGGTCTGCACCACGGGCTGCAGGGGAATCTCAGCTCTGGCTCAGCCTGGAGCACCTCCTGTCCCTCCTTTTGCACTGACCTTGGTGTCTGCAGAGTTGTTCCTCTCACAGATTCTCAGTCTGCCATTCTCAGGCTGCAATTACATCTGCACAATAATATTTTATTTCTTCTTAGATGTTATCACAGAGGCACTATGATAATCAGTGATGGGTTCCATCTTGGCCAGACGCACATCTGTCTTGGAGCTGGCTGGCAATAATTTTGGAAGCTTCTCCCAGAAGCCACCCCTGTAGGACCCGGCTGTAAAACCTGGCCATGCAAACAGTACAGCATGGTTCTGAATTTTCCTGTCAGCAGGAAGGACCCCTGCTGAAAAAATATCACAAGAGTAATAATAACTTTGTGTGTGCATGTGTGTTAAAATGCGTGTTTAAAGTTTATATCTATGGGGAAATACAATAGAACACATCACAATGATACCATGAATGATAAATCATACACATTTTTATCTGATACATAATGCAATCTTTATTACCACTGTCAATATAATCAATACATACCAGTTGAAAGTGACATATAGAGTGACACAGCCCTTGTACAATGAAATGAATTTTGATCAGCAGAGCCACAGCAAGTCTGTTCCCATGCACTGCAACTTCATTAAAGTATCCATGCAGGAAGCGAAAACATAACATTCAGGCAGTCAAATGGAGAGATTATACATTCCAAGATAAGACTTTCTTTACTCCAACTTGTCCATTTCCCCTTGGAGTTCATAATAACCTTGAGAAATCAACATCTGTTGAGAAATCATCAACAGAAATCCATTTCTGTGTTGTCTTAACACACCTGTAAAATGTTGGATTCCTAACACAATTGTGGCACTTTCAGAATTTTATAGTGTCAGAGACTGAAGTATTACAGTTTATGACTTAAACTTTTTCCTGAAGGACTTTTAAAACTGTGTTGCAAAAGCTGCAGAGAAGACTACCGCACCCTGAAAGGGGTCCTAACTGAGGCCTTACACTGCTCACTGATGAAGATAAGACAGAATAACAACTCTGGGCTGGGGACATTCACAAAGTCTAAGCTTAACACCTCCAAAGTGGAGACCACAGCCCCAGGTCTCCTGGGAGACCTATCAGCTGCCATCTCGCACAGACCCTCGCACCAAAGGGTGGGGGAGAGAGGCCTTGGGTGTGTGCTGGAAAAGCCTCTGGTGAGAGGCGCAGTGACCGCCCATCCTCCGCTGTGCAGAGGAGCCCAGCTGAGGAGCCCTTCACCCGGAGGAAAAGCTTATCCGCAGCAGAGGGGGTGTCATGGCCCATCAAAGGGCCCCCCAAAGGGGTCCCCAGACCCTGCACCACAGCACCAGAGATGATGCAACAGACCCTCAGTGTTGCAAGGGACAACTTGAAGCAAGCTGGCCCCTGTAAGGGAGGTACACAGGCGTTCCCGCCTGCCTGAAGTGTATATTAATCCACGGGATTCTTTACTCTTCGGCGTGCGGCACCGTAGCTGCATGTGGCCGCATAGCGTGGCATGGCAGTGGGGGACTCTCACCACCAGACCAGATGGAGGGGAGCAACGAGACGTCGCTGGGACCCCTGGACAGATGATATGCTCCCACCTAACCCCTGTCACCTCTCCCTGTCCCCCACCCTCCCATGCACACTTCTTTCTCTATGTCTTTCTTTCTTTCTTTTCTCTTTCCTTCTCTTTGCCTCTTTTACTATTAAATAAAATACATCAATTCTTTGGCACCAACATCTAACCTCGTTTGGTTTTAATCTCATTTTTGGGAATATTTTGAACCTTCTCAAAGTTCCATCCGGTTTATGCACAGAGACTTAGTTTTCTTTGCTCTTCTGGGTTTAAACTGAATCGTAACACATAGAAATTGTCTAATAGTATTGAAATTGTAGTATTATAAAAAAAAGTACTTACAAAAATATTGAACAGCTTGGATAAAAATTTTACTTTTCCTGTGTTATGTGTACTATTAAGAAAAGTCTACTCAGAAAACAACTAATTAACCAAAAGTCTATAATTAAAAAATAGGAGACAATCAAGTTTTTATGGGTTTTTCTGAATGTGCTCTGAGACAGTTATTTGGTATGATTCTTCTGTGAGGCCAGTTCTGGTCACCTTATTCAGATATTAGGGGGATACTCATAGGTTGTCACTGGGGTTTCTGGTTCACCTTCTCTTCTGGAGCAGGGCAGTTTTGGTATTTCTTTAAAAAGACAAAAAATATTTTATAGTCTTTTGCTTTTGCAGACTTCAAGTACTTGATGAAGAGCATGATCCTCTTTATCTTCCCTTTTCCATCTAGGCAAATATAGAACAAAACCCAGACCAGAACCTTTTCTCCCAAGCCCTTCTTCACGTCTGTTAATATCTGTGGCATTGAAATAGTGAAAATTTGAATAAATTTCAGAGCAACCACAATAGCTTTTCCTATTCTTCATCATTCCACAGGAAATGACTTCTTACAGCAGCCTCTTGAGGTCTACATAATATCTTCGGTGTTATCCACAAATGTCGGTTGTTTGTCCCATTTCAAGTTGGAAAGAGAACCCAAAGAGCAAACCAAGTTCTGAAATTCTGTATCTGTTAGAGTTCTTCACTAAGTCAAGGGTATCTCATCAGGTGGCTAGGGTATTCTCTGTAGATACTGTTGTGAAGGAGAATCTTAAGGGACCTACACAAATAGTCAGCCAGAACAATAGGATTCTGTCTTGTTTCTAAAACTACTCTCTGAAGGCAAAAGCAAACAACTTGTGAGAAAGAATCCCTCCAAATAAAGTAATAACTAACCTGTGTTTTGATTATTTCTTTAATGCTTTTAAGTTCAGAGAATCAATAGCTTTAAATATTAAGGGTACTTGGCATTTTTCTAGTTTGCTATGCAGTTCAATTGTCTGCACATACCAGTCATTTGTCCTGCGGTAACTCTGATTTTGATTTACACAGTGCTGACAGAACAAAATTATTTACTTAATTTTTCTTCTCCTCCATATTTTTCATTACTAAAAACACTTTCCTCGACTGGAGTTCAACATACATATTACTCAGGAGAACAGTTTATTTCCCAAGCTCAGGTACAAATTTTGCATTTCTCTTTTTACTGTTGTGGCAGAGTAGTTGAGAGAAGGTTGTCAGACAAGCAAAAGAAGTAGGACACAGTGATTGCATGGATGATTATGATTAGATTTATTGCTAATACAATACCTAAATATTGTCAACGCAGTATCTAAATAACAACTCTATTACAATGGTTTGCAGTATAACTAAGTCATAGTCACAAGCTGCAGTGAGATATCTTTGCTTTCTAAACTTTTCAGAGAAATCTAGGTATGACTGGGTACACCTAGTCTCAGATTTGGTCAACAATCTATGTCTAAAGGGTTTGGCTAGAAACATATATGTTTGCAGTCTTTGGCCTTGCAGAATTCACAATTGCCAAGCAACAAAATCCCTATGTAGCTACTTTATGACTTTATCTACATATTTGACTGGATTTTAGTCCTTTTTACTCAGACAGCCAAAAGAGAGCAAGACATCCCTGCTGAGGGGTGGGGAATCCACCCAGAAGCTGCTCGCAATATTGAAACATCGGTTTGCCCAGCTGGCCAGATATGCAGCAGCATTTTATATGCTTATGCAAGCACCAAAGTCTGTTGCCAATATCTCGTTCCCTCATCTCTGGAATACAGTTACTGAGCATCCAGGCAGTTCTTCCTGCAAAACCCAGCTGGTCTTCTTATCTCAGGACAAACCCGATTGCACCATCAGAGAGCAGAAAGGGAAATGGAGTGTGGGGGGGTCCGTGGACGTGTGTGTAAGACACACATGAAGACCCAATTATGTTTCACATTTTCAACATTAAGTTATTTGAAATTATTTCCTATGATTTTAGATGCAGACATTAGTAGATAGATGATTGCTAGCTTGGTCATATTGTTTCATTTTAGGTAGTCACACAAGGAATAACACTTTGGACCCAATGATCCTTGTGGTTCCCTCGCAACTCAAGATATCTTTCTATGATATATGATAAACCAATATTTAAGATGCTAAATCAGATGCTCAGGAGTTAGATACCTCAATTTCAAATTTGTCTTTATAGGTCTCCTACTGTCTTGGGGTGACTTTATGATGTTGTATCCCCTATCACCACCGCTCTACGCCCAGATATGATCCTGAGCCTTTCTGTGCCTTTAAAAATGGGTGCAAGAGAGAGAAAAAAAAACTGAGCGACCTTTTCAAAACAGTTTGTGCTTCAAGGACACAGAGATTAGCTGCTGCTGCTGCTGCTGAGGAGCGAAGGAAGCACCCTTTTCTGCTTCTCTTGGCTCTTTGGCTCTGTTTCTACGGAGAGAAACTGAGAGTTAAGATTCTTTCTGGGACTTTGACTTTTCGCTTCTTCTCTTCTGGACTGTTTCAACATCAGAACACCAGAATTCACTGGGAAAATTTCCACCTTAGGCCCGGAGGGGGCCCAGGCTTACCCAGCTCAAAGGAGGAGGAGAGAGACCACACCCACAGAAGGACTTTAAAATCTTCCCAGGTTTCTCTCCACAGCAAGAGGTTTTATTATTTAGCTTTATGATTCTTTTCCTGTGTGTTTGTTAAATAAATAGTTTTTTTCCTTCACTTTCCTCCAAGGAAAATCTTTTTTTTTTTCCCAGACCTGGTGGGGGAGGTGTGCCTGTAACCTGCTTTCCTTTGAGGAGATGTTCCTTTTGGATGTTTTCCCTGAATTTGGCCCAAACCGGCACACCTACACATACATATTTAATGTGACTCTTTAACTGTAACACCCTTTGCACCAGAGGACTCTTATATTCAGTGTTTAAGGCAGAGAATACTCACAATGAAGCATCTATTTATGTATTTTCTCTGGTTTTATTATTTAGCCCTATGCCTGTCTTATTGAACACTCTTCAGACTATGTTCTAAAAGGCAGAATTATTCATATGTTTTTTGTCTGTAGTTCAACATAATCAGTGATTAGATTTTTTTAAAGCATTCCTCTGAGAAGACGATCTGGCTGTAGGCATAAAGAGTCTAAAAGGCTACTTAGGACACAAAGGAATATGTTTTGTTTTTTTGTTTTTATCCTGCACTCTTACTTCTCTCTCCTTCTCACTTTAAATTTTGAGATATCGGTCTGTGAGAGCTGGCCCTTCGCAAGTTCTTACACTGCATCAATTGATAGCTTGTTAGCTTTCAGTGTAGGAGTAAAAAAGCACCTGCATTTTCTTACAGTGTCAAGGTAGTGGCAAGGTTTGGAGTACAAGGAAGGAAACTATACATTTCGGAAAATGTGAATAGTGAAGAGACTGGACTGATTAAATTGCTTATTTAATGTGAAATATTTTTAAGCAGTGAGTAGACAGATTTTCTCATTTTAAGACTTGCATTTAGTTTAATTAGGATATTTTATTAGTTAATCTGAGTGTTACAGTGAGTATATCATTAACCACATATGACAGAGAAAGGCTAGAGGAATAACAGTCTCAGATTTAAAAGCATTATGAATTAAATCTCTTACCCACAACATAGGGTGGGACTTTTTCAGAATTTTTAGATCTGTATAAAACCAGCTTATCTTCTGACCTTTGCCGTTCGTTTATATCAGACTCATATACTTCAAATTTAAAATATTGGAAGGTTACAATAGGTGAGAACTTGAAAATATATAATCCAAGTTCAATGAGAGATGTCAATTAGCAATATTTTAGTAAGGGGGCCATTAACATGATTAACAGCAGTATCATTAAAATATGTAATGTTAATTGAAACTCATATTGTCTGTCTGGTTTATTCTTCATTAATACACTAACTAAATATTTTGAAAATTTTGGGTCACTTAGAATAGGGGCCAGATGCTTCCAAAAATCTGAGATAGTCCCAAAATAGCTTTGATGTTCCAGGAGAAACAAATCCTTAAATGTGAGTACACCTGAAGAGTGATCTATTTTATATGTAAAGCAGGCATTTTTATGGAGCTACCAGTGATAATCAACTGTGTCAAATTTGAACTAAGAGTAAGCTGCAGTTATTGAGACACAAGCTTCTGAAAAGTAATGCTGTGTAGATCTTATAGCCTTATCACAGAGTGAGTTGTGTCACCTTATAATGTGATATAGATGATTCTTGATTGAGTAGAAGCGTGTAATTCAATTGAAGAGTTCTGCTGACACAAGAGCAGCCTTCAGGTGATTTATGAATGAGAGTAGGGCACTTCATTGAATTACAATCTTGGTATTCAGCTTGGAAAGGTTTTGCAATATACATCATTATCGTCATCCTGAAGTGGAGGGGGGAGAGGAATTTAGTGAAGAAAACAGATAATAAAATTTTTGAATTGGAAACGTGCAAGTAAATAGTTTCAACTCAGATTTTTAAAACAAAGTTTATAATATTTTGATCCATGTAGAAGCTTGAAATTTGAAATCTTTGGACATCATTTTATGTTTTCCCAAACCAAAACACTGGGGGTCTTATGACTGTTTCATGATATGTATCATAATTAACTGACAAGTATTTTCCATTCAAAAAAGCAATTAATCCAAGTTCTCCTTACCAACTATAATTTAAGACCACTAATGCAATAAACTAATTCTTCCATGAAGATTCACCAGTTGAAAAAAGAGGCAACTGTTCCCACGCAGTAGACTATTAGTATTTGGAAAAAAAATAATCATGATGAAAGCCAATTTTCCTTTTCCAAGATAACTTATTTTCAGCAGACATATATTCATGGAGCTGGTACTCAGAAGCAAGTGAAGGCTGTGAGATTGCATCTCATTTCCCCTCTGTGTATGCATTTATGCCCCCTGTGCAGGGTTCAAAGCCTCTGAGTCAGCTGGATCCCAGCCCACCTATGTGCACAGATTTCCTCACAGATGAGAGCCTCTGAAAGTGTCCATGCGGTGAGTCCGTGATCTTGCCACAGTATAAATCAGAACACATCCAACATTCAAGAGAACCCAAGAAGTCAGAGTGGCCCTTGGGTTTAAAAATGCAGTGTTAGCCGTAGAGAACTGATGAAATACAGACACTGTGTAACCCCTTCTGGAACTTCCCCAGAGCATACCAATTATTTAGTCCTGAATTATTCAGTCGTACACAACTATCACTAAATATTTGATATATTCAATTATCGATGTGGCTCACCAAGTTCTTCTCATGTATTATGAATATCATGCAAGAACATGAACAGGTAATAACAGAGTCATTTTGAATAGGCAAGGAACAACAAGTTGAGGTAGTATTGTTTGCCCTGCAGAGAAGCAGTCAGGAACGTGTCCCTCACAGGGGTGTTCCGTAAAAAAGCTCAGACATAAAACAGAAGCAAGTTAGGAGTGTCACTAGAAGTAGCTGTGCAAAACAACAAGTTGTGCTAATTCCCTTTCTGAGGCACAGTTCCTTCTCAGTTTCTTTCACCAACGGCATGGATTTTTCTTCTAGCACATATGATACCAAGTAATTCTGCTGCCACAAGGGTGGTGTGCTGACAAATGAATAGCAATTTGCAAAGGTGAAGTTTAGCTTAATTCCTACTTATTGTCTAGTTACATGTTGTCAAGAGAGTTTTGCTTCTTTTTTCATGTATAACAGTTCACATTTGTGTGGTGGTGGCATGTGACAATAAGCAAGTGAGGGCACAGTCTTGAAAACTACTGTGAATGTAAATCTCATCATGAATATCGTACGAACTATCTGTCTTATCTCAGCATGAAATCAAACAGGTTGTATTATGACCTGCTCTGTCTGTCAAGATAGAACACTTTGCATAGAAGACTTGAGATTAGAATGAGGAAAACAATACCATGGGAGCAAAAGGAAATTTGCTTTTACAGATTCAGGGCCTGCTTTCCCTATTTGTGTAATTTGAGGCTTTATGATGTGAACAGGGTTCAGCTGACATTAGGATAGCACTGACAGAACCAGAAAAAGGAACTGATAAACAAGAAAAACTACAGATATCAGGGGGTAAACCACCATGAGACAAAACACGAAGAAAATATAATAATACACATAAATGTTTAAAAATATATATTTTAAAAAACTGTCAGTGGTAGACCAGCAAGATCTGATCACCAGCTATATCAAGAAGGCAGATTTTTACCACTAGCTTCATAGTGAATACAATGAGGGTCATCAAAATTTAAAAATACACTCATATTTTAAAAAAATTAAAAAAAAAAAAAAGAAGCAGGAGAGGGTCATAATAATACAAAGAGGAAGATATTCAAGTGCTGATATATGCAGCATATTGTCAAAGAAGTTGCTACAGAAATCAGAGAATCACTGAGTGTCTGAGATGGAGCTCTGGAGATCTACTAGTCCAGCACCTCCTCAGAGAAGGGTTAGCAGCAGCAGGTTACTCAGGACTGTGTCCAGGTGTGTTTGAGTACCTCCAAAGATGGAGACCACAACTTCTCAGGACAGCCTGTACCAATGCTTGACAATCGTCACAAAAACCCGCTCCCATACCTGATTGCATAGCCCTTTCACCAGAGCATACCTCCCACAGAGGCCAAGACCAATGCCTCTGGCTCCAGCAAGAAGTCCCAAATATCGCTGCAACTTCTTTCTGCACAGGTACCTTGTTCCTCAAGAGCTTGGGTCTCTGATGTAGCAAAGACATAGACAGCATTTCTTTAGTGTGTTAGAGTACTCGTCTGTCAGTAAAAGCTTTGGCTACAGGCACACACATGACATTATTACCTCAATCCAGGATTAAAATAAAGAAATGATTGTGACATAACCAGAAATTAACTATAAGATGAAAAAGTTTACTTCATGTGCTAAAGCATATTATTTGAGATATGTTTATACATATTGTATGTAGGATCATGGACTTGAAAATACTAGGACAAAAGGACTCTTCCCCCATATATTGATTTTGGCTGGGATAGATTTAATTTTCTTCACAGTGGCTGGTATGGGGCTGTGTTTTGGATTTGTGCTGAACAGGGTCAATAATAGGGAGATATTTTTGTTATTGCTGAGTAGTGCTTGCACAGAGCCAAGGCCTTTTCTACTTTTCATACTGCCAGGCTGGTGAGGAAGGTCCATAGAAGATTGGGAGGAGACATAGATGAGACAGGTGACTCGAAAAACTGACCAAAGGAATATTCCAGATCATACAACATCATGCTCAGTATAAAAGGTGAGTGGAAGAAGGAGGAACAGCGGGGAAATTTAGAGTGATGGCATTTGTCTTCTCAAATGACCACTACATGTGATGGGGCCCTGCTCTCCTGGAGATGGCTGAACACCTGCCTGCTCATTGGAAGGGGTGAAGGAATCCCTTATTTTATTTTGCTTCTGTGCATGGCTTTTGATTCCAGTATCAAACTGGCTTTATCTCAACCCATGAGTTTTCTACCTTTTACCCTTCCAATTCTCTCCTTGTTTCTGCTGGTGAGGGAGTGAGTGAGCAGCTATGTGGGGCTTGGTTGCCAGCTGGGGCTGAACCATGACACCCCAGTAAAATCTGTGAGAAATATTAACTCTTGAAATAATCTGATGATTTTTTCTCTGGAATTTTTCTATAGGGGCTTGGAAAAGGACTGGTCTAACTGCACAAGGCCTTTCATGAAGACAGACAACTTTTCAAAATTCCATATGTGTACCTGCTTAGTGTTATCTTTCAAGCCAATACAGAGACAAAATACAATTCCAAGGGGGTCCTTTCTGACACACTAGAGTTTTGTCCATCACAACTCCAGTTTGCCCTGCCAACAGAAAAATAAATGGCCCACAAGCATTCAAGCCTGGCAGCGTTTGGAGTTGGTTTTCTGGAGGTTTGTTGTTATAGTTTGATTTTTTGTTTTGTGATTCCTTTTTTTTTTCAGTAGGTGCAGAGTGAGGGAAGCTGCCAATATACAATTCAAAAATGTTATTGAATTTTTAAAGGTTTTTAATCTAACTGATCAGTTTGGATCTATTCAGTCAGAAGATTTACCATGTGGAACTGGAGAGAGGTCAAGAATTCAGCAAAAACCTGTTTTAATTTGAGCCCACGGTGGATAATTAGAGTGATGTGTATTTCATCTTATATATGCTACATGTAAGTAAATATCTAATCCCATCTTTCTAACCTTGTTAAACTCAGTACTATAAAATAAAATGAAGGAGTTGGTAATTACATTTTCAAAAGTATACCTAGAGGCCACAGACTCACGGGTTTCTTAATTTCTTGTTCTCAACAATAAAATGGGACATGGAGCTTTAAAGCCCAGCAGGGCTGCTGTGTAGTTTAAGGAAGGAAATGAATTCTGAGAGCAGTAAGCTAATAAGATGCCACTTTTCCGACTTTCTTTACAGAGTTCTTTACAAAAGGGGATATTCTCAGAAGCTCTCTGAATAATGAGAAATGAATATTCTAAAGAACAAGACAAAAACAACTAAAACTGTGAAACAGATTCTGTGAAACTTTTCTCCTGCAGTACTTACCTCTGCCCTGTTAGACATCATTAACGGTGCTCTAAGGACAAAGATGCCATCTTTTTTGTTGTCTGAGAGGTTTGTTTTTTACAGACAAAAACCTTAAGATGAAGCTGTTAACAAAAACAGGGCTCTTAACACTAGTATCTTCACTCTCCTCTATTTAATTTTTAGTGCTTGGGGGTTCATCCTGTAACTCCTTCCCCCACATTGCCTCTTTAACCCTTGTGTAATCCTGCTGATAAATTCCCTTGTTGCTATTGCAAAAGGCTCCAGTTTGGTAGAGCAGCATATCACCCTGTCTTGGGGTGATTTTATGATGAGTAGTCTATTCCCTGATCATCTGCTCTATGACCAAAAAATGGTTGCTGTAGATTTAAGGTGGGTCCAGAGGGAAAGGGGAGCCTTGGGGCTCTTCCGTGGACTTTTTCAAATCCGCACCCCCACCCAGGGGTCCAGGCACCTTGTGGACTGTGGTTTTTTTGCTTAGCTAGCTTGGGGTTTTTTTAGCTTAGGCAAGAACGTTTTTTTCCTTTCCCTGGCCTTGGAGAGGCTGCAGCAGCAATCCTTCAGCAGCTTTTTTCGAAGTGAATTGGATAGTTTGCTTTTGGTCTGAGATCAGAGAGAATGACCAGCAGGAGAAGGGTCAGGCAGGACCAGCCAGAAAGGCGAAGGGCCCTTTTGGCCACAGACCTCGGAAAAGCTGAGCTGGTGAAAGAAAGCACACCAGCTTTATCTGCTATGAAGAGGGGATCAAGACCAGAGATTCACCAGGTTTCTGTTTTTTCCCAAGCTGCTGCGTGAACCTTTTGGTTTTCTTTGTGACAGGAGCTGGCGCCATTTTCTCTTCCCAGCACATTGCTGGCCATTGTGGTTTTTATTCTTTCCCTCGCATTCTGGGGTTTTTTGTTCTGGTGTGGGTGTGGGGGGGCGGGTGGGGAGTGTAAGGTCTAATAGTTCAATATCTATCACTTATTTACCCTTTTTTTGACCATGCCATGTGGGCACTTGGTTTGTCAATAAACGGTTGGGTTTTTTCACTTTTATCCGCTAGTACTCATTTCTTATTTGCAGAAGGGGATTGTTGGAACCTGTTTTTTCCTACAGGAAACACTCATTCCAGAGTGTTTTTCTCCTAAACTCATCTCTAAATCAAGACACACCTTCTCATGGCGTAGAAGATGAGATCACCTCTGATGAATGCTAATTCCAATAACTTGCTGATCAGGCAAATGAGTAGAATTTAAGTAATGTAGTGGAGACTCTTGCTTTGCTGCTTGCTTTGTTGAAGTTGTATTGGGTTTGTGTGGCCAGGTTTTGATAGGGGGGCTAAAGGGGTACCTTCTTGGAGAAGCTGCCAGAAGATTCCTCCGTGTCTGGCAGAGCCAATCCATGGTGGGTCCAAGACAGACTCACTCCTGCCTAAGGCTGGACCTATTAGATATGACAGTGGTAATGCCACTGTGATAACATCTAAGAAGAAATAAAATATTATTGTGCAGATGTAATTGCAGCCTGAGAATGGCAGACTGAGAATCTGTGAGAGGAACAACTCTGCAGACACCAAGGTCAGTGCAAAAGGAGGGACAGGAGGTGCTCCAGGCTGAGCCAGAGCTGAGATTCCCCTGCAGCCCGTGGTGCAGACCATGGTGAGGCAGCTGTGCCCCTGCAGCCCATGGAGGTCCACAGGGATGCAGAGATCCACCTGCAGCACAGGCAGGAGACCCACACTGGAGCAGACGGATGCCTGAGAGGAGTGTGGTCATGGGCCCCTGGGAGGCCCATGCTGGAGCAGGCTCCTGGCAGGCACCTGTGGACCCGTGGAGAGAGGAGCCCACACTGGAGCAGGTTTCCTGGTAGGACTTGTGACCTCACAAGGGAGGGGGACTCCTGGGGGACTCACGCTGGAGCAGGCTGTGCCTGAAGGACACACGGAAGGACGCAGGCACCTCATGGAAGAGTGACTCATGTTGGAACAGTTGGTGGAGAACTGTCTCCCGTGGGAAGGACCCCACACTGGAGCAGGGGAAGGACTCCTTTCCCCGGAGCAGTGGGAGAAACAGCATGTGATGAACCGACCATAACCCCCATTCCCTGTCTCCCTGTGCCACTGGGGGGCAGGAGGTAGAGCTGGGAGGGAGGAAGGGTTTGGGGGAAGGTCTTCTCAAGGTCTTATTTTATTTCTCATTACCCTGCTCTGCTTTTGCTAGTAATAAATCTAAGTAATATCTCTAATTTGATTCTGTTTTGTCTGTGACAGTATTTGTTGAGTGATCTCTCCCTGTCCTTATCTCAATGAAGCAATCCTTTGTTACATTTCCTCTCCCTTGTCCAGCTATGGAGAGGGATGGTGTAGCTGCTTTGGTGGGCATGTGGCATCCAGCCAGGGTCAACCCACTACATAGACACACACACACACATATATTTGTCTGCAGGTACATGTGTCCAAATGTACATATATCTCTATACACTTATGTACAAACGTATATCTGGACGTGTGTGTGTCTGTGTATACAAATGTATTTTTCCAAAAATTTAAACATCTTTATGACTTTGTCTTTATATTAGTGTGATTGAATCCCTTTCTCGGTTTTGTTTTTTTTTTGGTTGGATTTTTTTTTCCGTTTGGGTTTGGGTTTGGTTTTTTTTTGCTGGTTTTCAGTTGTATTCAAATCGTGCACATCTATATTTCTGACTTCATTGCCTTATTAGTCCCAATAGAAACTCTAAAATTCAGAGTATTTTATGGGTTTTCATGTTTCTAAGCTTCAGTTATGTAATGCCATTTCTTGGTGCCATTCATTCTTCAACTTACTTGACTGCTGGATGAAAACATTGAAAACACTTACATTTCTAGCAGCACACTGTTTCCACAGTCATAATCTATGCCATTATTATTTTCTATCACTGTAAACTTATTTCCTTTTCTTTTATTCATTTCTTGCTCATTTCTCTTAGCTTTCAGGAAGTAGTTTGTGGACTGAAGGATGCTGGAAATTGTTAAGACACATAGCCCACAGAAGCAAGAACACCAGCTGAGTGGTTAAAGCTGATTTTATGGTAAAACTTTAAAGCCAGGAGACTGTCATGACATTTCTCAAGAAAAGGGAAAATATCTCCTCAAGGGGCACTGAAAAAGGGAAGAGTAGAGAAGGAAAGGGAAAGGAAGAGCATTTAATTTTATATGTTCCATGTAGGTTTGTGCCACAGATAAAGCTGATGAATGAATTAACAACATGCAGCAAGTACAGCCCTGTACAACAGTACAATTCTTCCTCCTCAATATGAGCCAGCAGTGTGCCCAGGTGGCCAAGAAGGCCAATGGCATCCTGGCCTGTATCAGGAATAGTGTGGCCAGCAGGACCAGGGAAGGCGTTCTTCCCCTGTACTTGGCACTGGTTGGACCACACTTTGAATGCCGTGTCCAGTGTTGGGCCCCTCAATCTAGGAAGGGCGCTGAGATGCTTGAATGTATCCAGAGAAGGGCAACAAGGCTGGTGAGGGGTCTAGAAGACAAGGCTTATGAAGAGCAGCTTAGGGAAACGGGGTTGTTTAGCCTAGAGAGGAGGAGGCTCAGGGAAGACCTTATCACTCTCCACAACTGCCTGAAAGGAGGCCGTAGCCAGGTGGGGGTCGGTCTCTTCTCCCAGGCAACCACTGACAGAATGAGAGGACACAGTGTCAAGAGGACACAGGGGAAGTTTCAGCTAGACGTTAGAAAAAATTCTTCACTGAAAGAGTGATTGGACACCGGAATGGGCTGCCCAGGGAGATGATGGAGTCACTGTCCCTGGCGGTGTTTAAAAAAAGACTGGACGTGGCACTTAGTGCCATGGTTTAGTTGATAAGGTGGTGTTAGGTCATAGGTTGGACTCAATGATCTCAAATATCTTTTCCATCCTAGTAAATTCTGTGATTCTGTAATTATTCTCCTTCTCTCTGTCTTAAAGAAAATGGTTTAAAACTGCATGGGATTCATTTGCCCCTGGCCACTGCATTATATTCCAGTTCCCCCGTTTGGAAGAAAAGATGTTGCTCTTGCTCTATTATGTAAAGATGCTTGGTTTCCCCAAGAGAATATCGGTGACTAGGGAGAGGACATGTGCAGTGCTCTGGAAAACAAAAAAGTCAGAAGACTGTGAGTATCAGTGAACATTGCTGGAGAGACTCTGCTTTATTGTAGTGCTGCATTTCCCTCAAATATTGCCACAAGATCAAATAAAGTAGTAGAATACTGTATGAATGAGTCAGCAGCCTGGAATCTCTCAATGTTGTCATACAAGTGAGCCGTCCTCTGGAGTAAAGTAAATTAATTCAATGAACCCCAACAGCATTGTTCAGATAAAGCAACAGGTTGTTTCATAGCTGGAAGCCATTGATACAACACTCTTTCATTTCTTTTATGAACCTGCCAGAACTTGTTTAAAACCAACAACATTTGCTGAATAGTTTTCTGAATAGAATTCAGTCATAGGCATGAACATTTTTTAAAATTTTTGTTATAGAGATTAAATAATTTTCAGCCACATTATGCTCTATGGATTTTTTCATTTGCTTAAAAATATGATGAAAATTGCTTTTCTTTCACTACAATACCCTTGGCTGAAAAAAAAGTCATTTAAATACTTGTAATTTACCATGCTGTCATTATCTGTTACATGAATTCTAGGTTTATTTGAACAGATGCTGCCTAGACAAATGCAGATAATTTACATTTATGTTTGGATAATTAATGGATCTACAGTGGATACTATTCCAACATTTGAAGCACTTGAATTTGAGAGGGTTTCTTTTACTTTTGGATGAAGTCTCCCAGAGGCCATGTCCACCCCTCCCTTCTCCCCCACCCCCAATTCATGGATGTTAATGAATCTAAGCAAAACATTTTAAAGTTTATTCAACTGTAAAGATAGCATGTGGGGTGTCATGATCTGACGCAGCTGAGCGTCAAGCGCACGAAATCTAATTACTTATTTGCCTCTGCTGTAATTAAGCAGAGAAAGGCGAAAATTAAAACTTCATTTTTATATGGTAAGTTTAAGATTATTGAGGAAAATGAGAAAACTACAAGACAAAACAGGCACATTCTTGAGCAACTGCCATATAAAGGAGATTTATTACTAACAGAATTAAAAGTAAAAAGAAATAATAAGAAATTAAAGCAAACTCCCCTCTCTTCCAGCACCCCTTCCTTCCCACCAAAACTGTACAAGGAAAAACAAAACATGGAATTAGGTCAGGGATGCATTTCTTAAGAGTCTCTTTTTTATGCTTAAGGAAAAGGGTTTCTTCTGCTGTGCCATGGTTTCCTTCCCATGGCAGACAGTTCTCCACGAACTTCTCCAGCCTGGTTCCAAACTGTCACAGGCAGCAGCCCCACCCGAATCTGCTGCAGTGAAAAACTTCTCCCACGGTTTAGCAGTCTTTTCATTACTGCCAGTGTGGGCCATAGTGGCCCATGGGGTTTCAGTTTTTTAAGGATGAGGTATTTTCAGCCTGAAAGCAACAGCTCTCTTTCTTTAAATCTCTGAAAGCCTTCACAGCTTCTATGTAACCTGGGCATAGGCATTCTCTTATCTTCATAGGCTGCGTGTGGATTCTCCATCCCCCCATGTACTTCAAATGGATTAAAGAGACAAACAGTTTGTGATATTACAGTTTTTACCACAGTTTGAAAGAAGAATTTAAGTTTCGTGCTGGAAACGTCTCTGCCCTCTTTTTCCCTTGGTCTTTATTGGAAAGATGGTTCGTCCTCAGGACAGCTGTCGTTCTGCATTGGTAGATGGTGTCAGGGAACAGAATGGTCCCCCTGTTATCCAGGAGGAGGCAGTCGGTGAACTTCTGAGCCGCTTGGATATTCATAAATCCATGGGACCAGATGGGAGCTACCCCAGGGTGATGAGGGAGCTGGCAGATGAGCTTGCAAAGCCACTCTCCATCGTTTACCAACAGTCCTGGCTCACTGGTGAGGTTCCAGATGACTGGAAGCTGGCCAATGTGACACCCATTCATAAAAAGGGTAGGAAGGAGGATCCTGGTAATTACAGGCCAGTTAGCCTGACCTTAGTACCTGGTAAGGTTATGGAACAGTTTATATTGAGTGCCATCATGCAGCACCTACAGGATGGCCAGGGGATCAGACCCAGCCAGTATGGGTTTAGAAGGGGTAGGCTATGTTTGACCAATCTGGTCTCCTTCTATGGCCGGGTGACCTGCCTGGTGGATGTAGGAAAGGCTGTAGATGTTGTCTATTTGGACTTCAGCAAGGCCTTTGACACTGTCTCCCACAGCACACTCCTGCAAAAGCTGCCAGCCCACGGCTTGGACAGGTGCACTCTTCGCTGGGTTAAGAACTGGCTGGATGGCCGGGCCCAGAGAGTGGTGAACGGTGCTGAATCCAGTTGGTCGCCAGTCACTAGTGGTGTCCCTCAGGGGTCTGTGCTGGGGCCAGTCCTGTTTAATATTTTTATTGATGACATAGATGAGGGTATTGAGTCTTTCATTAGTAAATTTGCAGATGGCACTAAGCTGGGAGCATGTGTTGATCTGTTGGAAGGTAGGAGGGCTCTGCAAAGGGACTTGGACAGGCTGGATAGATGGGCAGAGTCCAATAA
>VZTD01000883.1:427147-479819 GCA_013397725.1 Rhagologus leucostigma | reverse complement strand
TACGAGGAATGACGGAGGGAGCTGGGGCGGTTTAGCTTGGAGAAAACGAGACTCAGAGATGACCTTTTCACTCTACAACTTCCTGAAAGGTGGTTGTAGTCAGGTGGGGGTTGGTTTCTTTCTCCAGGTAACAACTGATGGAACAAGAGGACTCAGTCTTAAGCTGAGCCAAGGAAAATATAGGTTGGATATCAGGATAAAGTTTTTTATGGAAAAGAGTGATAAAATACTGGAATGGTCTGCCTGGGGAGGTGGTGGAGTCACCATCCTTGGATGTGTTTAAAAAGAGATTGGATGTGGGGCTCGGTGCCATAGTTTAGTTGAGGTATTAGGGCAAGGGTTGGACTTGATGATCTTGAAGGTCTCTTCCAACCTAGCGATTCTGTGATTCTGTGATTCTGTGATTCTGTGATTCTGTGATTCCTGCAGCCATCTTGCTTCATCCCACATGACTTACTTCTCCTTTCTTTCTGAGCTTAGAGTCGCCATGTTAAGGAGTTGATCTTGTTCGGGCTTTACATTGGAGGAAGCCTTGCTCCTTTTATACTGCTAGGTGCATGGTGTCTCCTTCGATTCGGCGCAAGCTGTGCTGGCTGCAGGGAGGAGGCTCCGCCGGCTCCCGCACAGGGCCGCGGCAACTTCAGATCTTATCTCGGCCGCACTGTGTTTAAGGCTGATCCCAGCTGCATGATGGAGCCAGGACGACTTTTCCCCTGGTGGCTTTTGCCCGCTGCCGCCACGCTGTGGCTCAAGGGGGTCTGCGGGCCTGCTCCAGGACAGGTGCCCAGAGACCTGCTTTCCCCCCGCACCCCTTGGCAGGAAAGCCAGAACAAAAGGCGAAACTTCTGCACCTGCATCCCTTTTAAATACACAAAATTGCAGAAGGGCTATTGGCTTAGCAACTTGTCCATCAACTCAGTTTCAACCCACTACATGGGGGAAAACAGGTTTTAAGAAAAAAAACGGAAGGACAGAAAAGCTTGTAATACCTAAAACAACATTATGCTGAGTTTTCGTAAGGTATTGGATGGAATTTTTTTTCCAGGTCTGACATGGCACTTCAAGAAAGTAATCAGAGGCAGTACAGAGAAATGAAATAGAAAGAGCATGTGATCTGTGAGAATAACTAATGCTTTAGTCTCAAGAAATACTGACAGGGACAAGGAAAGAAGTCTTTGAGAGCAGAAGTCTTCAAGTTTCTCAAATAAGACCACAATCTTTTCACATTCATGAAAAAAAAAAGAAATAATAATCCTAAAAGGCACTGATGTAAGTTCCCCTTAGATGTCAGGAAAAATACGTAGCGCAACAGAGAGCAGCACTGAACATGCTGACTGGGAGGGCTGATATATCTCTGTGGTCTGCTCAGGCTGTAGATTAGTGGCTAATCAGCATTCATTATGGGAAGGATGTGAAGTGCATGAGCTCCCTAGGACTTAGATAGGTAACCTCTATTTTCCTGTCATGTCTCCATTTCAGAAAATGTATCTCAAAATAGGATTTAAATGACTATATCTATATATATCTATATATATATCACATAGTCTTCAGACCAGCATGTTGCTCAACCATTTATTTAAATCCTGCTATATTATGTATATATGAATATCCTGTTTTGGACCAAAATTTCAATTACATATTCTCTGTTTTAGTACTCTATGGGGTCTCTCTATAAGAACAACAAGAAAACCTGAAATCTATTATCCTAGTTACAGAGAGAGATATTTTATCTCCAACATGTTCTGAAAATACTGAGTTACAATGCATTTGTAGGAAGAAAACAATTTTTTTCCATAATTCTAAAAATCTACTTGTGCAACATAAGCCCAAGTTCCACTAAACTCTGGTTTCAGAGTCTCTAGTGTCACTTCTGGGTGGATACAGATTTGTTGTGGTGAATCTTCAGAAAGAAAAAAAAAGGCCATTTGTCATTCCCTTAAATATAGTTATTTCTGAAACCTGATAATAGCAACTTTATTGGCACAATGCTAATCGATAATATCATCAATGTTCAGGTAAAGTGCTTAAATTTCTTTTTGTCCTGAGAAGTTGAGAGTATGCATTTCTCCACTCATGTTTAGAGTCTTCCTCATTTTTAACAATATGTCCCAAGTGCAAAAAAAAAAAACAACAACTAACCAGGAAACAAACTAACAACAAACATTAACAGCAACAACAATGAAAAAAGTAGCCGAAACAAGCAAAGGACTGGGCTATATATTTAAGTTTTATAATGAGTTTCTTGCAGTGCTAATTCAGGAAGATGAATCCCAAACTTTTGTTGCAATTGACAAGAAAACAGCATGAGTGGTCACCTTGCTACACGAGAAAGCTGTAGTAAGAAAGGTATCACTGATTGTTAAGCATGCTGCACTGTGTAATCGTGATGATAGCACAAATCAGGCCAGGATAGTTCTAGGGGATGAATTTCAATATTAAGACAAAATGGAAATATTTACACTAAATTAAATATTGGCTCATTTGGAAAAAAAAACAGAAGGAATTAATTCATAATGAGTATTTTTACCAAAGGCAAATGATCTGCACAGATCTGCATAAATTAACTTGATACAGATGTATAAATTTTATGTGACATATAAAAGCTGGTGATCCACTAATGCTCTTCCATTCCTCTTGAGCATACACTGCCTATTTGGACAGTATGTGCCCTTCTTCTTGGCTGTGCACCATATAGCATGCTATAACAACGCATGGCTCCTGTGCAGTATGGGACATACAGTTTGTTTTTTAGAGTGCAGTATGTTGAATTCAGTGAGAACAATACGCACTCGAGATTATTCAGGAAAGTTGGACAGAATAAAAAACAATTTTAATCTCATAAAATTATATAATCATTAAAGCAAAACATAACTTTTCCCAAACATCAGAATGCAGCAGACAACCAGTAGATGCCCCATTCATAATATCCAGGATTTCTGCTGGAAGTATGCAATAATCCAAAAGTAGCAGAAGTGTTCTTAAGGGTGGCTTTGGAAGTACTTTAAGAAAAGATATCATGAGAACATTCCTATTTTTTATTGCTCATGGTCTGTTAGTTACTTTTAAAATTTTAATATAGCTGATCAAAGTGGTAAAAAGAACAACAAATCCAGTTTTGTCAGGATTCAAGACAGAAATTAGTCTCTCCCTAAAGGACTGGCAGTTTTTTCTTGTGTTTCTTTACACTGCGTGAATTGTCAGAAGTGTGTAATAAAATTGCACATGCCATCTTCAAATACTTGAATCTTTTTTCTACAGTGTGGCCTTGTGTAGTTACAGTTTCAACTTTCCAATCAAAATAAACGATTTTATTTGAAATCTCCTCGGGTATGTGGGACAGAACAATGCGTCTTCTTTCTCTGCCCTTTTTCATTCCCTGCTGCTTTCATTGTTAGAACCTTTTGAAGAAGACTTGTAGGCCTGTCCCGAACCTGTGTAAAGACTTATTTGCCTAAATGTAGCTGACAAATCACCAGAAATACTGTGCAGCATAAAAGTCGTACTGCTGATGAGGAAAAGCATACAACTGTATTTAAGCAATCAAAGCATATAATTTAGACTATGCTGATGAATGTTATACTAATCTAATCAAACTGTTAAGGAACTTGGTGTAATTTAAAGAGAAATGGAAGTATGAATCTCTCCATGTGCAGTAACACAAGTTTAATCCTAGTACAAGCAATGCTTTCCATCGAAATATTATGCTACAACTGTCATTTGTGACACTTATGGCTATCATAAAATTGTAGGTCCACAAAATACTTTGGTATTTTTTAAGAAGTTTTATAAAATCAACCTTAAAATGTGACCTAAAATCAGCTGCATACAATTAGGCTACTTTAAGGACCAGGAAAATTTAGGAAGAAGCTACCTGGAATGAGGCTTCTGACTTCCCAGACACCTTGAGGAGTGACTCAGTAAATCATATCTGCTCGTACCTCTTCTATTATTGTATTCCAGGTTTAGGCTCAAAATAATTGTGCAAATAAATAAACTCAGAATGTTTGAACTGTAACTTGAAATAAAGAGGTAGTAGTAGATGTGTGGCTGGATACATTTATGACTTCTTGTCTCCATCTAATTAGGTATGTATAGACTGCCTGCTCTAAATATTCCTAGAAATATTTTGTTGTAGGCTTTTTTTCCAAATGACTTTTGTATATCATGCTGTGTTCATGCAGTTTAGCATGATGCTAAACCCCAGAAGAGTTCAGCGCTGTGAGATGCAGCATTAGAATAGCATCCAGTCTTTTAAAACTCTTTGAGGAATTTCTTTACACCTAAATTGTTTCCAAGCACAGATCTCTTAAAACATGAGGCTTGTTCTCCCGGTGACAATAATTTTTGAAGAAACAGAAGCCAACATTCAGTCTTTGAATACAAAAGTCATAAAAACATGATTCCATAGTAATTAAATTTCCTAACTTGATTATCAGAAGATTTGGAAAATACTAGATTTTACCATAATTTACTTTTCCTTCTTCCTGCTCCACTGAATGTAATTTTGAATTTCCTCTGAATACTGACTCTCTAAGAAAATTCTAATTGCTTCAGAGTTACTATACTCCTGATATGGTAATGTTCATGCACTGGAATTTATGTTGTGACTCTTGGAAGAATTGCAGTTGCAAATAGATTTTTTTCTGGCTGAATAGATGTTCATATATAAAACTTAGAGCTGTAACCTGCTTTATAAATGGCTAAAATATCCCGAGGCTGAAAATAAGTCAGGAAAAAAGATACAGTAATCTTTGCTTATACCAACAGATATTTTTAGAAAACACATTTTTTAAACCACTTAGAGGTTCAGTCAAAACAATAACTCACATTCTGCAGATTTTCCTAGACAGTATATCTTTACTGCATAGTTAATTCTAGCTGTTATTTATCTATTATCCCTTTCCATCTGAACAAAGAAGCTCTGAGCAGGATTTAAAAGGGCTTTAAATCTTATCCATTTTACCATGATGGAACATAGGCTCCATTAAGACTCAGGATTATACATCAGTGGTGAAGGTATAAGTGAAGTAACAAGTGTTCTGAATATTCTCCTGTTCCTCTTTCATTATTGAACATGATGAACAAGTCTAATGCCCCACAGAAAACTGAAGAGTCCTACAAATAAAAATACCCATACCTGCTGTACCTCCCCAGACACAAAAAGAAATAGGATCTCACATATGCCCAGGTAGTACTTGCATAGTGCAAATGACAGTCTAAAATAGAACAAGTACCTTTGTTGCTGATACTGTGAAAGCTGGAAACAGTGGGAAACACAAATGCAAAAAAAATTTTTCTCTGTCTTTGCACCCTCTGGATTTTAGCAACTTTCTCCAACCCTCAAAGGAGCAGTGCTCTAACACAATATGTTAGTACACTTAAGAGAAGAGAAGAGCAAGTGCTGTGATAGCACTTAGCAACTGTGCAGCTTTTTTCTAGGTGTCTGTCAAACTTATGTAAGGATAGATATCAGTTATGACCATGGAAAAGATCATACAAATCAAATGACAGCATGTTAGTATGATACAAAACTGCTGTTATCTGAGCTAAGACTACAGGCTTCTCTACGCCTAGAAAGAATTTGATATGTCTAGAAGCAGGGGCAGGCTCATGCCAAGTGAGTAGGCAATGTTATTTTTCCTCTGCATGGAACTTTTCAGCATGACAGCATATTCTCCATTATAACTATTAGGGACTTGAATTCATTCATCTTTCTGCATCAGCACTACAATCTGCATCTGGCATGTGGCTGTGAAGCACAATATAGCAAAACTGCTTCTCTTCACTTCTCTACTACAGAAAATATGTCCAAAGATACGCAAGTGACCCCTGCACCTGTGCTCTATTCCATGCCAGGTTCAGTGCTGAATTTTAGCAGCAGAGTTCAGAAAAGTGCTTTGTGCACATGCACTGCACTGGTACATATCTACCACTTAAAAAGATACAGCATGACCTCCAAAACAAATATGAAAAATCATTACACAAAAATGATATTTAAAATCTGGATGTAACATTGATTCTCAATTTCAAATACTTCAAGAGAGTAAATAATAGTTCTGAACTGCAGAAGACAGATAATGGAAAAATATATTCCGTATGTCCTGTGAAATGGTCACTAACTTTCTAAAATGGGTGTTATCCAATTAAGATAATTTATTGACACAAGTAAACATAATGTATTCATTTAAATAATCTTTTCCTCTCTCATATGTCTTTATTTCTCTCATAATACAGTTTTTTCATTTTTTCCAGTAGCTAACATGGCAACATCAAAATAGTTGTTCAGGTTAGGTTTTGTTGTTTTGGTTTTTTTTAAATAATTTACTTAGTCTTGTATATTTTCTATGAAGATAACTAAATGTGAAAGAGATAAAATAATTCATGAAGGTGAGATACCTAACATGGGAGAAAGACATTTTTAATTATACCCTGTTTTTTGGATAGGCAAGTTTTTGCCCTGCTGTCAGAAAGTGACAGTAAAGAGACACTATGACTTATTCTTTTTTAAGTGGAAGACTCTTGAACTCTGGACTGTGAGGTGCAGCATAAAATCTATTCTAAGAAGGGCAACTGTTCTGATCCCAGTAAATATAGCTTTAAAAAAGGGTTGAAAGCCAGATGAATCAGGAGATTAGTAGTAGACTGTAGAGCCTTTTCACTGCTAAGTCATTAGTTCAAGTGCAGCCATGACTGGCAGGGTTTGAATCACGGCTCTTTGATGGCAGTTACAAAGAGTGTATGAAGAAAATTCTGTAGTCTTTGTTCCTGTTTTGTTTTAGAGGGCATCTCTGTTACAAAATCCTCATTATTAAACATTCAATAGTAGCCTAGTAAACTAAATGGTTGCTCTGTTTCAAGCCCTGGCTGTATGTTGGGAAACAAGCTTTTTTACATTACTATGAGATTTTTTCACTCTGAATCCCCGTGTCAAAGGAAGCAGCATCTGCATGCAGAGTAGACAAATGTCAGCAAATCTTTCTGCTCTGGTTTACTAACTGTAAAATATAGACAATGCTTTCATTGTCTCCATTGTTTGACTTCCCTGTTCATTTACATCCTAAATTCATCAAGAAAAAGAATGCTTTTCCTGACGACATTGGTCAGAGCAGGGAACATTTACCTATGAATAGTATCTATGGCAGTGGGATTCTTAGTTGTCATAGTTGCATTTCCCTAAAATGCAAGAAATAATCTTGAAAGAGGAACATAGACTAGATTTTAAATCTAAGTATGTAAGTCTCCTTCTCAGTAAATACGTGAAATGTTTCTTGTCTACATACTTTGTATATACAAATTTGTGTCCTCTTTAATGTGCAGATAAAAGGAAAAGGTTCTATTTCCTTAGCTCCCTTATTTTTCTTAGCTCTACTGTGTCAGTGCATATTTTACTTAACATATATCTCTACGTGACTGCCACTAATACTTACCTAGCACAGACTAAGTGTCAATTTTTCAAATTTTTCCCTGTCTGGAAAGATTTCTATTTCTTGAATAAATGTAATAAATCAAGTATAGTATATCTCATATTTTCTTGAGTACAAATTGCTAAAATATATGTACCTTAAGAGAAGACAAAACCCACAAGCCTAAAAAACCCTTCTAATGTTACCTATGAAAGCAACTGCAGAGAAACAAATAACCAAACACACAAACAAACAAGAAAGCGAACAAAACTAACCAGAAAAATTGTAGTGCATTATCTTGACAATGAATATTAGCTTTATGTAAAACTGTGGGCTGGATATATGTCACTGTGGTAGGTACGACTAACTGTCACAATTCACTGAAGATAGCTGTAACAAGCCACTTGTGAATTGCTCTAGAAAAAAAAGTAGCCATCACTGAAAGCACATACTTTTCTACAATAAAAGTGTATGTGGGTGGTAAGACTTTGCTGGGGTGTGTTTTGGCTTGTTGGGTCTTTTTGTTTGGTTTCAGGGTTTCTTTTAGTTGGAGAAGTTTGCTTTATTTTTCTGGGGTTCTTTTCAGTAGAGAGATGTGTGTCTGCACGTGAGAAAGAGAAAGGAAGTACAGAAACATCACTGAAAAAATTAAAGAAGAAACAGAGAACAGGCACTGAGAATGTGACTCTGAGGAATGTTCAGAGGCAGGGAGCTTTCTGGAAAAGTATTCAACAGATGTGGAGCTTTAAACAAGTGAACTTATTTGTCATTTGATTTGTTAACACGTAGGCAGTTGAATCTTTCGATATTGTCCCTTACTCTTTTAACAATTATTACGCATGAAATGGAAAAATTATACAGGAAATCTTTCAGTTTATCTGGTTATAATTTTCAAGGAAAATTTTGGCTCCTAATATTCAAAACAGGCCTTGCTTCATTGCTGTTCCGGATGTGATTTTGAAGCACAGGCTCAGGAAGGTAAAGGAAAACATTTACAAGAATTTTTGGTCTAAAAATGTTCTTCATGAATATGTGGTTACTGAAGTATTGAATTTTGCCATGCTGAAGGAGCTATGAGGTAAATTCAAGTATTTTCTGTGCATTTGCTAAGGCTTTCTTTTTCTTCTTCCTAATCACATCACACACACAAAAGATAAATCAAACTATTTTTTACTTTGTCACATATAGTGAAATGAAACATAGCTTTCTTTACACTCATTTCAGTCACATATTTTTCAAATTATTTAAAGAGAAGGAGAGTTAGACTTGATACAAGCTACCTTAATAACAGAGCAAAAGCTGCACTGACACTGGAACCTTTTAAGATAAAAATTAAAAATCAAAATAAAAAAAAATCAGCTAAAAAGTCAACTTTTTTTTAGTTAAGCAGAAAAACAGTGAACGACTTCATGGTTGAGCACAGCAGTTCTTTTCGTCCTTATCATCACTCTCACTGGACATAGTCTGTATCCCTTTGGAACATTTTGTATTAAAAAAAATAATCTCTGGCAGCCTACATTCTCCATGAGTCATTCATTCCCTTTGGCTAAACTTGCTTATGGTTAACTGTCCTAATTTGTAAATTATATCCTGTTGTATCCTTTTAAGGTGTGTGCAGCTGTAGACAATGTTCAGAATTTTTTTTTTTAGTACAAAATGTTCCAAAGTCAAAAGTTCCATGAGTCAAAAGTTGGTGAGAGCTAGAAATGCATCACAGAAAGAATAGGTAGAAGAAACTATTATGAAAGGGTAGAACTGGGTTCGAGATGATTTAGGAAGACATGTGAGACGAGGAGCTCTGTAATTTCTCAGCAATTTCTTTATCATACTTCTGAAAATTTACTCATGGATCTCAGAATTTGCTGACACTTTGCTACTCACCAGAATAAAAATAACAATTCTTTAAGAACTTTTGCACAGCTCTTTTTGTATGAGCCTAGCACAAAAATCTCCCAACTGTCTAGGTGACCTCACAAATAAGTTGACTCAGATCTACCAAACCTTCTTCTACACCCTTTCTTACACAGGCCAGTGACATCCAGCTACTACATTTGCAATACTAATAGGTCGGTATTCAGTTAAAAGACCAGAAGTTATGGAAAACAGGATTAAGAACAGAAATCTAGAAAAAACATAAAAATATCACAAAGAACATCTACAACTATGTGAAAATGTAAGCATATACATTAAGGTGAATTTAGTGCTGCTTCAAACAGATCTGTACATTTTTTAATTGTTTGCCGCTTCTAGCAGGGAACTATATTGCATGTATTCAACACAGTTTGGTAGGCATTAATTCAGTTTACCATCAGGTAAACTGTGGTTATAAATGGCATAGATCTACTAAGAGATAGGTAAAGTGAATGTGAATACAGAAATACTTTTCTAATTTGCTGCTACTATAATTGAATTTTAATAGTTTTGAAAAGATGTACTAAATTAGGAGGAACTCTCCCTTGAGGGTGGAGAGTTGTGGATAGATTAGAGAGCTGGACAGTCACCAATTGCATGACATTTAACAAGAGCCAGTGCCAGATTCTCCACCTGGGACAGCATAATCCTGGTTATATGTACAAATTAGGGAGTGAGAGGCTGGGGAAAAGCCCTGCAGAAAGAAATGGTGGCTCCTGGTCAGTCGAAGTTAAACATGAATCAACAATGTATCCTGGCAGCCAGGAGGGCCAATCGTGTCCTGAGGAGCCTCAGGCATGGCATCGCCAGCTGGGCAAGGACAGGGAATTGTCCCGCTCTGCTCTGTTCCGCTCTGCTCTGTTCCACTCTGCTCTGCACTCAAGTTTTGTGTGCAGCTGTGGGCTCATCAGTGCAAGGACATCAAACTATTAGACCATGTCCAGAAGAGTGTGATCAAGATGTTGAAAGGCCTTGAGGGCAAGGCATATAGGGGCAGCTGAGGTCACTTGCTTTGTTCCCCTGGGAGAGAATAGTTTGCTTTCGTTGTAGTCTACAACTTCCTCATGAAGGGCAATGGAGGAGGAGGTGCTTGGCTCCTCTCTCTGGTGACCAGCAGTAGGGCATGAGGAGATGGAATGAAGCTTCATCAAGGGAAGTTTGTTTTGGGCAACAGGAATATATCTTCACAGAAAGGGTGGTCAGTCACTGAAACAGGCTTTCCAGGGAAGTGGTAACAGCACCAAGCCTGTCAGTGTCTGGATGGTGCTCCTAGTCATATGATTCCTAGTCCTACAAGGAACAGGGAGTTGAACTTGATGATCCTTATGTCTCCCTTCCAATTGAGATATTCTGTGACTCTATGATTTTATATCGGGTGGACTCAACAGTCCCATTGCCTATTCCTTACTTATTTTGTTAATTTTGTGGTAGTATGTGGATAGAACTTTATTCCAATGCCTGAAAAAGAGCCCATTATCTTGATAATAGACTGGCAGGAATATGTTCAGTGATAAAGCTTTAAGTTACTGTATTTACCTCAAGACTGCAGGGTTCCTCCAGGCAACAGTGCATAAGCAGTGCAGAATAAAATTCAGATGACATAAACAGAACCCTATGTGCACCACGAAAAAACTGTTCTCTGCTGTCCTATTTCTGTCAAGCATTGCAGAGCTAATGGGAAGGTACTCACTTGATCTATTTGCTTCTCCCAGTGATTGATTAAAATTCCCTAGCTTTTGTAGAGGCATAAAACACATTTCATCAGTCCAGCCAGGCACCTTATGTAATTTAAGTTTGATATTTTTGAGAGTGTGTTTACCATGATCTAAATCACCAGAATAATTCTAAGTGCTCAGCCCTGTAATGTTAGCTGCAACAGGCACACGTATCCTTTGCATCATTTGTTTCACAACAAATACACATTCTGCGTGTGAATTGAATAGGATCATTTGATAGGGTGCATTAGTAACAACGTGACCTCGTTTTGCTCTTCTATATGTTGATTTTGCTCAGAATTCAATGACAGTTACTCTAGATTTACA
The DNA here is from genome assembly GCA_013397725.1 of Rhagologus leucostigma. Taxonomy (NCBI): domain Eukaryota; kingdom Metazoa; phylum Chordata; class Aves; order Passeriformes; genus Rhagologus; species Rhagologus leucostigma. The sequence continues at coordinate 468,463 of VZTD01000883.1, read as the reverse complement.
TAACTGTAAGTGAGAAGCATTTAACCTTCCTGTAGCTCCAGACCAGAGTGCCACACAAAGTATGCTAGTTGAAAACTACTACTGTTATAAACACTTTGCAAAATATCTGTGTAGGATTTATGAACATCCCTGCTTCCATGCATTCCTGTTAATCTATAGTAATACTACTTTTACAGAGCCAGATAGTAAATTCTTTATTTCCATTAGTAGGCACTCAGTCATGCATTCAGGAGTATTCCTGTGATTAACAACTCACCAATGGAATGGAGAGATCAATATTCTCAGCCCTTCCTCAAAATACATGTAATAGAGACAGTTAAAATTTCTATAATTAAGAAGATGCTATCAGCAAGATTCTTTTTGGATGTCTCAGTACTTTGAAATAACCCATTTAGGAAAAAAAAATAAAAGAAACAAGGAGTATTATTAATTCCTTTTTCTTCAGGAGTGCTTGGACTTCAACATGAGGGAAGAAAGCAGTATACAGAGGTAAAACTATATTTACAGGAGAGAGAAAATCCTTGAGGCAGAAGGATCATCTTTTTTTGCTACAGTAACTGAAGTCTGTGCTCTTAGCCTTTGAACATATGTGTATCCTTATTTTCATATAACCAAATAAAAAAATGCTGCATGTAAGTGAAGAAATATTATTTTGCTGTGACACTGACTGCTTATTGCTATGGTAAGTGGCAATCCTGTCTTTCTTTCAGTTCACACTGTTGAGTAGTTCACTGTTTCATCACACTGCTGTATTTCAGAGGCATATTGTCAACATCAATCCAGCTTCTATTTAAAAAAGAATGGGCGGGGAAGGGTTTAGGGAGAGAATACACAGGAAGAAGCTTCTGAGTATGCAGGTTTTCTCTCTCTCTCTTTGTCTGACTTCTCTGTTTAGGCTGCTATGTTTTCTAGGGCAGTGACTGCATATTCCTTGTGCTTTTATATTCCTAGCACAATTTAATTTCCATCTTGGCTGGAGATTTAGCTCAAATTAAAAATAAAATACTATCTCATTATATGAAAACGACAAGATTTTTATTTGGCAGTGTTCTTTTGCTTCCTTGTTGTAATTGCTTCTAATGGTGACCAGTAAAGGGCATCCTATTAATGTTGTTTAGCAGAATGAAATAAGACAGTGGGAACTAGAGGAAATATTTTTGTCTTCACATTTTTCCATTTGATATTTGAAATAAAAATATTTTTTCATCATCCCTAGTTCATAATTTATTTAAGGAGATTTTTTGTTGCCTACACATGTTTTCTTTTAACTTCTGAAAGATGATATGTGCATGCATCACAGATGTAAGCTAGAAACACATGTGACTGGTCATAGATTTAAAGCAAAGATAATTATTTTAAGCTCAGCTATAAAAACAGGGAAGATTGCAGATACCCTAATGGTCACTGGACAATAATAAAAAGATGTGCATTCATAAATGACAGACTTATGTTAAATCATGGGATGACAGACTTTACATAACTTCAAGCAATTACTGTTATAATTATTTAACTTGGTTCCTTCCTAAAATGTCTCCAGATACTCAAACAAATAATTTAAAAGTATTTTTTTACTTCAGGGAGGGGGAGAACTGGATAAAAATTATGTTAGTATAAAACTGCTTTGTCTTGTATTTTCTTTTGTTTACAAGACAATATAAGAGTACATTCATAACTTATCACTGGGAGTAATTAGTTTATGTTAAAATATTGATTTTACATTAAGCAAGATAAACGTTAAAATATTGACAATGGAATGTACTTCTTATTAAGACTGTCACTTTCTGAAATGAAAAGACACTGTATTCTAGACAATCTTCTCTGTAATTTCAATATGTAAATTGCTTACAATTGCAACAGGGAGAACTGCTTAGTCAGGCATGGAGATCTTTCAGCATCCTGGTGCTAAATAAAGGTCCAGGTTAAAAAGCTTGTTTGGATTAAATAAACTAGGGGCCCAAGTTAATGTATGAATCACTTCAAATCATACTTTCTCATTTTTACAGAAAATCAATCATGTGAAAAGCATGTGGGAATTTTCATGAGGCACTACATAACCTTCCACTAGACCTTACAAACTTGCTGTCACTGTGATGATCACAACTAGAGCTCTTTTTTCTTGGCTTCTTTCTACTTCTCTTTGGAGATGCAGAAAACAGATGCTGCTGATCTAATTAAGTGGGCTAACAAAGTTCCTCAACTTTAAGGTAATTTTCATTCTTATGACAAAATGGAACTACAGCCTGTAAGTGTAATGAGGAAGAAAGGCATTCACCCTGTAATTTCTGGCATTTGCTTTTCCCTGTGGGGAGCACCCACATATTTTTGTAAGCAGGATAATTTTACTGGTCTCCTTGAAACACATATTATTTGTATCTCAACTATTATTTTATAAAAACTAGGCTTTACTATGTGAGTAACAATGAACCAGCCTTAGCTATGGAGTAAGATCCTCGTTTCTGTGTGACAGTGCTATCAGTACTGCTTCTACAGGTCAATAGAATAGGCAAGTTGTCAGCTCAGAGAAGAAGGTAAAATTATAATTTGGAAACTTAGGGGCAATGGATGGTTTTAAGTGCAGGTGGGACCCTGAATAGGCACAGTTTCAGTACATTTGCTTGGAACTTTTCCTAAAAATAGGCACTCCAAAAGCACAGAAATGGCTTTGAAACCTTGAAGATACGTGCTATTAGGACAAACACAGAACCAGGATATCTTTCAAACAAAAACAGATAAGATTGATTGTCTCACATATATGAACATAAAAAGGAGATGATAAAATTTTGCACTTGCAAAATTTGTCTGAGCTTGGTCTACTCGTTCTTTCTAGTTCAACAGCTCCTAGTATCTTTATGGGCTGAAGCAAAGTCCTCAGGAAAATATCCTTCTTCCTTCGCCGTGGGTGCATAGTGGGTTTCACCTTCTTTATCCATGCCTGAAGGTCCTTCCTATTTTCCCTTCCTTCCTCTCTGCTTGCCTACCCAAAAAGACAGGGTCTTGTTTTCCTGGAAGATATTTCCGCCTGACTGAGTGAATATCGGTTAATCTTAGGGCAAAAGATTCTCCCATTTGCAAACACAGGGGGTAGTCTGCAGATAGGAAAATGCAAGCAAATGTCATGTGCACTGCCTGTCGCAGAGGTTGCAATAATTCAGTTGGTGTCTTTGTACCAATGCTAGCACCTAGGCAGGACCCCTGTTTTCTTGTTTGCTCAGCAAACACAGGCACTACTGGAGGGGGACTTGAAGACAACAAAGCCTTGTTTTTCTGGTGCGTCAGCTGTGTGTCTGTGCTCTTTTCATTGAATCTGGTGGAAGGCACCAGGTGCAGAAAGGCCTGTGAAGGTTCACCTTTGGTTGAACCTAGGTCTGTTTCTTGTAGATTTCTGAGGAACTTACAGGCCATCAGAAGAGTTTAAAGGTATTTATAAAATATCTTACATAAATGAAATTATTGTCAAAAAAAATTGTTCCCTTAGCAAGCAACAGCAGAGGAGCTGCAGTAGAAATTTCAGTTGGTACTTGTCATGCCAAGTAAGCATAATCATTACCCTCTTCAGGTTTCTTTAGACTCTGCCCCCTCAAAAAAATTCAGCAGCATTGTACCTTAGATGTAATGCTTCTAGGTGTGGTGAGAAAGCACAAACACTTTTTCCACGCAGTTCAGCTCACGCCATCTGTCTCCCTTGAAAAGGCATCTTCTGACAAAGACGATGGCTTTTAGACCACAGGCAGTGTAGAGAATATGATTGCCCTAGATCATATTTAAAATGAGGTTGGGCCTGTTTGAACCCACACCCACATCCTCTTTACAGAAGCAGGTACAAATATATTGTCATTCGTAAAAAAAAAAAAGTAAAAAAAAAATTACTTCTCTTGCTTCATTGTGTCCCATAGATTTTATCCCTAAAATGGGACAAGAAAAAAGAAAGAAGAAAGAAATGCATCTATACAAAGCCAGAGATACTGTGACCTGAGAACATACACTTTTATAGAGAATACCATATTTCCTGCTCATTCTCTTTCTCCTCCATTTCACCTCTGTGGTGCATTGTGTTCAAACGCAGCTATTCTGAAACTAAAATAACCATTAAAGACTCATCATTCTGGGCTAGACTCTGAATACTTCACAAAGCATTTTTCAAAAATGAACTTATTTTATCCTTGTGAAATACAACAGTATGGATGAAGAGCTGTGACACTGAAGTCAGTGAAAAAGCTGATTATAACAAAAGAAGCTAATTTTTAATCTTAGATTCTGCTAGTTGTATATTAGCTCTTCTTCCTGCTTTGTATTGTACCAAGCCTTCACATCCTCTAATCATGGACTGAAAAAATATTTAACAATTATTAAACTAACTATTAAGCTAAACCAACTATTTTCTGGACGATGCTTAAATAACTATCTCTATAGAAACAAAGAAATAGATCTGAAAAGAAAAAGAAGTGCAAAGGTAAAAAAAAAAGTGGATGTACACACACCCAGACACACACACAGACACGCATATATATATTTAGCAAATATGAATAGTCTCTAAAGGTATAATTAGTGGAGAGGGAGGCAGGAATTTTATACTAGGCAAGAAATAGGCCAATTCAGCTGAGGTTCCCTACTGCACTGACAGCTGGCTGAATCTTTCTATATGTTAGATGTATAAGTACTAGTAATTTATTGGTCTGCTTTTCTCTAGCATCTTTTGTATGACACTGAAGGAGAAGACACTTAATAATGACCTCCAAATTGGATTTTTTGCTTCTTTATTTCATTTGTTTGTTTGCTTGTTTGCTGATTTTTGTGAGATAAGGTGGACATTTTTATAATATTCCACTTTTGAAATTAGTGTTGTCCTAAAATAACTTAGTCTCCATCACAAATAAAAGGAAATGTTGTTAGTTCTCTTCAAATACAGTGAAAGCATGACTGTCAAGAAGAAAAGTATACTGGAAAACCGACATTACCTGATGATTTATGTCAGGTCAAAAAAAGGAAATAAAGAGAGTCTGCAAATTTACTCTTTTTATTTAACAAATAATTACATACTACAAAAATATAAGAAAATAATAAATATTACTTAGGTAATTGAATTTAATCATACCTCTTTCAAACAAGTGCTTTTCAATATACTGTCATAATATCTTCTCTCATACAATAGTTGTGATCTGCATCTCTTCATTTCAGTATCTCTTCTGTATCTATACAACGTTTCCCATGTTGTGCTTTTGTTGTTCACTGTTGTACTGTTGCTCATTTACAGTGTGATCAGATTAGTATAAAAATTTTGTGTTTGCCATTTCACCTATTTTAAAATTAACTGATAGCTCAATCTGCACATGTTCAAGAACCTTTGCCATATCTTTGGTGAAAGTGATGGTCTATTTTCAGTTAGGTTTTCAAGGTCACCCTTTATTCAGCTTAATCTAACACCTTTATTTTGTCTATTTTCTCTGAAGAACCATATTGTCTGAAAACAAAATCTTGTGTGTGGTGAAGTCTGACAGAATCCAGCCCTGCCTCCACGTGGAAGTGTCTGCAGAGGTGTTCCTCTGCAATTCAGGGTTAAGCAGTCTATATTATAAAGACAGCCTGATGAGGCTGCAGTGAGTTAGAAAACCACTGAGAAAGACAAGAACAGCTGTCACTATGATCTTATGAATAGATCACAAGCAGTGATGATGGAAATTTAGAGTTCTGCTCACAGACCGCAAAACTAGAACTTTCCTCCAGGGTAGGGGCTGATATAAACTACTCAAACCTTCCAGGGTGCCAACCAAAAATCTCTCTCTTGTCTTTCTCCATCTCCATGTCAGGTACAAAATTTTGCTAGAGAAACGAGGCTGTGCCACTCACTGACTCATTGATTACATTTTTTGCATAGGCTTGAAAGGAAGTTCAGCACTTGCTTCAGGTGAACTACATAGTCACCACTTCTCCTCTCCTTGTACCCCACCATTTCAAAGTAATAAAATTAAATTTGTTTATTTAATCATACTATTTCTAGGCCTTTACTTATTGTCGTTTACTATACAATTAGTTCTTCATTATTTCTGCCATGTACAGATTCCATCTTGAATCAGCTTTTCTGGGTTTGGCCCAAAAGAAGGTTAAGAAATAAAAAACATCCTCATGATCTCATCTGCTATAACAGTTTTCTGCCATTTCACTCAGCTTCCCACACAGAGCTCAGTACTGCCCTAAATGTACTAAGTCGTTCCTGGGTTAGTATCTTCTCTTCTCACAGCTAAATAGCCCATATAGCTGATTCTGTTCTTGTTCTATTTTCTCTTTGATGTTCTCAGTCAGGCTGACTATGACCTTCTGGAAGTTTTAAAATTATATATTGCATAAATTATTTTTTCTCTGGGATTTTCAATATTTTTCTCTCTCACACAGATTTTTCTATCCATTTCCATTTTTTTTAAGTAGCACTATTTTCCTCTTCTTGCAGTGACTGGTTATCATTGCAATATATAATCACCACATACTAGGGAAAGACACTTCTTACCTTTATTATTTACTATGAATTTTGAACATCATTTTCACTCCTTAAAAGTCATTGTATGGATTGAAACACAGAAATACTGTGATTGTATAATGTTTCCTTGCAAACTCATCATTCATTAAATATGTTGATTGACTGTGGGTCAGTAGGCTATATTAGATTCTTCCTAGAAAGGACTCTGACATAAGACATTTTTGGTACGTAATTGATTTAAGTATCCAACACTGAATTTTTATCAACAATTACAGTGGAGACACCCATTATTTTTCAGGCTGTAACAACATGGTGTGCAATTTTGCATGCCATATCATACTCACCCACAGTAACTGGAAGTGACAACTTGTCTTGCCTCAAAGAGATTGTTTTATATCCCAACAAGGTGAAAAAAACCAGCAAAAAATCAGGTAACACACCACGAATGGATCGTATTTTCTCAGGCAGACTGAAGAGAGGAGTAGTACACCCTTAATAACTGTAGCAATCATATTAGTTGAAAAATGTCTGCATTTAGATAAGAACAATGCTTATAATATATGATGCCAAAAGAATGGAGTGCATTCTTCTCTACATAAAATGTGGTAAGTTTTAATCCTCTCAAGTACATGGGAAAAGATGATTTTCAGAAGAGTAAAAGCTTGAAGTAACATAAATAAAAAAATCATGCAATACACAGCATAAATGGTAAGGAATGACACAAAATATAAGTAACAACTTGAAAATAGAATGCTAAACCATGAATTTTTGTAACACTTCAGGAGGTACAAGACATAAAAAGTGAAAGACACCCTATTTTCCTGTATTATGCAAATAACTTCTGATATTTTGAATCATATCTCAGCTTTAAGCACCCAAAGTCCATTACAAGTGTACACAGAAGATTGCTTAATTTGTTTCTAAAGCAAAGCACTTTCTGGCAAGAAGAGTGAGAAGAATTACTTGTTTGAAAAAAACTAGAAAGCTTTATTATACTTTATGGTAGCAGGCAAAGAGCATTCTTTTGACAATGAGTAAAATTCAGTAAAGCTGACTTTAGGATATTCAGCAATTTACAAAATTTTACAGACCCTTTTGGCTTCAAATATCTTGGCTTCTATTTATAAATCAAGTTTATTTGCACACCTACTGATGCATAAGAATATAAAGTGCCTTAGGGCAATCAGAAATTGATACTGTGCCTTCCTCAAAGTTTATTTGATAGTATTCAGTACGCAGACTTCCAGCTTGTATTGTCAAGTACTCTTTCTTGAGGGGCAGCCTCACCCATTCCCAAGACTGGGGGACAATCCCTGGTCCTACTGCCCACATTATTTCTGATACAGGCCAGGATGCCACTGGCCTTCTGGGCCACCTGGGCACACACTAGCTCATGTTCAGCTGTTGTTGACCAGCACCCTCAGGTCCTTTTCCACTGTCAGGTTTCCAGTCTCCCCTGAGTGCTGCATGAGGTTGTTGTGAAAAAAGTGCAGGACCCAGCACTTCCTGAATCTTATGCCGCTGGCCTTGAACCATTAATCTGGCCTGTCTACATCCCTCTATAAAACTACTAGGTGTTTAGTCAAGTGCTTTGATTGATGCACCTAATGAAGAAATCTGGTCTTGCTAATAGAAAAATTCTTGGCTTCTTTACATGAAGATTGAAGGCGGGTGCCAAGAGGATGGTGCCAAACTCTTTCCAGTGGTGCTCAGAGACAGGATGAAGAGCAATGGCCTTAAATTTAAACATAAGAAGTTTCACCTCAGTATGAGGAAGAACTTTTCTGCATTGAGGGCAGCAGACCACTGAAACAGGCTTCCCAGGGAGGTCATGGAGTTTCTCGCTCTGGACGTATTTAAAACCCACCTGAATGCAATGTGCATCACCTGCTGACACAACACCTGTTGTGTCACCTGCTGTAGGTGACCTCACCTTGGCAGGAGGGTTGGACTGGATCTCCAGAGGTCTCTTCAAACCCTAACTTTTCCATGATTCTGTGGCTCTGTGATGATGACAACTTCCACACCTAGCACTCTGCACTACAACCTATTATGACTTTCTAGAAGTATCTCTTTGGGCAATTTAAAGCAGGGCAACTCTGCTTAACGACTGCTTAATGAGTTTGGAAGGTCTGAGATATTTGTGAAAGCATTTCTTCAAAATTACATGTATCTAGTTAATTGCTACAGTGCATAGAGGAACATAATCCCATTCTCCATGTTGCAGTACACTACATTCTAGGATGGTACCAATTTTCTAATGGTTGCCAGAGGTCTAGGTGAAAATGCATTGTGTGATTGTGCATGTGTGTGTGTGTGCATGTCACTCCTTAAGTATACAGGTGTTAGGCAAACAGTTCAATAATACTAATATACAGAAAATTTAGATATGTGGAACTCAAAATTTTTGGAGCAGCACAGACCGAGTGGTACGTTTCAGAAGCAAATACCTTATTTTTTGGGGATCTGGGAACTCACACTTCCAAAAACCAACCCCCAAGAAATTCCCCAAGCTGTTATTTTTTTTTCACATGCTCAGATAACTATCATCTCATCAAATGACTGCTTTTCTACAGGGTTTTTGTTTTATATTGAAGAAAGCAAGAACAAGCTTTTAAACAAAGTTTATCAAGAGCTATGAATCTAGCTGACAGCTGAGGAGCACACAGAAGCATAAAGCAAGTACTTAGACACCACAGAGGATATGTAGGTTAGTGATATTTCTGTTGTGGAAGAAAAATATGTGTCCTATAAAATATTCCATAAGAGTTCTAGTGTTAAACAGAGGGCAGACAAAAAGTACCATCAAATAAGTATAAGGGAATTGGTGGTGCTCATGTACCATGGATTATTAGCTTCTGGAAAAAATCCAAGGAAAAAACATTTCTGGTTTATTTTTTCAAAATTCATGTGCTCCAGTTGACAGGCAGGAAATAAAGAGGTTATTGTAATAATGCAATTGCAATGGCAAATCGTTTTGCCATTCTGCAGTTCAGGGGGCACAAGCTTTATTAAGAATCTATATCGTTCTTTTCTAGGGACTGAAAGAAAGGAGACAAATGGTTGGGGGTTCTGCTTGTTCGGTTTTTTTGTTTTCTTTTGATCTTCATTTAGGACATCACAGAATTCTGGTTTTCTCTTTTTTTTTTATGCCAGGAGATGGAAAAAAAAGGAAGAAAACAACCCACAAATATGAGAACAAGATAATCGAGGAAAACTTAGTTTCAGGTGAGAAAGGTATACCATTTTTTTTTTTTTTGAGGCACTAGCTATTCAGAGTTGCTTTTAGCCAAGCAAAGGGCATCTCAAATATGAAACAAGATACAGAAGGATGTGGTAATATTGTCAGATCCTAAGAAGTAAATCCTACCATGCTGCAGGTTACAAATGAAATATAGTACATGGCCTTGTTTCCTCCATTTGTGGTGAGCAGCCCAGGAAGATTAAAGTATAATAAAATAGAGTAGTATGGCATAGAAAAAAATAATAGTTAAGCTTAAAAGGTTCAGTGAAAGAAGAAAATAATGTTAAGAATTTTTTTTAACTGTGAAGATTTTCTTAATTTCCAGAGGTTAATCTCTGCAGTCACCATCTCAGAGAAAAGTCAATGGTGGAGTAGCAAAGCATTACCAACTTCTTTGCTCTCCATTCTCCTTTATACTAGTGTGTTATTTGGAAGGAATATGCCTTCTGACAGCTCAAAACACACTTTTCAAGTATTTGCCATCTATTTTTCTCATCTTCTGACATATTGGCATTACTTTCAGGGTTACTTACAAATGAAAAGTTAACTTGATATGCCTATCATTTGTTTCTTATTTATACTATGATTCCTTTGCTCTTTTGGGAAATGCTGAGGATCTTTAGAAGGGCATAAAATTGCAAGAAAAATGTAATTTTTTTTCCTGTTACCTTACAAATTTTGCACATATGGTTCACTGCCTTTCTTCTTTCAGGGTCTTCTTAAACTTGAAGGACAGGAGAAAAGACAGACTGGAATTTGCTATTCACTATCACATACTTTAAACTTTTCAAGAGGTCATCTCACACTGCACTACACTGGGAACTTTGATATGGTATACTGCTTCTGAACCTCAGCTAATCCATCACCTGGTGGCAGGCTGCACACAGTTAGCATTAAAAGAGAACTTCATCTGTCAGATTCAGATAAGAATCTATACCTATTTGTTCATTTTGTGAAACTTTAAAAACAGGTATAAACAACTACTACAAAACATCACTGTAAAGACCGATGTTATTTGTCAATGTACTACAGGGGATACCAATTCAGACTGACCACATCATGCGGTGTTATTGAACTGTTCCAGCATTTAAACAGTGGTACCTCAAAATACAGTCTTGGCTGCTACAGGAAGTGTAGCCATGCCTCTTTTCTCTGTACCTAGAACATCTTAATTCTGTGCTAATGCTACAGGGAGCCCTACAGAATTAATGATGCCAGATAGTTTGACCGTTGCTGTCAAGATTCATGAAAGTTCTGAATATGAAAAATGAAGATCCCTTTTCATTAAAGACAATTAAATACTTGAATACATGATAGGAAAGCATTATTTGTCACACTGATGAAGTGTGTGATAAATTGCTAGTTTAGACGGTTCAAAAGAACAAAAAAGCTGAGATGTGATACCATGCTTAGAGAGATCAAAGATCTTCTGCAATGGTAAAAGCTCCCATCTTTAACGACCAGAAAGCATATTTACTAAAAATGGTGAGCTTTGTAGTCTCGACATATTCCTCAGAAGTTCCCCAAACTGCTAAAAATGTAGTGTAAATGGTTTTTGATAGGAAATTCCATCTCTTTGGAGGTAAAACTCAAAAGAACTCAGCATCAAATTTGCATTATCCTTGATTCATTCCTAAACTCTAAATCTGATTTGTTTTCTAAATCCTTGATGTTCATCCAGCCTGTGGTATTGAGACAAAATAGGAAGAAAATGCTCTATATCAAAGCAGGAATATTTATTTGGCAGGAATCTGCATTCTGAAAGTTCAAAACACCCTTCTCAATTATTTTCCATCTATTTTTCTCTTTTTCTGACATATTGGCATTGCTTTCAATGTTCCTTAAAGTGAAACATTAACTCGATATACCTATCATCTGTTTCTTATTTATACTATGATCCATTTAGTCTGGAAAAATGCTCTGTGTCAGAGCATTTTCATGCCTGCTTCCTTAGATATAAAGGAGATTACATCAATTTATTTATTCATCTTATATTTCATACAATATTATAGATGAAATGTCGAATAATTGTGAATGTATATATGAGAAATAAGTTTCATACAAGATTGATCATTGTTCTCTTATTTTCTAGAAAACTTCTGATCCTTTAAATATTCAAGTATATCTTAATTTTTTTAATACCTGTTCTAAATGCCAGGTTTAAAATATCACAAAATTTAACTTTTAAATATCTTCTTAACTAGAGTATTCTGCACTTTTGATCTGTGGGCCAGGACTGATTAGTGGTAAAGAACTTCCTGTAACTCAAAATTTTCCATCTCATTCTTCTGATATAAATATATAAAACATAGCTGTCTCTTCTGTGTGAACTAAAGGAAACATGTTTCTGAACACAGTTTTAGGCACTGGGTTACTGATCAGTACAGTCTGTATTTGGGCAAGACATTTGTTTTACTTATTTTTGACTGTAGGGGGCCTACTATTTGGAATTACGTAAAGACTATCAGAATCCAAACCCATCTTGTGAACCGACATTAGTGTGGAGGAACAGGCTCTTACATTCTGCTGTTTATAAACTCATCTGGTTTTAGTAGAAAAAGAATTTTATAAGTAAGTTTTTAGGTAAAAACTGATTCCTCATTAAGAGCATTCTGAAAAAGATAAAACACAATTTTACTTTTGTTAAAGCTCTACAGACTCTAAGGTCTGAAGAGTGCATATAAATCAAAGCATTATTTTGCATATTTGAGGAATATGCCTAATACCATTTACATGCTTTGCTCTTCTTTTTTTTTTTTTTTTTAATTAAAGCATTCTTTTCATGTTTTTCTCTGAGACTCTTACCACAGCAGAGGGTGTATATTAAAATTATGAAATCTTTCATCTTCATGAGAACCTAGTAATTTTTAAAATATACTTTTAAAACATTTACTAACACCATTTGTGTGGTCATTCCCTCCCTTACATGCTAGGAAACAAGAAAATTTCTTAGCTAATGCAGCTGTCTTGACATCTTTGCTAAGATGTTGCTGGAATTGTAGCTGCTAGGAGAAGGTCATTGACAAGCACGTAATGTAACATTATAAATAACTGTGAAAGTTGTCAAGGGGAAGAAAAGAGTAATGTATTTGAAACTTCTAAGATCTACCATTCATGAGAATTGTAAAGTATATAGCAGAAATGGAGGAAAAATTGTCACAAAGCACAGTAAGTTTTGTAATTCCATGTATATGCAAGAATACTACCTTAGATGTATTATAGGGTGTACTATATAAAGGAGGCACTTTGACACTGCAGAACAAGGTACACAAAGAATAGTAGGATGGCCTTATTACCTAAAAATACTAAGTGTCAGCACTGCTAAGCGTCAGACCATGACACGATAGAATACATAGACTACTTATTTCTAGGAAATATTAGTGGGGGAAAATATTCAGGTCCACTCTTCACCCCAAAGCAACACTTAGATGAACGCTGCTTGCAATTTTTCACATGCATTAGATATTACACTACAAGAATTGAATAATTCTTGTTTGGTATTGGGGTCAACATTTTCTCTAGTTAATGATCGTGTTTGGATACCTCTTATGTGTCAAACTCTGAAGTTAGTGTGTATTTAGGATTACTTTGAGCTTTTTCATGCTAGCAAGGCCATGTAGCATCGAATCTAGCCTTAGAAAGCTTACAGTTCCTCATGCAGGAACTTACTGACATAACCCGCTGGTCAGAAATTTACAAGACAGCTGGAGAAGTTATGACTTCTTGATGACATAATGAGCCCTATCCCTACTTGTCTGTGTTTCTGCCTTCCAGCTTTGCACTTTTTTTGACTTTTTACTTTTTTTACTATTTTTCTCTTTTGTTTTGGAACTACCGTTTATCACTGACTCAACAGTTCCAGTCCTTTTTTTCTTTTCTGATCTTTCATAGTCTACTTGTGGCACAGCACAACAATTTTTTCTTAAAGGAAATCTAAACTGAGATGCCATGGCTGTGGTCTGCAAAACTAACTTTTAGGCCCTGTCACCTGAACACGTGGCTCTCAGGAAAATAAAAAGCAGGAAATCAATCAATATGAATTTTCTTTACAGATCTTCATGTCCAGCCCTTAGATTGTTCCTTTTGCTCTCACCCTGTAATAATTAGCTGGACCACATTTCTGCCAACAAAATCTTCTGCTTCATACTTAATCTGCTCCTTATAGTATTTCCAGCTAAGAATTAACAAAGTTGTTCCATTGGTTATTGAATGGCATGGTAACACTATCTTGCTTTGGCTCACTGCACATATGAAGCTTATGGCTTATGTCCAGGTAAAAAGTCAGGTAGTGTATGTCACCAGTTTCACTGCTACAGACAGACTTCTCTTTTCTTTGCAGTTTGCTGCTTATGCCAAAGACATCTCAGTATCAGGATATTTAATTATATGTTTAGGTCCTTCTACTGCCAACTCAGCTGGCCTTTACATTGCTTAGGATTTGGTTCATAAACAGTGATAACGAGAACTTCCGTCCTCTCTCCTTCTGATTTTAAGTAAATCACATACATTTTTTTTTTACCCTTCCTTGAATTTCATGCTGGCAATATGCCTAGTAGTTCTAAAGAGTCTGTATACTGATGTTTATCACAGGACACCATTGAGATCACAAAACAGAATGGATTGAATTTCATCACCAATTAATTTCAGAAAAAAGAAGATAGTCACAATCAGCACTTCAAGCAGAGGCACAGAGTATTTTCTGATGCTAATTTTGATGTTAACACCTAGGGAAGCATATAGTTCTGCTTTTATAACCATTAATTACGTGCTGAAAATTTTCAGAGAATCTTATTTTTTTTCCCAAATGCTTTCTTTGATTTGATTAAAGCATAATTTTGTAGCAAATGTACTAAAAAATTTTTAAGGGGCATATTCTATTCCCTAGCTGGCCACCCCCTTCCCCCCCAGAAAAAATCAAACAAACTAAACTGAAAAAACTCAAAAAAAATCATGTGCTAAAACAGTTGGTTGTTCTGAAAACAAATGTGTTGATTTATTTTGTTCTTCTTTTTAACATGAGATGTGTGGTGTGCTATTTCTAAATAAATGGTGCCATAAGACAAGCATATGTTGTTCTATATCATGCACTGCAGGTGCTGCAGTAGAGGGTTGCATAATGTACCACCTGAAACTCAGAGAAGCAATTTTCTTTAAAACGCCAGATTGTGGAGGCCTAGCTCACGCTGATAAGCACCTACTGACGCAAGCAGTTCCATTAAGGCCCCTCCTTTGAAGTAAGTGCTAACTTACATCACTAAGTTTTATAGGCCATCTCTGAGTTTCCAGTGTATTTTGGCATTAAAAATCACATACTGACTCATATATTTTTAGATTTTCTATCCATATAAACTATGTAGAATATGGAAGGTATTGGCAAGAATTTAGGATTTTAAATGTTTCACATTACAATATTTATTAGATTAAATCTTATAAGCTTGAAATCAAAAACACCTCTGCTGTAAGTGTAGTTTTTCACTTATACTAACATTGAACCTTATTGATATAGAGGTCACACAGATTTTTAGGTAGATGACAGGACACAGGACTTACATATACTTGCCATATATCAAGGAGGGCAGTCTTAGGCAGATAGTAACAGTATCTAATGGGGAAGGTAGGTAGGAAACTCAGGGTGGTTTTCTGGCCCAGACATGTAATTCAAGTTTGTATTACAAAATACAATACTTCTCTATTTATAGAATGTGGAATTCTGCTGTGCTGCCTGTGATAAACTGTTTTAATCTGTACTGAAATGATTTCTGTTTAGCTCTTCCCAAGCCTGCTACTTTCAGAATCTGAGTTCCTTGTGATAGAGACCATTGCAAATTTATTTGGCATAACATGAATTTTCTGCCTATACAACAAAAAGGATGTTCTAACTATACTGTTGTGGTACTTGGTTTTCCAAATCTTCTCATGCCAGCTATGTAGACAATTGTGGAGGAAACTAAACCTGATTGAGACAGAATTGGTAAGTTAGTCCTCAATTGCCTAGATTGAAAGCAGTTGTGGTGGCTTAACACCAGCTGGAAATTAAACTCCCATCGCTCCCCTTCCCCTGCTCCTTCCAGTAAGAGAGAGATAAAGGCAGAGACTATGGGTTGTGATAACAATGCAATGAAAGCAAAAAGCAGTGGAATAAGAAATTCATAGTAACAGCAGCAATACTATAACAAAAGTATACAAAGAGACAAGGTGCTTTACCCACAAAAAAGGTGTTCACCACCTTTACTTAGTTCTGCATGGCTGCTGGAACAAAGACAAGACGGCAACCATTCCTGCGCTACCAGCTCCATGTGGTTTCCCCGGACAAAGATCAGATGGAGGATATTCCTGCACTCCATGCTCTGTGGCTGCTGGAACAAAGGCAAGATGGGGGCAAGGGGGCTCCTGTGGCTAGCGATTCCCATCCCTGAGCCCCAGAAAATGCAAAACAATGACGGATGTCATGAATGAACAAGGAGGGTTGGTTTTCGTAGTCTCTTGCTCATCCAGAGTCGATCAGCCAGTGGTTAATTAGGAGGTCACTGTTGATCAAAATTCATGGTTAATTGTTAATTATAGAGTTGATGGTTAATTGTTAATTATAAAGTTCATGGTTATACAGGTCATCGTAGAATATGGTTGCGAGTTAATAGGGTTTGTAGGCTTATTAGAAACAGGATTCATTTTATATATTAATGTTAAGCAATGAGTGAGTGACAGGAAGAGAGAGTTTTCAAGAAAAAGGACGTCACAAGAGGATTATCATAACGGGATAGAGCAGGAGCTCAGATTGGACAAGGGCTGGACCAATCATTCGATGGCCAGACATCACCCCACCTAAATGAGCCAATGGTCGAGACAACGAGCCATCAACACCCAATCGAAATATGGCCAGAGGGAAGACTCAGTGGGGGAGGATGGACCCACTTGGAGGGGTATAAAAGTCTGCCCCCCCAATAGATGGGGTCTCTGACCGCCTGCTTGACGGTGGTCAGGCACCCAGTGTGGGTCCTTCCCGCAAAGGTAGGCTAATCCGCCGTGGAAAAAACCTGGATTGTTCCTGTTAATAAACTACTCTTCTGAAGGATTGGCTACTTACTCATTTCAATGGACAAACCACCAAAAACTCCATCATCCACACCACGCTGCCCACTTTTCTGAACAGCTGTGCTCAGTTGTGATTCTCAGTATTTGGCTCAGCTCGTCCTTTTGCTCCTTGGTCTGCCCGTATTTCACTTCCCACAGCTGTTCCTGGTCCTCCACTTCTTTTCCCCCTCAGGTGCTTCAACTCCACTGGCTGTGGGGCACACACTCCACTGGGCTCGGACACACCACCAATGTTTTTTGTTATCTTAAAGTGGGGCGTGCACTCCAGTGGGCTCAGGCTTGCACATCTTTTCTCAAACAACATCTCAGGCTCATTGCCTCTTGCCTTCAGCAGCACATCTTGCAAGTGCAGCTTGAAGGAACAGGAAGGGGACCAGAAATGGTGGCAGAAGACTGGGTCTGCAAAGGCTGATACTGACATCTTTCCACTTGAGAGAGGAAGGAAAATGATGGACTTCTCTGGATGCACTTGCCCTTTCTTCCTGAAACCGTGACCCCCATCATTAATGTGGGTGGTATAGAGTAATAACCTGGCCACACCACAGTGCTAAGCTCCACCCCCTCCCTGAAACCAGGACAAAGGAACCACACTTCTGGAAGCTGTTTTTGAAACAAGGGGAATGCACAATGTCAGGTGGAGGCATAACGATTATAATCTCAAATGAGGCAAACAGACTTAGGTCCAGTTGCTAAAGCTGTGAATAATGTAAGCATTACTGAGGAAATGAAGAAAAATTCGTCTAGGTTTTTCTCATTGTATTTCTAATGAAAGACCACTCAGCATATGATCATCAAATCAAATTGTCCAAATGCAATGCAGACCAAAGATTTTATACATTGCCTTATGTAACACAGTATTGCTTCTTGGATAATAATTGCAGGTTTGGTGTACATAGCTAGATTTTGACAATGGTTGTACAAAGACACAATTTTTTTCACTGTCACATAAGGACTGAGTTACATGGCATAGGGTAAAATGTGTACAAAAAGACCTTATGCACATTCATACATATTTATAGATATAAAACACATAACATCTGTGTAGTATATGCACTGTGTATATATATATTTATATAGGTATACACACCCATATTTGCACAGATGCAAGCAGATATATTGCTGTTAAGGGAACTTCCCTGTCCAGCCATTCAGGAATCACACTGCCAGTCACTCTCACACCACCTGAGCTGAGACTGAGGTGCACATGCACACCACTCACAGAGTCAGACCAGGTTTTTCCTACTGGATCAACCCTAGGCTTCCCACATCAGACTCTCAGACATCTAGATCTTGTGATGCAATAACTAAACAAGAAAACAACAAAATAACAGCTCAAGCTGGGTGCCTTGAAGGAGGGACCCCAAACAAAGGATCTCCTGGGATTTATACACTGACATTCTAAGCACAAGAAAGTCTGGAGTTATCGGCTCCTGTTCTGTCTCTGAATTTCCAGCTTCCTGGCCAGCCCCAGGTCCCTGGGCCCATTTTTATGCAAAGGATTGGCAGTTCATGGCCTCTTCCCCCAGACTTCTGCTTGGGCTCCTGCCCCACAGAGCTCACCCTCCAGTTCACACTGTAGCGTGCACACTGAGCTACCTGTACTGAATGTATTCCTCAAAAGTACACATGTACTTATAGATACATATACATACATACAATATAAATATAAATATACAATACCAATATATATACATACATTAGACATAGAAGCTAAATCACTTAGGTGAACCCTGACTGAGAGCTGGGTGTGACCACAAGAAAACAGGCATGCTTGTTGCAACATTTTGTTGGTGGGTGACATGATGAAAATAGAAACATCCTATTCTAATCTTCTATTCTTAGTCTAATTTTTTTCCTACAAAATAAATTAAGGGTGTCATCATCAATATCATTCTTGGTACTGCATATACTCCCCAGCAGATGAGTGATTATTTCACTACTTTGCACAGAATCACATAATTATTTAGGTTAGAAAGGCCTCTGAGATCATTGAGTCCAACCTTTGACTGATCACCACCTTTTCAACTTGACCACAGCAGTAAGTGCTACGTCCAGTTGTTTCTTGATTACCTCCAGGAACCGTGACTCCTCCACCTCCCTGAGCAGTCCATTCCAATGCTTAACAACCTCTTCTGTGGAGAAATTCCTCCTGATGGCCAACTTGAACCTTCCCTGGAATAGCTGGAGGTTATGTCCTCTTGTCTTTTCACTAATTGCCTGGGAGAAGAGACTAACCCTCACCTGGCTACAGTCTCTTTTAAGGGAGTTGTAGAGAGTAATGAGGTGCCTTCTGAGACTTCTTTTCTCCATGATAAACAACCTCAGATCCCCCAGCCACTCCTCAAGGGACACTAATCCCCTCATCCAGATCATCAATAAAGATATCAAACAGGACAGGGCCCAACACAGATCCCTGGGGGACACACCTAGTGACCAGCCACCAATTGGATGCAGCACCATCCACCACTCTCTGGGCCCAGCCATCCAACCAGTTCTTAACCCAACGAAGGGTGCCCCTGTTCAAGCCATGGGCTGCCAGCTTCTCCAGGAGAGTGCTGTGGGAGATGGTGCCAAAGGCTTTGCTGAAGTCCAGGTAGACACAGCCTTCCCCTCATCCACCAGGCTGATCATCTGGTCATAAAAGGATAGCAGGTTGGTCAGACTGGACCTGTCTTTCCTAAGCCCATTCTGGCTGAGTCTGCTCCCTTGGTTGTCCTGTATGTTCCATGTGATCACTCTCAAGATGATCTCCTCCATAACCTTGCCAGGCACTGAGATCAGGCTGACATGCCTGTAGCTCCCTGGATCCTCCTTCTGGCCCTTCTTGTGGATAGGAACAAAATCAGCCAGTTGTCTGGGACCTCACTGTTTAGCCAGGACTGATAATAAATTACAGAGAGAGGCTTAGCGAGCTCTTCCACCAGTTCCCCCTGTACCCTCGGATGAATCCCATCCGGTCCCATAGATTTGTAACAGTCTAAGTGGCACAGCAGGTCACTAGCTACTTCCTCCTGGATTTTGTGGTGTCTGTTTTGCTTCCTGTCCTATCTACCAGCTCAGGAGGCCAGTTGCCCTAAAGATAAACAGTCTTTATATTAAAGACTGAGGAAAAGAAGTCATTAAGTACATCAGCCTTTTCTGCTTCTTTGCTGGCGATGCTCTCCACAGTGTCCAATAAAGAATGGAGGTTTTCCTTGGCCTTCCTTTTGTTATTAATGCATTTATGAAAACACTTTTTATTGTCTTTTACAGCAGTGGCCAGATTGAGTTCTAGCTGAGATTTCACCTTTCTAATCTTTCTACATGACCTAACAACATCCTTGTACTCTTCCTGAGCTGTCTGCTTCTCTTTCCAAAGTCATACACCCTCTTTTTTTCCCTGAGTTCCTGTGAAAGCTTCCTGTTCAGTCAGGCTGTTGTTCTTCCCCACTGGCTCATCTTTTTGTACACAGGAATATTCTGCTCCTGTGCCTTCATGATTTCTTTTTTAAATATGTCCAGTCTTCCTGGACCCTTTAGTTAAGGATTGTTTCCCAAGAGACTCTGCGAACCAGTGTCCTGAATATGCCAGAGGCTGCTCTCCAGAAGCCCAATGTAGATATTTTTTTGACCACCTTCCTTACTTTACCAAGAATTGAAACTATCGTTTCATGGTCGTTGTGCCCAAGGTAGCCTCCTACTACCACATCTCCCACCAGCCTCTCTCTGTTTGTAAACTGCAGGTCTAGCAGGGCCTCACTCCTGATAGGTTCTTATCAGCTGTGCCAGGAAGTTATTTTTCAGACATTCCAGGAACTTCCTAGACTGCTTACTCTCTTCTGTGTTGAGTTTCCAGCAGATGTCCATCAGGGTAAATTATTATCTATCAGGTAATAATTATAAAAAGTCTCCCACAAGGACAAGGGCTGATGATGGTGAAACACCAGCCAGCTGCTCATACAATAACTCATCCACCTCTTCATCCTGGTTGGGTGGTCTATAACAGATTGTCACCAGGATATTTGCCTTGTTAGCCTTCCCCTTGACTCTAACCCATAGTGTCTCAAGCTTATCATCACTAGTCTTGAGCTCTTATACAGTCAGAACTCCCCCTAATGTACAGAGCCACCCCACCTCTTTTTCTGTTGCGTATAGGTAAAACCCTATAAAATGAAGGCCTTGTTACCTTTGTAAAATCATGGCTCAGGCCTATTACTTTGGCTAAGTAGAAAAGGACTGCAGGAAAGAGACACAGCTGAATCAGGGCTAGAAAAACATGCTGTGTGACTGCCTTGTGCTCACATCATGGTGTATGGTGGTTGGTTGAATTACATTTGTTATGCTTTAAAACTATGTAAACAGATAACTGGCTAACTGCTTAAAAAGGCTGGGTTTTTGCAATAAAGCAGCTCTCCTTTGCACCTGCCTGGGGACTCTGCCTTGTCCTTATTGCAACATTTTTCCTCCACTGTCACTTCTGAAGATGGAGCCATCCACTGTGGCACCCCAGTTATGCGAGTCATCCCACCATATTTCCATGATGGTGACTATGTCATGGTGTTCCTGCAGTACAGTGGCCTCCAGCCCCTCCTGTTCATTACCCATGCATTGGTGTAGGTGCACTTCAGCTGGGCCTCGTCTTTCTACTTGATACATTTTGTGGGAATTTTCCATCCAAAGGATATTTCAGGTGATGCAATAACTTGGTATCTAGTGATACCACATACGCTACTCCCCACTTTGAATGTCTATATCCACCATTTTTTATTCCTCCACTTTCTACTAACAGCATTATGAGAGTTCAAGTGAGTTCAAGTGAGGAAAGAGATACTGCTGTTGTTCTAGTGAATGCTTTCACAGAGGAAATGTATTTAAGAATATGCCATTTCCTTTATTTCTATAATTCTATTCATTCTTCACCAAAAAGGGTATTTTAAAAAAAATTCAGCATTTTTAAAAATGAAGATTTGGGGTCCCTTGGAACTCTTTTTTTAGTGATTTTTTTCCCCCACTGTATTATAAAATCAAGTAACCTGTGACACTCTTGAAAGAAGGGTTCTGCTGCAAGGTGAATGTAGCACTGTTTTATGTATGTGTCAGAGTGTTCTGTGGATTCTTACTCTCTGAGTGTCAGGAGTGTGTGACTCTTTCCATCTGCAACATACAGTCAAATCCCATTTTTATGAATTTTAGTCTTTGAAAGAGTTCAAGGCATACCCTTACTTTGTTCTAACACGACATTAGGATATGACAATCTCCTTTGCACTTGCATCCGAAGTTCCTAAGTGCAACTGCATTTTCTGCTCTGTGTACAACCACAGTGGCACTTGTGGAACTGGACATACTGTGAGGCTTCCGGTAGTCAAGGAGTTTGGCCACCTAAAATCTGACATAACCCTTGTTGAAAATAAATCTATCAGAAAATTACGTAAACAAATTACTGCTGTAAACAAATTACTTCTGTAAACAAATGTAAGTTCAAAACACTGGTCAGTCATATCACTTTTATGTAGATCCCAGATGTGACAGTCTACCAGTAGAGTCTGCATGCCTGTGGCTTTTGTTAGAACTTGCCAAATCTGGCAGATGATTGGTGATGAGTCTGAACACATACTCCCAGTAAGCACATACAAAAACACACATGTATAATACATAAGATCAGCATACACTGATCGGCACTGACAGAAGCCACAGCACTCTTGCAGACACACAAAAATAGCACTTATGGCCTCACGCTTTTTCCCTCTCTGGCTGGGCAAGATGAGGTCTGTTCAGTGGGAATACATATACGTACATAAAAACACAAGGTGGATCCCTCCAGCAGCAGGGCTCAAACACAGTCTGTCCTGTAACCTCCCCTGGATTCCAGTTCCCCCAGCTGCTGCTTCCTGGGCATGCAAGCACCAAGGACACAGACGTACCCTTGCCATTGGAATAAAGTTCCTTGAACAGACAGACACACAAGTGTGGACCTCCTGGCATTTGTGCTTAGACATGAGGTCTGTCAGAGGACTTCCCCTGGATCCTCCTATCTCTCTCTCATACCCTTGCATGCACACAGACATGCATCCGCCAATGCCAACACACTCATCAGCAAGTCTCTCAGTTGACCTCCACCTCCACAGTTCCTCTAGTGCTAGGCTTGAAACCCTACTCCCTTCAGGAGCCAGGCCCTGCAGGTGCCTCATGCTTGGAGGTATCCACAGCCCTA
The DNA here is from genome assembly GCA_013397725.1 of Rhagologus leucostigma. Lineage (NCBI taxonomy): Eukaryota > Metazoa > Chordata > Aves > Passeriformes > Rhagologus > Rhagologus leucostigma. The sequence continues at coordinate 445,468 of VZTD01000883.1, read as the reverse complement.
TCCCGGGGTACTTGCTCTCTTCCTGTCAGGTCAGGCTACATGTTTTCCGGTGATCACAGACAGGCACATGAAGCTGTGATGGCTCCAGGGCTGCCACCATAGACATACGGACCCTGACCCACAGTCCCCTCCCACAGCCACATGAGACAGAGTTCCTTACCCAGGAAATAGAAGTGGAGATCAGAGAGAAGATAGGGTTGGATCACATGGGACAGGTGCTGAGCATGACCCCATGAACACACTGGCCATCTTCCGCTCACACCTTTCTGGCCCTTTGGATTACCTTTTAAACTTGTTTTCCTATGCTTTCTCTGCCTCCGACCACACTGATCCCCAAATCTCCTTCCTCTGGTTCTTACACTGCACATCCCACAGTAAGCCTTGTGCTCCTGCACCCCATGAACTACCCACCACACACGGGTAGTGATGTCTCAGTTTGTGGGGAAAGCTGGAGAGCCCCCCAGCCTCACAGTGCTGGATGTAACCTGGCCCAGGGGCTGACGCTCCCTGGGACTTCCTGGGGAGGTGCCTGGTGTGTTCTGGAGGTGCTATCCTGGGTACCAACACACCCTACCCGCAACCCATGGTGTATCTGGGGTCCTTTTTAGGGGTAGAGGTGGGTTTCCTGATTGTTTTTTATTTCTTTGTGCTCCTCTTTTCTCATGGATATATGCTGTTTTATCACATAACCTTAATAGTTCTGCTGGGATAAACCAGAAATTTTCACAGAATCTCAGATTAGTCTGAGTTGGGAGGGACCCAGAAGGATCATGTTGTGTCCCTGTGCAATAACATTTAATTTAAATGCGAAGTGCTTTGTACTTCCCATATCAAAATGATATTTGAAGATAGAATACTGAGAGTTTTATGTCTACATTGCATATGGCTTCACTTGGAATAACCGAGTATGTCATCTACACTGTAAAAACGTTTTAGAATCATGAATTCATATGCTACACCAAAATTAAGTCTAGCTTTGACTATATAGGAGTGTAATGGTCTGACTCCTGAATTTTTTAATCTTTAAAAAATCTACTGCAATTAGAATATGTCCATATAATGCTGTCCATGTAATAAGCAGGTTATGGTTTGAGGTACATGAAAGTCAACATACAAAAGCACCTCATCTAAGATTAATCACCACAGTTCTGTTGCATTTCTGCAGTTTTAAAGCTTCTCTGTTACCACACTATTATTCTTCAACCCTAGAAATTACAATAAAATTAAATTTAGTTAATTCAAATGATCTTTACTTCAAATATTCCTTGGTGGGTGGCTGTGATTTATTGACTTCTCTGCAAAAGTCAGAAGCCCACATTAGTTCCTTGAAGACACCAAGAGCTCATCAGTTGCTGTGAGTCGTTCTACCCTGTCAGCAGCTTGAGCTTCTTCCTGACTCTCCTGAGTGGCAGCTCCTAGCCCCATGCTGGCAGGAGTGAGAGAAGAGTGTTGCATATTTAGAGAAGAGTGTTGCATATTTCTTCTAAGCTTATCTATGCTAATGCATNAGTCTTCTCACTTTCCTCCAACACTTATTGAAGAAACAGGCTTGCAGTAGTGTGGAGGACTGAGTGAAACATCAAAAATCTGATTTTGAGAAACCTGCATTAACCTCATGTTTATTGGTGTGTTTCTGTGAATGAAGAAAACAGAATAAAACCCTACCAATATTTTGAGTTTTTTCTTTGAAATGGCCAGGACTTTGGCATCATTTATGCTTGTTGGAATTTAAGGGGCAATTGACATAACCTACTTAAACATTCTGACAATGAACATTCTGCTTATGGGATAGTTAACAGCTACATAAGATGAACACAGACTAGTTGGAAAGAAATACTCTTGCTGACCTAACTTCTCAATATATCAGATCATTGCCTGGCCTTGGTACATGCTGGGTAGATCCAGAGGAACGTAGTTTGCTTCCAGAAAAGCAGTTAACTTTTGGGGTTGTAATTATACTTCACAGTAAAGAACTTAGTGTAATACATACATTCTTTTTCTTTCTAATTGCATGATGAGGAATAAAGATTTACAAAAATGACGATTAAAATTAATCCTTGTAAACAATCAATCTGGACCCAGCTAGGCATCAAATGTACAAGACTTAAAATATATTATTTCAGGAGTATTATTCCATCTTTTTAATTTACAATAATTTAGAAGAAGTTAATGGTGCATGGTCTGTTTAAGTAGAAGCTAAAACATTTATCATGACACAACAGATTTGATAAAAAACAGCAGTAACCAACAACTGATTACACCTTCAGCTGGTTCTCCGATAGCCTATTATGTTTAAAAGCTCATTTAACATAAGCATTCATTTTGCACACAGGCATTTTAGCTTCTTATATTAACAGTGCTTGCAGTCCAATCATGCCCTGTTTTCTTCAACATAGTGTGCAAAGGACAAGGTGGAACCACAATTATTATCACACGTTTCTGATGAAATGTTTTTATAATGTTTGTATGTAGACTCATATATGTACATATACACTCATGAATATAAAAACAGAAGTTGCTTCTGCAGCTAAAAGTGGTTGTGCCTGGTATAGACCCATTCCTGTTTCCTAAAGTGCAGGAAAGACCTGAAAGTAACATATCTAAGCTAGAAATTTTTATATGTGCTGTAGTTTAGCACCAAAGCTCTCAACAGTATATCTACACTTATGCCAATGCATCAAATGCTGTGAAAAAATAGTGTCAATTCCCAGTAAATGCTGTGAATGTCACTCAGGTATAGTTAAGAATTTGTTCTAAAATTCTGTCTTAATAACATTTTGCATTAGGCATTTAAAATTCACCCTCTTATGACATCAAAAGCCATTCATTAAGACACATTCTTGGTTGAAGTTTTATTATATTTGAAGATTTCATGCCTTCAGAAAAATACAAGACATATCCATTGGTTCCACTTTATTTTGACAGTGGAAATTATCTAATGAGAATTTTAGTATGTGTGTCCTGCATATGCCTTCTCTTATTTGTATTGCCTGTGTGGAAATATATTTTCAGCTGATACTCTTTAATATCTGTACATAAAACCTTTTCTTTGCTTTTACTTGAATTAAGATGCTTCAGTTTGTTAACTTTGTCTAGGCCTAATGTACTCTGTGTAATAATGAAGCATTTATGAAGAGGGAGGTGCTGCATCTGAGGTGTTCACTGTACCTTGTCCAGAAATCGCATCTTCAGCTTTCTTACCAAAGTGACCCTGAGTTATAACTTGCTTAAACTACTGGCATTGCTATGCCACGCATTTTGGTATTTGACACAGGAAATGCCATCATGACTGTCAAGGAATACTACATGGGGATAACTGCAAATTTTTTTGTGTAAGAAAAGTTAATCTTCTGGAAAAATTGAGCAGCTTATAGGAAAATAAGAAGAAAATATACAAATGCCTTAATCTATTTTATTTATTTTCATAAAATGTCTTGCAGATACAGCTTTCCCTATTAATCTACTGTCTTCATTTATCAAAGTAATATTTTTTCCATTTCATATATATATAAGTAATATGAATATCCCATGGAAGGTAAAGGAGAGGACTCCAGAAAACACGCAGCTCCTAAGAAGAGTACAGGAATGTTTTTACATTATCTGTGTCAGAGCCTTGTTTATGCCACCAACCCCTACAATGTCCTCCACACTCTGAGGGTGTGACTACCTAAACTTAAGGTCACCTCTGATACAGAGAAGCTTGTTAATTTTGGATGAGACTTCTGTCAGAACAGTGAAGTTGAGAGACAGAGCTGCGTGATAAGCCTTCCCCGGGATCCGAGAGCTGCTTTGAGGCCTGTATCTTGCCTGGTGTCTATGCCCTAGCCATCAGCCAGCCACTGTCTACCTGTGCACCCGACACCCTTAGTCAGACCTTGGACCTCTCTGATGGCTGCAGTCTGGTCTGGCCCTTCTTGCTGTGTGGTGGGGCAGCCCTTCACAGGCCTCTGTGTTGAGGCAAGGGGAATGAGACTGTGCTCCCATTTCCAGTGCAGTATTCAAAGAAGAAATTGTGGCTGAAAATCCTTAGCCTGGTTGAAAAAAGTTAGAAAAACACTGCTCAGGGAGAAGAATTTTGAATGGGTATATACCGGAAACCATGTCAAAGATACAGAAGTTGTTACAAAGGTCAGTGATTAAAAAAAATATTTCTTCGTTCTCTCTGGTATTGATTGATATTGTTTTCTAACATGAGAGAAAAACTGAACATCCATATTTGAAACAATTAATGCCCCAGTTGTTCCTCAAGGTGTGATTTGTCTTCTTATCTGTCCTGCGTTCCAATCTGCGATCTGTGTTGCTTATATATCACTTACAATGCCATGTCTGTCAAAACAAACTGTCTTAGACTAAAAATTTGAAATACCAGGTCTTCCCTGATGAAGTCCATTTTGATGGAAATGGCACAACAAACACTCACACAAACAGCTGAACTGGCTCATCAGAGGCTGTTAAAGTATTTTGTCTCTAAAATTAAACACTTTAACAGAGTTAGCATTTTACCCAAGTGGCCAACGCAGATTTGATTGAGAGATCCAGTGCAGAAAGAAAGTACAGGAAGTTAATAGGAGAGGGAACAGAGAAACTTGTATGCTACAAATAATGAGCTGGAAACAATGTGGGTGTATTCAGGAACCACATTCAATAAATATCATTGTTTTACAGTGCTGTAATCATCCTCTCCTGAAAACACAAAGAAACCTTGATGGTTTGACAACTCAGGGGTACAGGAAAGAGATGCTGAGATTTAAAAGAACAGATTTAAGTCTGTAAGAAAATTCTCTTTAAAAAAGGCTGAAAGTTAAAGCAGAAAATCTCAGACATAGCATGTATAACCTGCAGGCTATTCCTCGACACCTTTCTCAAGAAATGTGCATACTAGTGAGAAGAATGTCTTGCAATAAAATAGTGATATTAAAGCTTCCATGACTTAGGAAAAGACAGCAAACAAATTGTTAGACAGAAAACCCCCTACCACTTGAGAAGTGTTATTTTCTTGAACAAATTGAAAGGTAAATGATACAAACTAACACTTAAATATTAGAATAAAATGCATTAAAAATAATCTGAATTTCAAGATTAATCATTGAAGTAACATTCGTTTTAGAAATTTTATGTGTTGATGAATTCTAAAATTATCAATATTGTTATAAAATTAATTTGTCTCATTTTCTTCTGTGCCACCCTTCTGCTTCAACATTTTTTTTCTTTAAAAAAGACTGGAAATATTCACACATCATAGAATACTTATTTGGAGCTAAATATTTATAGAAATTTAAATTTTCATAGGGAAACATTTAAAGTCATTTGAAATGACTATGCAGAAGTAACACTGTCATCTTTTAAGTCAAAACTGCAGTCTAGTTTCACTACCTCTATGAAATACTGATTGGCACTATGAAGACTTGGCACTATGAAGATTTTCCTATGATAGGCAAATTGATACCAGAAAAGAAATAAAAGGGTTAGTTAAATCAGAGTATGAACATTGAAAAAAATTATCATAAGATACAGTTGTATTTCTACACTTGAATTTTATTTGCAAAAGAAATGAAAGCACCCTGATGAAATGCACAAGATTCTGTTATGTTCCTTCTGTCTTTAATAGAAATCGATTAAGCACAGAAGCTGAATACACTTACACAGAGACAAACATGGTGAGATAATGCTTAAGGGAAAAGCTCTTCAGTAGTGAACTCCTCTTGCCATGTGAGGCTTTTATTAGATATATATAGGATTTAATGCTTTTTAAAACTGCTTATATTGCAAAACAGTCATAAAATCTTCATCTTTCTCTCTACCAACAGCAATATCACAGAAGAAAATGCTTTCTGTGAAACAAGAAAAACTGTAATATTATGTTTTGTGGAAGTATGTTAAGTGGAAGAATATTTTACTATGATTCACAAAACTAAAAGGTCTTGATAATGCCTAAAGTTCAAAATATACAAATTTGATACCCACAACTGAAAGCAGTACCTCTTTCTAGCCAAGACAGAGTAATACATCTCTAAGTATAGAGTAACACAGTCTGAGGAAGTAATTTATCTTTGTCAGATACCTACATCAGAATTAAATGAATTGCAGTCCTGAAGTGCCCGTTTCTCTTTATTGCCAATAAATAGACTTTAGACCACTAACTAGAACAGAGCACATGAAAAGCCCATTTCTCTCTATTGATTTTAAAGAGAGCCTTTTCTTCAATTATTTCAAATTTAAGTTATTGAAAACAAGGGATTAATAAGTGAAGCTCAGTCAGCATTCATTCCAGTAGATTGGAGTTAAAAAATACTTTGGGAAAAAATCCTAAGAGCAATTCCTGGAATACACTTGGAATAGTCAGTTATGTAAATCATTGCAAAATGGAAACTTCTTTGGGATTTCCTTCTTTTGCTTTCTTGAAGCCTGAAATGATCTGTTTTACCTAACTGCTGTCTTGGAAGATAGGAGTTCAAGCCACAAAGAATTCTTCAAGACTGATTGGTAGAATTTCAGCTGTGTAATTTTGCTCTTTCCTAAAATCTGTTCTCAGTAAGAAGATATGAAAAAAAACCCAACCAACATTTATTAGGTTTTTTAAGTAAATATGTTTACCAAAGGAAGAATCAAAGAGATTCAAAGCACAACGAGAAATAATGACAGTCAAAGAATGAGAGAAGGCCCAAAGAAGCTTCCTTTGTGGAAACTTCCATAAGTTGTGTGGACACTTCCTAAATTCTTCGTTTGTACAGAGCAGGCAGAACAGAAACCTCTTCTTATTAATGCCTTAGGGTGCTAAAGTAACATAAGAAGAACAATGAAGTACACACCACATCTTTTACCTTTGTTTTTCTCACTTATGTCATCTGTCTTTTTCCTTCTCATTTTCAATTTGAAGGTAAAAATCTGCTATTAAATGGCACCTTCTGATCTGCAACATAGAAGCCCAGAGGGACTTATTCTCTCAAGCTTGCTGGTGATATAAACAGCATGCTGCAGCTCATATATTTTTCCAATTCAAAAGTGCCGGAACACCTAGCTCTCAGATGACCTGCAACATGATGTATAAGAGTGGATATTTTCACACAGCTCATATGCCTTCTTTCATCACATTTCATATAGAGATGAAAAAAATTCCATCTATGTCTTTTTTCAGGATACGTCCTCAGTTTATTCTACAACAATTCCTTCCAATGTGTTAATAATGTGTTTCATACATACGGTCTTCGGCAAACTGTATACACAGTATGCTTTTGTATTGGTTATTTCCACATTGCAAATTTAAATAATTTCAAGCACTGCTCGGCAGATAAATGGCCAGGTCTGGTAACCTCAAAACCTACAAGAAAACTAAACTCGTTAACTGAAAGAAACTGAATCAGCTCTGCTACATTTTGATACAGCACCTGGTCTTGTTCAATCGAATTTAATTTAATAGAAATGATCCAATAGTTTTACTATCTCCTGTTCAGTCTTTTACCTCTCCCCGTAAAACCACAAGTCATACGAAATAGGTACTCTTGACATGTCAACACACATCCCCCTCCCCTTACTTTTTTTTCTAATTTCATTGTACTTCGAAGTATCATTAAAAATACACAATATTTATCATAATTTTTGTTCTTAAGAGGTGAGTTACGTGGTCAGTGAATTTAAAAAAAATACCTGTTTTAGTATAGGATATGAAGTGCAGGAAGCAAATTGTTATAAGTGAGACTTTGAGTCCAGTACCAACTCCCTATCTATATGCTTCTCTGTGTGGGGAGTGCGTATGGAATTGGCAGAACTTTGATTACTACTGTCATCCTTCTGAGTTGCTTTATAACATCTGTGTTAATACACAGTTGAAGAACAGCAATTTATTGATGGAATGTACCACAGTGGTAGAGCAATCCATTTCTACTTCCTGAGAATGACGAGGAAAGAAAGTAAAGTAGACTAAAAGGTTTGCCTGGTTACTGTGTCTCCTGGGAAAGACACTATTCTGATGCAGTTTCTGAGCAAACTCTTGCTCAAGGCTTTACATAACCTAGAAATTTAACCAGAAAGCCTTACTGAAAAATTTTAAATAAAAAAAGTATTGAGGTTCCCAGCTACTGCTGAATTCTTTTAGTACAATATATTTATTTTTTGCTAAAAATTCAGAAAAATTATCATTGAATCATAGAATCTCAGAATATACTGAGTTGGAAGGGACCCACAAGGTTCATTGAATCCAACACCTGTCCCTGCACAGCACCATCCCCAAGAGTCACACCATGTGCCTGAGAGCGATGTCCAAACACTTTTTGAACTCTCTCAGGCTGGTGGTGTGACCACTTCCCTGAGGAGCTGTTCCAGTGCCCAACCACCCTCTTGGGGAAGAACCTTCCCCTGATATCCAAACTAAACTTCCCCCAACTAAGCTTCGTACCGTTTCTTCCAGTCCTGTCACTAGCTACAAGAGTAAAGAGACCCGTACCTGCCCCTCCACTTCCCCTTGTGAGGATGTTGAAGATCACATATCATACTGTAACAACTGAAAAAAACTTGATCTACGTATTTGCTGGAGTTACTTTAGCTTGTTTTAAAAATAGTAAGGTGTTCAATTTCAATGCAAAGATAACTGCTGCGAAATAAGAAAATATAAGTATGTTAAATTAAAGGGATAATATTTTAAGATTATGCGATTTACTGGTGAATTTCTGCTCATCACAGTTCATCTCTTGTCAGTAAAAACAATACAGCCACATAAAGATAATGGCAGACATTACATTTTAAAGCACTAGCTAAAATAATCTGTGCAGAGATTGTTTCAATCCTTTAAACTATTATCTTACTCACTCTAACAGAAGAGTTCTCACTTCCCTGTGTACAATAAATTCTTTCCTCTTTGCTTTTGCTTTGCATTTATTTTGCTTCTGTAGAAGACAACTCTTAAGGTCATAAAATCATAGAATTTTCTGAGTTGGAAGGGGCCTACAAGGATCATCAAAGTCCAGCTCCCGGCTCTGCACAGGACCACCCCAAGAAACACACATTGTGCCTGAGAGCATTGCACAAACACTCCTTGAACTCTCTCAGGTCGGACCTGTGACCACTTCCTTGGGGAGCCCATTCCAGTGTTCAACCACCCTTTGAGTGTAGAACTTTTTCCTAATATCCAACCTGAACCTCCACTGATACTGTCTCATGCCATTCCCTTAAGTCCTGTTACTGACCACCAAAGAGAGGAGACCAGCACAGGCCCCTCTTCCTTTCAAGAGGAAGCTGTGCACCATGATGAGAATTGGCCTCAGTCTCCTCTCTAGGCTGAACAAGTTGAGTGATTTCAGCTCCTTGTATAGCTTCCCCTACAGACCTTAATTGTCTTCATAGTCCTTTTCTGGACATTTTCAAATAGCTTTATATCTTTATTTTATTGAGGTGACCAAAACTGCCCCCAGCACTCAAGGTGAGGCTGCCCCAGGTGAGAGCAGAGCGGGACAATCCCCTCCCTTGCGAGGCTGGCGATGCTGTGCCTGATGCACCCCAGAACACGCTTGGCTCTCCTGGCTGCCAGGGCACTGCTGACTCCTGATCAACTTGACCCCCAGGTCAACCAGGACCCCCAGGTCTCATTTCGCAGGGCCGCTCTTCAGCCTCTTATTCTTCAGTCTGTCCATACATCCAGGGTTTCCCCACTCCAGGTGCAGAATCTGGCACTTGCTTTTGTTAAACTTCATACAGTTGGTGATTGTCCAGCTCTCTTATTTGTCTAGGTCTCTCTGCAAAGCCTTTCTAAAGATAAGGGAGAATCAGTCTAATCAGTCACAGATAAAATCAAGATGTTTTTTCTTTAAAGGAAAGCTAGTAACATGATAAAAGTGAATATTTAATTTCATTCTCTTCACAAAGAATGAACAACAATCTGCTGAAAATACTGAAAGAAAAGCCTTTTATTTTGATGATGTTCCTTAGGTGTGCCCAAAACTGAATTAATACCAAGTTTCACAGTATAGTCTAACATCACAAGATTTATTCTTTAAGTCTAGAAAGGAAACTTGCATAAGCTGTAAAGCGTTTTCATCATGGTCATGCATAATGCAAGTTAAAATGTTGGCCAATCAGTAAGTATTCACTGATCTTATTCATAGAATCATTAAGGTTGGGAAAGACCTCCAAGATTATCTATTCCAACCTTTGACTGAACACCACCTTGTCAACAAAACCAGATTGCTATGTATCATCCAGGCAAAGTTTTTTGTAAATTGAAGTGATGAGCTCCACTGAATTTTTCAGTTTCCCTGTGCAGGATGCCTGGCAAAAAAACAACTGTGCTAAACCAGAGCAGCCATGAACACAATTTTGCATCCCAAGATACCACAAGTATCTGTGAAAATCTTAGTAAAATTTCAAATTTGAACTGATAATCACTCAAAGAATCTGCCCAAGATTTTCTGCACCTCTAATTTGTCTATTTGACTATGGTATTTTTATGACTAGTAAGGAATATGTATGTGTTTTGGTAGGGGAGAGCACTCCAATAGCCAGCAGTACTTTCTCAGGAAAATATTTCTTAGCTACTATTTGAAAGATACTTAGTGTCACCCAATGACCTGCAAGTAAACAGTCTTTGAAGTTACACTGACAGTAAATCCATAAGAAATTCAGTTTATATGGCCCACTGGCATAATCTTTGCTTTAGAAGTAACATTGAAATGTAGAAAGGACCATGCTTTTGATTGCTCTATATAGAGCATGAAACTTTTGAAAAGAGATAATAGTTTCCTGACACAAAATTTTTCTGTCATCTGATAAAACTGTTCATAAGAAACTTAAAAATATATAATCTGAGACAAAATAAACACTTTAATATGAGAGAACTGTCACTAATATATATCTTAAAATTACCTAATGCTTTCCATGATAAATCCTGTTTCTTACTCTTTCCAATTTTTCTAAGCTTTAATCATTTGATGTGAAAATTTCTTTGCTTCCTGCCTGTGCCAGGCTGAGCTATTTGGGAAAATAAATCAGAAAAACTAGCTAGTTCTAGTTCCAAGCTAGAGACAAATAGTCTTGTCAAATGTAAAATGTTCTGACTTTTTTTGAAATACCGTTTGGATGGTGAGGAGTTGGTAGGAGAAGGGGAAAGCAAAACTATGCTGAACAGCAAAGGGATTTGACGACTTGACCTTTTACAAATGCACACATGCAGCACTTGTGTCATCCAGCAAATTGATGAAAATCTTATTTTTCATACAGAAATATTTGATTATTATAAGGAAATAGTTTTCATTCAGAAACTACTTATGAGGAAAATCCCTAGTTGATCTATCCTGATTCTTTCTTTTGAAAGAGAAATTTCTGATTTCACCTATTGGTTAGGTTTACGTACAAAGATAATTTTTATATACAGTGGGCATTTTATGACAAGAAAAATGAAAGATGAAGCATTGAGGACGGGATAGAAAAAAAACCATCTTGATATACCTTCTGGTAATTTTCAGTGTTTAGACTTTTTAAATTTTCTGGAGTCACTATGGTGTTGTATACAGTGAATAATTTTCTCAGCAAGCACTTGCAAAGGAAGGAAGCACTTGTGGTCTAATCGGTTTATATCTTATGCCAGACCAACTCTAATTAATCCCTCTCTTCAGGAGAAATCCTTTTCTTAATGATCCCTTCCATCATCTTAATAAACAAGAGAAAACTTATCTTCTAGTCTTTCAAGTATGAGTTTTTGATGGTGATTTAATGAGTGACTTTCGACTGTTTTTCTTCTGAGTTTATCACAGGTTTAACACACCTCTAAAGTTAACAAGATGTCTTGACATTGTGCAGTGTACTGCTTTGTTTAGCATCATTTCATTGTTAAATTTTTTTGGTGATATTGATCTTAAAGCTCACAGAAAAAATCAGTATCTTCTGGCACTAGCAGTAAGTGTTATTGTCTCAGTAGTGGGCTTGTGGAAATTCATGGACATCGATGTCTGGGAATAATGCAACTTCTTTTACAGAGCTTATGGAAAGTTAAGAAAACTTTTAGAAACTAACGTGAGTTTGAGTTACAGTAAAAAAGAAGGCAACAAAACGTCCAAGTCCACAAAATCTGCATTTTGATTGAAGGTTGCAAGGTTGCAGAGTTATCATAAAATTGAGAAGATGCTATTTTTTTGTTCTCTCAATATCATAGAGGAAAGAATTAAGCACCAATGTAAAAGTATATTCAGAGTACTGCCAGTTCACAGTCACAGGTGCCCTTGTTTCTCAAAGATAAAATGTCTTCATCTATTCCTGCTATACGAGGAATTTTAGTTACTCTTATGCTGGGGAAAATGCAGTGTAGTCTGTTTACTCTCTTAAAAATCTGCTGTGGAAAACCAGCTTTATAAAGACCCACTTCTGGCAACTTCAATATCAGATTTCTACATGCAGAGGAAAGTCCTCGTCAGGCCCAAATTTAAGACACAGATACCTGCTTAATAAATACACATGCAGTCAGTAAAAATATATGTAAGGATTGAAATACCTTATTTTCTACCACGTAAGAACTCTTAGGGTGTAATATACATTTAAATCTGGACTGGAATTAAGGTGTAGTGTGTGGAAAGACATTAACCTAACCACTAAACACTTAAATGTAATGAAAGATGTGTATACTCTACTACGAAGAAAGAAATAAAGAAGTAAACAAGGCCCACCAATATATGAAAACCACAGTACCTTGCACGTACATATGTAAACTTTCACAGGCAATATTCCATTCATGATTATTGGAGATGATTTAATTTGCCCTTAAACCTATTATCCAAAACCTGAAAAGATGAAAATGTGATCATATTAATGATCAATTAAAGGCCGTGTTTCTCAAAGAATAGTCTGGGGGCAAGCAGGAACAAGTGTATGTGTTAACTGGCCATAAAGATAGCTCACCATATCAGTATGACTGCACAAAGAGGTATTGGACAGTAGGAAAAGAGTAAAAACCCAAGACACCAGATCTTGAAGCTCTGCAACAATAGATTATATTGTATATGTTTTTCATTGGGTATTCAATTTTATCCTCAGAAAAACAGGCTTTCCAAACAGTCTATGGCAATAAAAAAAAATGTAAAACATGTGTTAACTTAAAGATATTTCACAAAAGCTTGTGAAGCAAAACACAAAGTTATGCTATAGCTTTAAAACAAAATGGAATTTAAAGCAACAAGAACAAAACAAAAGAAAGAAACCAACAAATCCCAAAACCATCCAAGCACAGAAAAGTATGGTACTATGGAAAATAAGATCCGAGTCCTTAGACATATATAATAATTAAGTCTATTCAGTAAACATTAAAATTAATGTTGAAATAGTAAATGTCTTTGTTACGGACAATATTGGTTTTCGTGGTTAAGTTAATTGGTTAAGAGTTAATTAATTGGCAAGTTTATTAGTTGTTGCTGCATGTTGATGGTTATTAAGTTACAGGTATCTGATTTGTACGACTTCTAAGTGTTTAATGCTATAGGTGAAGTACTACTGGAGGGTGCACAAGGGTGTCTCCCATTTCTTAGAACGGTGGAACATCATGGACAGTGATTGGTCAACTGGATGGATCATCCAGAATACCCCTAGACTGGTGATTGGACTAAAAGAACCAATGGAGAAACCCCGGTAACAAGCCAATCCTCTTTGAAAAACAAGCCAATCAGATATCGGATCCAAAATGGACCAATCATAATTTGAGACTGGGTATAAAAAGCTGTTCCTGGGCAAAGCCTGGGGTTCTCCAAACCTCTGGTCGCCTGAGGGAGGAGCACCCAGCGCCTGTGTGCACTGACCTCTGCTTCACCGTGCATTCTGCGGGCTTATGCTGAGTTCCTGTCCTAGGGCAACTGTTAATAAATTCTCTAAATTAAAAACAGTGTCAGCCATTATTTCTGACAGTCTGAGCCTGAAAAAGGAGAGAATTAAAGGCAATGTGTGTACATACAAAACTATACATACATACATATATAATGCATATAAATACATGCATATACATGTATTTCCATGTATATCTGTACATACACATGTGTATGTGCAATTTTTATTCCACGTCTATATATATTTTTATATATAAAGTATGTGTATGCATATGTATGTGTATGTATCTATCACCTAGGTTCCAGGTACCAATAGGAACATATATACAAGTAGATATATGTATGTATAAATACTTTCCCCCTTTTCTTTCCCTTAATGACAAAATGTTTAGTGAGTTTTAGAATCATAGGATCATAGAATCATAGAATGATTTGGGTTAGAAGGGACCTTAAAGATCATCTTGTTCCAACCTCCCTTCCACTAGGATAGGTTTCTCAGAGTTCCATCCAGCCTGGTCTTGAACAGCTTCAAGAGTGGGGAGCTCACAAACTTTCTGGTCAACCTGTTCCAGTTGCTCACCACTGTCACAGTCAAAAATTTCTTCCTAGTATCTAATCTAAACCTGTAGCAATGGGGAACAAAGACGACAGACCCCCTTGTATGTCCAAAGAAGATCCGTTTATTGCCAAAAATCCCCCCCTCTTAGTATACCCTTAATCTCAACCGAACACAACTGAAACCAAGCTGAAGCCTAACAGAATTTAACAGCAGAAGGGCACCCATTGGCTGGCACAGCTGCAGTGCTGCCTCCTGTCACCCAATCAGCTTCCCGTTCAGATGGTGTCCACGTGTGCCTCCAGCCAATCACAATCTCACTTCCAGCGGTCACTCAACTGCCTCTCACCCTTCAGCCAACTTCGAACCGTCCAGCCCGCAGCTGTGCCTTTCCCACAGGGCCTTCTGATGAGCGTAAGCCTTGATCATTTTAACAAACGTAACCCCATCATCCACATAAACCTCCTCTTCTTCACCTAACACCACTCTCCCTTGTCCTATCACTACATGCCCTTGTGGAAAATCTCTCTCCAACATTCTTACAAGCCCCCATTAGGTACTGGAACGCTCTTATAAGGTCTTCCCAAAGTCTTCTTTTCTCCATGCTGAAGAACCTCAGCTGTCTTAACCTGTTTTCCTGGGTGATCTAGCTCTGTGATCTTCTTAGTGACTCTCCTATGGTGGATACCTTTTTTATGTTGGGGGCCCCAGAGCTGGGCTCCAGGTGGGAGTCTCAGAAGAGTGGAGTAGAGGGGCAGAATCATCTCCCTTGACCTGCTGGCCATGTTTCTTTTCACGTAGCTCAAGATGCAATTGGCGTTCTGGGCTGTGAGCTCACATTGCTGGGTGATGTGGAGCTTCTTGTTCATGAACATGGCCAAGTCCCTCTTCCCAGGGCAGCTCTCAATCCGTTCTCCACCCAGTCTGTATTTGTGCTTGGGTTTGCCTTAACCCAGGCGCAGGACTTTGCACTTGGTCTTGATGAACTTAATGCATTTCACACAAGCCCACCTCTCAAGCCTGTCAAGGTCCCTCTGGATGACATCACTGCTCTCCAGCATTCTGACTGCGCTAAACAGCTTGGCGTCATTAGCAAACTTGCTTAGGGCGCCCTCAATCCCACTGTCCATGTTGACAGCAAAGATGTTAAAAGGTGCTGGTCCCAATACTGATTCCTGAGGAAAATCACTCATCAATGCTCTCCAGTTGGACAATGACTTGTTGACCATAACTCTTTGAGTGTGGTGACGCAGGCAATTTTTTATCTACTGATGATTGGTCTGCCCATGAAATCTCTGTGTCTCCAGTATAGAAACAAGGATGTTGTGTGAGACAGTGTTAAATGCTTTGTACGATTGCTGGTATTTCTTTTTACAGGTTAGTCACAATGGAAACATTCCCTTCCTCATTGTGTAGCTAAGCTATACCTAGCCATTTGATGTAAATTTTTCCATGATTATGATCATAAGAAATTATGTTTCTTTCATCATTCAAAAAATGAAAGATCTACCTTTACAGCTGTCTTTCCTGGTTTTCATTCTTCAGCATGACCACAATATGTATTTCCTTATTCACAGCTTTAGCGTCATTTTTTGTCTCCAATATATGATTATCTACCTCATTTATTGAAGAGAGATAAGGTGTGAGTTAGTATGAATTTATAGAATTTTAATGAATGCATGATAGCTCACTTTCTTATCTCTTGTTGGGAATGCTAAAATTAAATATAGTATTGGACATGTTACTGATGATAACAATTTATGAAATTACAGATATTTAATATTATTCTTCAAGATTTTGGTATGCACTAAGTAATGAAAAAATGTGAAATGTGTGTATTCTGCCTTCTGTATAGATGCTCCCTCATTTTAGTACCACACTAAATTACAGAAATCCTGCCACTGAAATGTACTACAGTTCACTCTCTCCTATGAAAAATTAAGGTTTCCCACAAACCAGCAAATGATTCTAGACAAATTAGAAGGCAGATTCCTTTGGTCTTCAGTAGTGTCAAAGCACTTAACTATAATAGAATTTTAAAAAATACTATATGATAGCTTCATTTTAAAATTTTTGTGTGTATAGTTCCATTGAAACAATAGAGTGGTTAATAGTCTTTTGTTCTAATTCAGGAGAAGATTTGAATTTTAAATGTTTTGCTGATTTAAATTATATTTTCAACAAAATATTTTTTTGATTGTGTGCTTATTTTCAGTTTCCACTACAAGGGTAAGAGGGCCTCTCTAGACATCAAAAGTTCTGACAAAGACGAATTGCTGACGGTAGCTGATGCTTGCAGCTTCACAGAGTAGATAAAAGAGACACCTTTTTTTCAGCCTGAAAAGTCCTTTCCTCATTTACTTTACAAGTTGACTTATATTATAAACTTTAAATCCCGGCCATATGGCCAAGATTTTTTAATTACTGGTCATCCCATGCACCAATCAAAGAAGAAATTAGCCACACGATCTTACAATATCTAGACCATGTGGAAGCCTATATTTAAATTTCATTCATGTCTGTGACAGTTATGTTGTACTTAAAAGAAGACTCTTCTCATCTCTTCCAGGTTGAATCTTACCATTGTGAGCAAATGACAACCAAACCTATTTTAATTACCTTTGTCGGGAATAAGCTGTGACTAAGGCAATTATGTGAGTCTACTGTGCCCATATTATTAACACTAAATGACATTAATATTTTCATATGATTAAGCAGGAATAATAATGATATTAATTATATTTTTTTTATATTTAAAGAAGGAAGAAGTCACCTTATTTTAAAAAAGTCTTAGACCGTTTTTGTGTTATTCTGTGCTGCTCTAAACCCACAGCATTTACATAGACATGGTAGGCAAATAATCTAAGTACAGAATGTGAACAGTTCATGATTTAGGATCCAAGTCCCATATAATTAGTATAACAGTTCAAATCCCTCTAAATTCAAGTTCTGCATATGCATACATTAGCATGAATTAATGTGAAATTATTGTCTAGGCAAGATTACATGCAGGTTAGTGAAAATTTAGATAGTTAAGATTATGTAAAGAGACAAGTAACACATTGTGAGTCACAAACAGAAAGAAATGATACACAAACATACGGGAAATAACTAAAGAATCTGACTATCGCCTCTAAGATTGAAGAGAATTTTAATATCGATCAGTAGAAGGATATTTAAGTCAGTGCAAAAATAATGGTCACACTTCCCTGTTTAAAGCTGGGTTTTTTTTAAGTTTTTAACACATGCTTTGAGACATTTTCTTCATGCTTTTCTTCTGACTGCACATAAAGCAAGTTAGATTAAATCCTTAACTCTGCATAGGATACGTACAATGGAAAGTTATCCAGAGAAAAACAACACTTCTTTAAACACTTAAACTGATGATCTGAGAAATATATTCTCATACTTCTTGTAGGTCAAAGGCAGAACTACTGAAACCTTGATGCTTCAAAGGAACTGAAACATTCCTGATCTGTGCTAAGGTTTTGACAGGAGCTATGGTCTCACAACTAAAAAAAAAAGAAGTGGTTTAAAAATATTTTTATTTTTTAAATTTGCTTTAAATTGCATTTTGATTTTCTTCAGTTGGTGTTGTTTTGGTGTTCTATGCTTTTTTTTTTTAAATATGCTGACTGTGAGGCTGGTGGGCCCACAGCACAAGGGACTAAGGGAGTCCAGTGGTGGGACCGTCCCTAGGGATAGAAATCCTCCGCAGGTTTTGGTGACAGAAAAGGCCTCTCCCAGGATGCCTTGTTTCATTATGTTAATGTAACCCAGTTCTACTTCCCTGGTTGGCCCGTTGGCCTCCCTGCCCCCTTCTACCCTATACGTCCCAGATCCAGAAACTTCTCCCTTCCCCGCTCTCCCATTGGCCCTTGTTCCTTTGTCACTCCCTCAGATTTACCCCACTGGCTCCCGTACCCTAGTCGTGCCTCTGTACCGCCCCCATGCTCTCAGAACATTGGTCCCTGA
>VZTD01000883.1:128502-427120 GCA_013397725.1 Rhagologus leucostigma | reverse complement strand
GCCCTGGACCCCTCCCCCCCCCCCCCCCATTGTTCTGTGTTTCTCCTCCATGGAAACTTTCACGTACGTGGCTGAATAAGCCTCTCTTGTGGAACTCTGTACGGAGACTCTTCCCGTCGATTTGCCGTCGATGTTGAAGAAGTTATCTGGTGTGCATGTGTGTGTAAGTGTAGTGGCTTTGCCGAGCAGCTTTCTGCTGGAGACGCCTTCGGAAGGTCGCGGCACTCCACCAGAACACCCGCCGCAACAGCTGACCAATAGGACAATCTTAAATGAGACTGACACTTTATTAGACAGTAAATGCCAAATGTGTAATAAGATTCTGAACTAAATTTCAGTCAGCATAACAATAACAACAATTCATCTCAAGGTAAAATCTGTTCTCCAGTGTTAATCTGTAATAAAAAAGAATTATTCTGAAATAAAAGTATTATCAATCCAAGATGTATTACCTTTCAATTTATAGTAAATTAAAACAGAATTGTCATAGAAATTTTAAAATTGAAACTGTTCACTGAGGAGCCACATCTTGGGGTTGTTAGAAAGAAAGGGTGTGGTAACGGAGACCTCAAAATACAGGCATAAGCTGAAAGCTAAGGCTTCAGAAATGCTAGCAGAAACAGCAGGTCTATAAGCACAAGGCACAGATGGTAATCAGTGGTTTATTAAAGGAGAAGAACCTTTGGATCTTTGTGCAACCAACTTTAACTGTAAGAAAAAAATCCAAAAGAGTAAGTCTCCCTCACAAGCAAATTCGAATATAATGTGGAACTCTACACCATTGAAGAAATTCCCAGTAAGCAGACCGTTTTGGGAAACATATGGAGTAATCCCAAAAAGAGGGGGAAGAAGACACCCCACCCCTATCACACTCCCCCAACAGAGAACTTGCTTTTCTGAAATGCATTGATCTTACCTTCTGCATCCCCAAATTCTTCCTGAAAAGGACTGATTGCCCATTGACATCAGAACCCAGAGAAATAGTATGAGGTATAAGTGAGATGCTATAATTGGAAAATGGTGACTACAACTCTTGGTATCATTACTGAACAAGTAATTCTCAGGCTGTTAAGACTACAGTTTGACTCGCACTAAACTCTTTTATTCTCACTTAAGGGTTTTTTCCTTAATCCAGAGAAACAAAACAAATAATGTGATGACCCTGTTCTTGTGGATTAGTTGTTAAAATTTAATTGCTAGAAATTGGGAGAATGTGGGAAAACCAAGCAATAATTTGCAAAGTAAAATGGAAGTGTAAGATTTTGTCTTCTAAATGCATTATCCGCTTGTTTATCAAAAATATTTTTGACCCCAAACTAATTGTAATAAATCAGATTATCACATTTGCACTGCCAATCTGATTGGTGAAATTTCTTTCAAAATATTATGATGAAAAATAAATAATAAACATTTGTATTTTTTATATTAACCTTTTTTTCATGCCTCAGCTAACTAAAAATAACTGAGACTTTTATGGGAAAAAATAACTACTTAACCTTTTTCTCTTGAAATTATGTAACATATTCCAAGCGGATTGAGGGGCAACCTATATAATGGCAAATTTCTATTAATGCTGTTCCAGAAAGGTAGTTGCAGTGATCTTGAATGATCTCCAGCTTTTCAGCTAGAAACAATCTTCATTTTACTGCAAGAACACTGATTACTCTTTTAAAAGGACAATGCATAAAATACTTAGAAAAAAATTTATCCCTAGTTTAGTCTTTATTTGCCAGACTCTGTGCCTTTTACTGCAAATTACCACAAGCACAAGGCAGAGATATTTCAATACATTATTAGAGGAGTCACATAAGTGACACAGTCTTTGCTTGAAGACTGGCCATGTTCCCCAGACTCCTTCTTGCACTGAGAGGTGTGACAAAAAATATATGTTTTCATTCCTTTAAACTTAGAAAGCTGTATGCTGTCACAGCTTCTGGACAGCAATATGAAAGTCCTTGTTCTTGCAATGTTCTTGCAGAGACAGTTCATCTTAGCAATTGATTATTACAGATGTGATTAGTGTCTCTTCCAATGTGTTTAAACTGAAACATAGAATTCATACATAAGCTGTTACTACCTGTTATTGTAAAATTTGACTTACAATAATAACAAGAAACATGGACAAAGTCTTAGTAAAATCCATGAATCATAAACTGTAATCTTTAATTTTCTTTTTCTTTCCCTTTAAAGATACTGTACTTCACACATTAAAGAGATCATAAATCTCTCTAGGAAATAGTTACACCGTGTAAGAGGATGCTCAATTTAATGTACAAAGTATACACTCACAAACCTTAAAACCTTTCAATTAGTATATTGGGGAATAAAATGCCCCTAAGGATAGTGACGTCTTGATTTTAACTACTGTGTGACAAATGGTCTCTTATATGAAGAACTGAGGACTCTCAGCAGTTCTGTATGATTTAGGGATTAGTACGTAGACACAGAAAAGTAGCAATTTAAATGGAGACCTTCTCATCAGAAAGCAGGAACTGAGCAAGAAGGCAAAGAGATTCCAGGATGACAAGTTTAGTGCCTGGATATCCCAGCTAACCTGACATTATTGCCCTATTCTTTTCCCAGCAGTCTAAGAGACCTCAAAAGGCTACAAAAGTGGAAAGGTTCTTTCAAAACATTTTGACTGTGCATTTTTATAAGTGTAGAGCAAATGATATATCAAGGGAAATAACAGAGCAAAACATTATGTCAAATATATGTTGTTGTTGACGGGATGAGCCATACAGACATATTTTTAAAGATCTGTATCTTTTTGGGTCTTAATTACTTATGTAAGTCAAATATAGGCCAGGAACAAACAAAAGTCTTAAATGTTTTTCTATCATTTGTTTACTAAAACGAAGTTACTGGTTTGACTCTAGCTTTGAGTGAAGACACACACATATTAAAGATATTGCCTTGAAAATTGGTATCTTAGTTCAGATCATTATAGTGGAGAAGACAATGGCATCAGCCATATTTCTGAAACTGCTTAGAAAGAAACCTCAAGACTGTTTCCTTCCAAGGAAGTTCTCTATTTCAGCTTCCAGAACTAATGAATCACTCCTTGGTTTCAACTGGAAGGATCCTCATAAATTTTCTTCAATAGTATATGAATAACTAAAAGGAAAAGATTACATAAGATGTGCTATTAGGCACTTTATATCTGGGAAACATTCTTTAATATGGTTATTTGAACTCAGGCTGATTTCAGATTATAACTTGTAGCTGTTTTCCCCACAGATGAGTAGAGAAACGACACAGAGTCCAGGCACAAGGTTACAAGGAAACAAGGCAAAAGCCCCCCTTTAATGATTTCTCAGAAGGCTTTTTATATCGTAGTTCACAAAAGTGTATGAAATGGCATAAGGTAATTGGTTTTTGCCATCCACCCCTCAAGGGGATTGGTCAAGTTCTAAGACACCCATCTCTGGATGTTTTCCTAGTTAGAACCATAACAATTCTGCAAAACAACCTGCAGCTGCAAGAAGTTTATAAACAGTAACATTGTTTTGAGTTACTTGCATGGGAAAGACAGAACTTTCACAAAAGTGCTGCAGAGAACTAAAGAAATTCTCTGCTGAAGCTTTTTCTGCATCCATAATAACTTACCTAGCCTGTGTCTAATTATGATAAAAATGTGCAAGGGCTGGCTTTTATGTGGCTTTTGATCACTCACATTGAGAGTCCCAGAAAATCTTGACCAACTTCAAGTGAGATTTCCCTTCTCAATTCTAATTTCTTAAATCTTTTATCTTTAGAGCACAATTTCATGATTTTACATTATTATCTCTTTACATTTGATCTGCCTCATTAGAGACAGGTATAATTGTGGGTATTCTTCTCAGTACAATACTGAAATTTACTATTATTACTATTATTTACTATTATTACTATTTACTATGAAAGTTACTATTTGTAACTTGTCAGGATACAGGCATTAAATTATATTTTCATATAGACGCATTTGACATAAAATATATTGACATACATTCATACTGAGTCTTTGCTTATGATATTTTAAGTAAATCAACTGATATGTATCGATGACTAAAACAAACATTCAAGAAGATAATACGTGATGGCAGCTAGATACAGATGTGCTGCGACCTATCTCTTCTAGATGGGCTGTGCCACATTTTGCAATCTTCAAAACATAACCACAAGCTAACCCTGAGTTCTGATGATTCACAGAAATGTTCCCCACTTTGAAACAGCCTTACTTTAGTCCGTGGTCTATTCCCAAGGGGCAATCTGTGCTTCAAATGTAGGATTTTATAATAGCAAGAAAGGAACCTGATACTCAAAAAACTCTTGCAAAAATCTTCAGTCTGGAGTGTTTAATGTGCACGGAGGGTCTCAGGGTCTTGCCTGCCCATTGACAGCTGTCTTGGGAAAGTGCTGAGAGCCTCATTGTTACCCAGGGCTACCACAGAACAATGCTCCGTATAGCACCTCCTCTCCCCACATAAATTGAAATCTCTAGCACTGACTGTCTCTGACACGACCTTTCTTTGACTTAGTTGGGTTCTCAAAGACATCACGTATTGCATTGCACCTCCATCCTAGATTTATTCTTCTTTAATGGAGTTAGAAACAGATTCAGATATTGTCCAGGAAGTGACTGAATATTCTGGCTGCTCAGGACTGTGATTTGTGGTTTGTAAGGAGCAACCAACAAGTGGACATTTCTCCCATCTCCTCTCACATGCAGTCAAAGAAATTGATGGGTTTATACTGTTGCAAGTCCAAATGTGGTGTGTTAATACACCTGGATAGAGAAGGAAAGAACATCTTACACGTTTTCACATGGCCCTTTCAGTCACTCTAGACTAGAAAAAAATGCATTAATTTGTACTGACGTTTCTTTAAGTTTTTTCATTATACTCATCTTTCCTACTAAAAACAATTTCAATAAGTGAAACAAAATGTAGAAAGCACTAATTTGTATGGAAGGTGCTCTAACTAGCATGGTACATTATTTTAAATCATGCTATTATGATATTCAGAATTATTAATGTTCATTTAAGACAGAAAAATTGCAATAGTTCAATCAAAGAAATGTAGATCTAGTAACTACAATTTTTACAATGTAAAATACATATCTGCATACTATATCCTATGCTTACATAAAAAGAAGCACATATATGTATTAAGATATATACTAATACGAATATATGTGTATACACATATATTTCTCACGGAATTTTGAGATTAAAATGTTTTGTCTATTTGGCATTAGGTTAAAAAGTTGGAAGTTTATAAATTACAACTTAGAAGTTTTGAACACCAGAAGATTGACAATTTTTCTTCAAATCAGGCAATACATCTAATAATTTTTAAATTAAAACAGATGTAGTCAGGATTGATGCAAACAAAAACTCTTCATCCACCCATAACATTCCTGATAGATTATTTACTCCATTCTAACATATGATTTTAAATTCAGTAACAAAATATCCATAGCTCATAGCTTTATTAAAATGCAATAGGTATGTTAACTGTAATTTTATGATTTCCAGTGGGAGTGACTGATATCTTATTTTAAATTTGTAATTAAATTTATAATTTTTTTAATCCCACTCATAAAGCAGCAGTATAACTCACCAATGCCTAAACCATTTGGTCTTGTGAGTTATAGGGGCTTGCTGTCTATGAGTTTGATTGAAAATCTGTAATTATTTCTTATCAACTGTCCCTGAAAAATAACACATAATTAGACAGAGCTTAGATTTAAAAACACTAAATTTTTTGTTTTAATCTATAGGAGACTACTTCTTTGTTCAGAAATTTTCAGACTATCAAAGGTTAAAGGAAGGAAATAACATTGTGATAAGAACACTGAACCTTATTTTTGTGGTTGGTTAGTTCTGTTGTCTGGTATCAGCGTATTCATCATCTGTTTACTGGGTAAACATTTGGAGAAGTTACTGCACAGCCAATCTAAACAATTCTGAATAATTGGTAGTTATCTAGAGATGTGAATAACTACAGAATAGATATCCTAATGACGTACTTCAGTGATCCATGCCATTCCCAAATGTTCCTTGCCAAGCAAACAGATCTAAAGAAGCAATTTACAAGGGAAGCTAGTAAACTCGGAGAGTTCCCAATTGTATAGGAAGGCACCTGTCAGGTAGTCTTAATGGAAGAAAAGTCCTTCTGATTTCACCTTTATTTCAAGGGCTTGTGCTGACATCAAGAGTGAAAGTCAGTGGTAATGGTCTTTCTAATCTGAGACATAGTGTCATGGTTTTTGGTTTGCTGCATTTTTTTTCCTTCAACACTTTTTTTTTGTAGTTTCTGCCACAGGCCTCCCTCTCTGCTTGTTCCATTTTACTTTCACATGCTGATTTTACATCTAGTGACAGTGTGGACTCTGAGACTTTTGCTGCTTCTTAGTATGGCTGACCCCGAACCTCACAAAACAAAACAAAGTTTAAACAGTTGAATGTCTGTTGGTTTTAACACCAGATCATATATCATTCAGGAGCCCTCACACTGTGACACCAGTTATAATTTTCTTGGCCAATGTATGTATTCTTTTTCTCCTAAAATTTTATTAAGTTGTTTTATCCTGACTGAATTGAGAAAAAGAAAACAAACAAATAAACAAACAAACCAACCAACAAAAAACAAAAAAGCAACCAACCAACAAACAGAAAACCCAACAACAAAAATCCTTCCCAAACCCAACATTCAAACCTCAAGGGCTTGACTACTATAATGCCCCCAAATCATCACAACTCTAAAAATCGTGTGGATTAGTATGTGGCAAAACACAGTTCATTTGTAGGACCCAGAACAAAACTAATACAGTCAGTGAAAGCTGATTTGCACAGCAAGGCTTTGGTAGTGGCAGGGGCTGATGGGGTGGCTTCCGTGAGAAACTGCTTGAAGCTTCCCATATGTCCAACTTGGTCACGTCATTGACAATAAAAAAGTCAATAGGTAAAAACTGAGATGCAGAAAACTGTGTTTTAATAACACAAAACCTTTTTCTTTTTTTTTTTTTTAGTTTTAATATTGACCATCAGCCCCTCTCTAGTTCTGTGACTTTGAAATGTTGTGGAGTTGTGTGTCAATAAGGCCAACTGGAAAGATTTAAGTGCTCCAGTACATTTGTTAGTATTCAGCAGTGTTTCACTGGTGAAACATATTCTCATAAATATGCAGACTGATATATCAACACAGAATGATGTCACAATTTTACAGATTATGAAAGTTCCCTGATGTCACGCATGAAGAACTGAACAAGAATCTTATTAATTGAACCATTTCAAACAAAAGTGCTTCTAAAAATTTATATGGGTTCATTTATTTCTCAGTGTTTTGAGTGGTGGGGAACTGGATGTGTACCTGATGAAAAGGTAAGTGCCTTTTGGTAAGGAAGCTGTGTTGTTCTATAATGGCTAAGAATCTGGTCTGTTAGCTTTCTTGTTTGCTAATTTAGATTTTTGTTTTACTTTACTTTTCTCTTTTACCTTTAGTTTTATTGCAGTTCTGCATAACTTTCCACAAATGATATGAACACTATGTCCCTCTCCTGACATATTCATTGAGAGCTCCATCTAAGCAATCATTCAATATCTAAAGAGACTATATAATATTAAATTGAAAAGGATCAAAATGTTTTCATATTACTTGTAAAATACTGATAAGGCTAAGAGTTAGAGTAGTCTGGAAAAAAAATAGCCACTGAATAGTGGCTACTCAGTTAGTACTCTCCAAAGAAAGAGCAGAAAGGGTATTCAGATATAAAGTGGAACAGAGGAAACAGTCAAGGTTCTTACCATCATAGAATTTGCTGTTACTCTAAATCTTCGGAACAGGCCTTATGGAAGCATGTGCGGGAAATACCCAGAAAAAACCCCAAAGGGCAGTGTTTTATATAGTATTACTCAGTACTCTGACAGTCTTTTTTTTCCTATCCTTTTAACAATTCAATTTATAACAAAGTACTTTATTGTATCATTTAAAGAAGTATTAAAAAATCTAAACTGTAAATATTTGAAAAAATCTTGGAAAGAAGAGGTGTTTTCAATGCTAAATGCATAATCTTTTGTTCGACATATTTAATGATAGTATTTTAATTTTATGTGGTTAAAGGACTGCTTGGGAAAATGTGTTTATGTTTCCAAATGATAAATTATGATGGAATATTTCTGGTTAGTTAAGAAACATTATAAATAACCTTGAGTATCTTTCAAGACTGAGAGCATAAATGTCTAGAGAATGACATATCCTTAGATGTAAAAAGGTATTTATTTATGCTACACAGATCTGCACAGATCTTAATGTGATTTTTCACCTATTTTGCTCCAATATTTTCATAAAGTTTTGTTTTAAAATATCTTTTCTAAAGTACATATAAGTGTGCCTGCTTGATATTTCACTTCACAGTCCTATGGAAAAACTAGATACATAAGAGTCTTCAGTTTTGAGTTTTAAATGATTGAAAATGCTCGAACTGTGTGGGCAAAAGTCAAAGGGCCAAGAAACCAAAACACCTTTTCCCTTATACAATAACAAAAAATAGAAGGGATATGATCATTATCTCAGAAAAACTGACCTTGTAACATATGTATATTCTCAGGAACCCAGCGTGAGAAAGTGTTTGTGCAGCAGCTTTATAATCTAGTTTTTTTAGTAAGACATTTCAAAAATGAAGAATTCTACAGAGTGGATCAGAGCTTTACATTGTCATTGGAAGGGACTGACTTATCCTTCTTCCTTGCAAAGAGAATCAGCTTACAAAGTCATTATTTTCCCTTAACGGAGATGTCACATGAAACGTGGAGAGAAAGCACCATTTGACTAGGAAGAGAGAGTCACACTTCTGAACTGCCATTCTGTGACAGTTATTAAAAGATCCTTTCTTGTTCTAAAGACCCCCTTTTTTGAATTGTATGGCTTGATGTTCAACACTTTAAATTTCACCTTTTAAACTTGAAAAATGTGAAAATAACGCAGAACAAAGTTCTTCTGAAGTCTGAGATCTACAAATGAGCTTGTTTTTCTCTAAAAACAGTTGTGAGAGAGGGCTGTAAAAGAAAAAATAAAAAAGCCCATAGAATTCCAGGCTATATTCAAAGGAGAGAGAGATTCTGCTTTTCCATATTAAACAATGTTTCATACTCTAATAGGTTTTTTTGTTTTCAGCAGAACTATATTTGGAAAGGTACTACATAGTGTGCTACTTGTCTATTCTTCATTGTTTTGTTTAAAGGTAGTCTCACATTCAGAAAATGAAGATTAAGTATGGGATTAAGTTCCTTAGGAAAGAAATACACTGCCTTAGATCGGAACCACCACATAGTGTGACTATATACAGCAATTCAAATTGAAATGTAGAGATTTTGAAGATATTTCACTTCCATTTTTTCCTATTTAGCTTTGGTTAAAAGAAACCCAAAAAACCCTAATAGCGCATTCCTATAATAATTTCTGATGATCGAACACAGTGTCTGTAATAGCATCCTTTCTATAAAATTGGTAATGAATAATGGACAATATAGTCCTAATTGCATATTGGTGCTGCTTTTCCAAATCTACAGTCTTATAACCATAATAGAGTAAGGTGGATTTTTCTAATTTATACTAAATAAACTTGTACAAATACAGATGCAAACTAACAAAACCTGGATCATAGGCTTAGATCATATAGGGAGTACATAACTGAAAAGTCCAAAGACTTTTCATATTTCTCTAAATAAAGTGCTAAAATATCAATGGCAATCCAGAGAAGAAGTACAGAAATAAATTAAAACCCTCAAATACACCTTACTGAAAACCAAGTTATTTTCTGCTGTTCTGGACTACTTATCCCTTCTAATTGTACTCATGAAGTAATGCTCATTGTAAGGCTTATAATAATCAACAATAAAGTTTCTTTCTTTACAGAAGAATGAAAAAACTCTTCCAATTTTCTTGTACAAGAAAAAGAAAAATGTTTCATATGTTCCTGGAGTCTTTGACGTCCCTCTCTTATTATCAGATATTTACTGTTCTGCGGTAGGAACTCCAGGTTTGTCCTCTGCTGATGCCAGGATGATTTTTTGCCTTTTTTATATACTCCTTTTATATAGCCTTACATATAGCTTTTATGTATCCTTAGTGCTTTTAGCCCACATACTTGTAATTCCTTAAATCTGGTAATTTAGCTGAGACCCAATATTCCATTAAGACAGGAAACCAAACATCCTGGAGGCCTCCAGTTGGAGGCCAGAAAGCCCTATGCTATCCTGAGAAACCAAGGTCTTCCCTAGAACGTACCCTGTAAACTAAGATAGGCCCATCCAGGCGGGAATTCCTCAGAATGAGGGCTTCGTTTGAGCCTCTCATTGGGGAGTCTTTGACAGATATGCTAATTTGCAAGGCTTATAAACTGTATACGCAATTTTTCATGTGTGTGCATTTCGGTGTGCGTTTTGGCGCATTCCATCTAGACGAAGTGGTACACCTAAAGATCCTTAAATAAATACCGAGGTAAAAACCCGTTTTTTCCTTAGCTGTGTCTGACTTTTTAATTTTAAGACCCGGGAAAGGCAACACTACAATATAATTGGAACTTGACGGTTCTAGAGTGTGATAATATTCTTTTGAAATGACTGATTGTGAAATAGTTTTAAAGAGACCTGTGCTGGTTTGGGCCAAATTCAGGGAAAACATCCAAAAGGAATGTCTCCTCAAAGGAAAGCAGGATACAGCCACCCTTCTCCTGCCAGGTTTGGGAAAAAAAAAAGATTTTCCTTGGAGGAAAGTGAAGGAAAAAAACTGTTTATTTAACAAACACAGAGGAAAAGAATCATAAAGCTAAATAATAAAACCTCTTGCTGTGGAGAGAAACCTGGGAAGATTTTAAAGTCCTTCTGTGGGTGTGGTGTCTCTCCTCCTCCTCAGAGCTGGGTCGGCCTGGACTCCCTCCGGGCCTAAGGTGGAAATTTTCCCAGTGAGTTCTGGTGTTCTGATGTTGAAACAGTCCAGAAGAGAAGAAGAGAAAAGCCAAAGTCCCAGAAAGAATCTTAACTCTCAGTCTCTCTCCAGAGAAACAGAGCCGAAAAGCCGAGAGAAGCAGGAAGGGTGCTTCCTTCGCTCTTCAGCAGCAGCAGCAGCAGCAGCAGCTAATCTCTGTGTCCTTGAAGCACAAACTGTTTTGAAAAGTTCACTCAGTTTTTTCTCTCTCTCTTGCACCCAGTTTTAAAGGCACAGAAAGGCTCAGGATCATATCTGGGCATATAGCGGTGATAGGGGATACAACATCATAAAGTCACCTCAAGACAAGACCTCATTCTTCCATGAACAATTTGTGGTCAGTAGGATGCACAGACTTTTCATTCAACTTATTTTTATGTGAGTTTTGGTAGGGTTTGAGGTATTTTTGTCAGTTGGTTGTTGAGGTTTTTGGGGGCAGGAGGAGGGGAAGAGTATTCTTTTTGTTGTCTTTGTTGGAGGGTTTTTTGTGCCAAATTTACATCTTCCGTGGCACAAATGTTTCCAGTTTAGTACATCATGCTGGCACTTATTTTTCACTTTCTCCATTATTACTGACCTTCATCTGAACCAGTTTTATGATGGCAAAAGTTGCTTTTCATGGTCCTTATTTACTTTTCATTAGAATATAACAGCATAATGCTTTTTTTCTGCAATGCATTGACTTACAAATAATGACAAAGGCAATTTGAATTATTTTCTTCCTGCAGTCAGTGGGTTCTACATATTTTAGATAAGATCAGTTAAAGGAGAAAGTTTTGTAGTAACTATTTGTGAGAGGTTCTTAGAAAATGTCTGAAAGTGACTACAGAATACACAGCATTCACAACAGCAATTTCTGCTCTCTTTTTTAAGAAAAGGTCACCTTAGTTGAATCCTACATGAAATAAAACTTCTAGCTAATGAGCATCTACGAACTTGTCCTTGTTTATTCAATTAGAACTTTTATCCACTGGTCAGCAGCTATGTATGAATCCCTACAGGTATTTTGCAAAATCTTTCAGTAAAATCAATGACTCATGTGATTTCATGTGAACTAGCTCCCTTGAACTGTTTGTGTATCTGAAGTAGCTTTAATAATCTGTCTAGGGAGAACTCTAATTGGTTTTGAAAATATGAGAATGAAGTCAACATTTATGTTTCAATCTAATGTGGTGCATTTAATTTCACATCCTTTTATTATAATCTGCATAGCTAGGACAAAGTAGAAATGCCTGCTTTCATATTTGAAAGAATTCAGTGGAGTATAGCCAGTGTAGGCTTTTGAAGCTGAGTTCTTCCCTTGCCTTCTTTTCCAATTTTTTTTCCTTAAGGACACAGATCTGTTGTTTAATTGAAAATGTGTAACTATTGTTTTTCCTATGCACAAATCCCGTTTTCTAGCAAACTATGATGTCTGAAGAGTCATCTTCAAAACCTAAGGGGAAATAAGAATATTTTCCCCAAGGGTTTCAAGGAGCGTCGGAACATAGATTCTTTGTAAATTTAGAGATGAGAATACTAGTATACTGTATTGTGACATAAAGGCACTAGTCATAGAAGAACTGGTGTAATTAGTAACTAGATTACCTAGGAATGAAAAGCAAATGTCAAGGAACAAAAGTACTTGAGATGTGGACCACTACTCCAAAATTGTAAAACTGCCAGGATGGAGAAGGAAGAGAATTAGCATGAATTGGTAAATTCCTGGATATGAGGGAACAAAATAAAAAGGAGGCAAAAGTCACAGGAAAGTTTCAAATAGTAATGTGAAAAGATATTTATGAGATGGCTGCATCAAGTGTAATTGAGGATGAACTGTCCAGAAAATGCAGCCACAGTTCCAGAGTATCTGCAAATGGTAAGTCTTCTTGGACTCATAGTGTTGTATTTTAACACTGATTTCACCTATGAACCTGCAGGTATAATAATTCAGCCATAGTGATTTATAAGAAATTTTTTTTGTTTTATTTCCACAAACTCTGCATGTAAGTAAAATTTGTATTTTTCACATTATCCTCAGACTTCACATAATTCCTAACTAGGAAATACTAGTTGTTTCAGGTATGGAAACAGTGACAGAAGATAAAACAATACTGCGTCACCAGATTGACATACTCAATGTATTTTAAAGTGAGAACCATTATCGGTTCTTTCAGATTTATTTGCACTATGAAAAATGTGTTTCTAATGGACATTGATACTCATTTAATTAAGTGTTCAAGGTAATATGTAGTGACACCCTATAATACATACCAGTTTCACATAATTTTAAGTATAATATGGTTTATGCTTTTATTTTATTATTCAAATGGCAAAGCTGATGGAGATTAAAAACATTCAGTTAAGGTCAAGACAGCCAGACTTTATTCATGAAAGAAATTGCTAGGATCTGGAGTCACTAGCATGAGTTTGTGGAAGACAATACTTTTCTTTATGGAAAATGCTTTTCCATGAGAAAAAAAAAAAAGTAAAAAAGAAAAAAGTTCATATTTCCAACAGAGAAGTGTGTTACTGTAAATGAAAGAAACATTCAAAAGCTGAAAGGTTTCTGGTCAGATTGGATAGTCCGAACGGAAAACATGAAGCTACCAAATTAATTTCTCTTTGCAATAGATTCCCTGGCAGGAGTTTTTGGTGTTCAATTAAATTTCTGGGTTTAGTGTGTAAACACAGGTGATATACTTCTTGGAGGAGAAAAAAGAGTTGGTTTTTTGGGTTATTTTTCTTCAAAAATAAGATAGAGAAAGACTAATTCTAATTGTAGCAAAAAAGAGTCACAGAAGTGACTAGAGTGTTCAAAGCTGAATGTGAAATGTAGACTTACTGAGGAAAATTAAAATCAACTGAAGATTTTCATCAGCACAGAAAGATGTATGTCAAATAGAAAGTCATAGAATCACAGAATCATAGAATGGTCTGAGTTGAAAGGGATCATCAAAAATCATTTAACCCAATCTGCTGCCATGATCACGGACACCTTTCACTAGACCAGGTTGCCCAAAGACCCCTCCAACCTTGTATTGAACACTTCCAGGTGTGGTATGTTACAGGGTCTCACCACTGTTAACATAGAATATTTCTTCCTTAGGTCCAATCTAAATCTGCTTTCTTACAAATTCAAAGCTATTGCACCTTGTTTTGTCGCTACAAGTCACGGTAAAAAGTGTCTCTTTGTCTTTTTTATAAGACCTCTTTAGGTATTGGAAGGCTGCAATAATTTGTCCCTGGATATTTCTTTTCTCCAGGCTGAACAACCCCAGTGATCTCAGCCTTGTTCATAGGAGGCGTGTTCTAGCACTTTGTTTTCATGGTTCCACCCTGGACCATTTCCAACAGGTCCATATCCTTCCTATATTGAGGACTACAGAGATGGATGCAGTTCTCCAGTTGGGGTCCAGTTTTCTCTAAGACAGTAGAGTATCTTAGAAAGAATGATGACTTTTCTGAAGAACAAAAATATCATTTACTTTCTATAGATGAATAATTGTTTGTCAGTGTTCTTCTGCACTGCACTTCTGAGAAGTGACAACTGCAACAACTTTTCAAGGTCACTATAGATTATATTTCATGAATACTTTCTGTTTTCTAATTCTGCCTTGTGATTTTTAAGTCTACTAATCTTATTCCCCAGGGGGAAAAAAAAAGAGCACTTTCAGTATAATTGCTATTAAATCTTCATGTGATTAATCATGTTTACTTAAAAAAGAAGAATAAATTATTTAAAAGAATTACACCAAAAATGTCTTAGAAACAATCTGAGTTAGGTTTGTGTGATGAGTTTTTGTAGCTACAGGGGTGACTTCTAGAAGCTTCTCACATCAGACCCAATCTTAGCTGGCTCTGAGATGAACCTGTGACTGGCCACAAGGTTGAGCCCGTCAGCAATGGAGGTAGCAACTCTGTGATAAAGAGGGGAAAAAAATGTACAATTTCCACTAGAGAGAGGAGGAGTGAGAAGTTATGACAGAAACAACTCTGCAGACACCAAGGTCATTGCAGAAGGAGGGATAGGAAGTGCTCCAGGCACTGGAGCTGAGGTCCCCCTGCAGCCCATGGTGAAGGCCATGGTGAAGCAGCTGTGCCCCTGCAGCCCATGGAGGACCACAGGGATGCAGAGATCCACCTGCAGCCTGTGGAGGACCCCACACAGCAGGTGGATGCCCAAAGGAGACTGTGGCCCATGGGAAGCCTGTGATGGAATAGGCTCTCGGCAGAGACTGTGGGCCCAAGGAGAGAGGAGCCCACGCTGGGGCAGGTTTGCTCCAGGACTTATGACTCCATGGGGACCCCAGCTGGATCAGGCTGTGCCTGAAGGAACCCACGATGGAGCAGTTAGTGGAGAATGGCAGGCATGTGGGAAGGACCAATACTGAAGACATTGATGGAGGACTCTCTCCTGTGGGAGGGACTCCACACTGAAGCAGAAGAAGAATGTGAGGAGGAATGATCATCAGACATAATGCGTGATGAACTGACCACAACCTTCATACAATTTACCCCTGCGCCACCCAAGGCAAGGAGGGAGACAAAAGAAGAAATGAAACTGCATCAGGGAAGAAGGGAGGGGTCACAGGCAAGTGTTTTTAAGATTTGGGTTTATCTTTCAGTGTCCTACTCTGATTCTGACTGGCAGTAAATCAGTTTCCCCAAGTTGGCTTTGCCCATGACGATAAATGGTGAGTGACCTCCCTGCCCTTATCTTGACCAATGAGCCTTTCTTTGTACTTTTCTCCAGCTGAGGAGGTAGATTAATTGAGTTGCTTGGTGGGTACCTGGTGTCCACCCAGGGTCAATCCACCATATAATTATATTCCATTCCATTTTCATTATACAACAGTAGGGAAAAATATATATGCATCCAGTAGCATATTTCTTTGAAAGGTACCTGTTTAGGTAAGTTCAACATTTATTTGTTTGGGGCAGAGATCAAAACCAACCACGTTCAGCAGTTAAAGGCACAGAAATATAAAGAAAAAAAAACAAATTACAGTCCTGCCTCCATACCTTGGGAATTAGCTTTAGATTCACTTTTTACATAGAGATAAAAATAAAGAACTTTTTTTGTCCCTTCTTGGTAAAGAATTCACTTATATTTCAAGATCAGAACCACAGAATATTTTTTAAAAGTGGTTTGAAATAGGCTACCTGTTTTTTCATATATGATGCCACACTCACTTTTCTTTAATCCAAAAGGTTTGGTCAATATTATAGATCATTTACCTTAAAACTGAATGCTGAAGTACTACTCCCTCTCAAAGTTCACTCACTGTAGTGAGTTCTCTCAAGTACTACATACCATTTAAACAATACGAAGATTTTTAACAGTAATGTTTTAATTTTTAAAGTCATAGATAATCTTCTACCACTGTAATAAATACTTATTAAGATAGAAAAAAAATATACATTTGTAATGGTAATAATTCTGACTATGAGATTATTGGTATATATAAATACTGTTTTAACACAGTAAGCAATTATGATAGGAATAAGCAGAGCTAGATCCTCAAATGAGGATAAATTTAGAGATTCATTGGGGTAACATTTAAAAAAAGAAAGTGTTTCAGGTCAGAAGGAAAATGAAAAGAAGACTAGTATGAGGAGAGGGAAGAAGGTGCTCTTCTGGATCACTTTTGCCTTTAAAAAGAGAGTTATCCTGTATTTGTCAAACTAAATGGCTCCATAACATTACTGTAGACATTTGATATGTGTCCATTTGAAGTGTTAGTCCAATTTTTGTGTCTTTTGTTATTATAATTATTTTAGTGAATGTAATTATTCAAAGTATTCCATCTGTACTCTGCTTGCTGTAATCCAGAAGTCAGTGTGTGAGTTCAGTTAAAATGTGACTGCTGCCACATGCCTCAGAACTGGGGATACAAAGATTGTGCAATCAAAATTGTCTACTGACTCATGAAAGACTCAGAAAAACCTTCGCCTGATTTATATTTGGAATCAATGCCACATTGCTTCTCATTAATACTGTGAATCTACAATCCAGTATATGTAAATGGGTGCCTTTTTCTTTATTTTATTGAGATTTTTGCTTGAAAAACATAAGAGTTCTTAAAAATGACAGAAAAAAATCACAGGGTAAATGAAAAATGTGATGAATACGTGTTCTTCTTTCAAATATTCCTAAATTTTGATTTTTTTTTAATATTTACTTTCCTGTGGGAAGGAGAAAGAGCAAAATATACTGTCTTCTAGAGTGTAAGTGCCTGTACAGAAAGTCATGGAAGGGTTTTCCAAGGAAGAGGGATTATCTTACACAATTTTTATGTATTTCTTTTTGTTCAGGGAAGAAAAAGGCAAACTTTGCAAATCTATAAAAAAGTGTGACCTAAGGATCTTCCTGAGTATCTATCTGTTTGACAAGAGGTTCTGTGTTCCCACAGAGCCTTGCCTGCCTTTTTACTCCCACCTGCCTTCCCTTACACAGAGTCTAATATACTGAATTACAGTAGAGGCCTCCAGGGCACTGAAAATGCCTAAATAACTACACTGTTATCTGTGATCTTACAGAAGCAAGGAACTAATTATAGATATCTTCCTATTATATTATCCTACATTTTTCCTGGTGGATAGAGACGTCTCCTCCTCTCCTTAAGCTAAAACTATTAAAGAAAAGCTTTGTCGTAGCTTCCTATTCCCCAGCTGAAATTTTCTGAGTGAATTCTTTTCATAGCAGAAAGGATCTTCCTGCTTTCATTTTGTTCCTTTTTTTTTTTACTGTATTGGTGCACAATATTGCTTCATTTTTAAAAGACAGAACACAGCAGCCTGCTGGATAAACTTACTGAGCTCTTAATCTTGTGATACTCTTTTTATGTCGCCTATCAATAGGGAGCAACATTTAAAGATGGAACTATTTTCCCAAATTGTATTACACTTCCTGAGTCTTATTTACAAATATAGAATTAAATGGAGAGGCAGGAAAGGGGTTTGAAGTGATTATTTTGTGCTTTTAGGTCTGATGCTCTAGCAAAAGAAATGGACAAAAAAGCACAAATCACGATACTTCGTCTAAGCAGAAGGCAGTTAAACAGTAACTATGAAAACAGCCTTTAGCTATCTTGCGCTGACATTCCCAATAGGAATTTTTTTCCTGAGAAAATTAAAAATTATTGGAGGTGAAGAAAATTAAAGAGACAAAAGTAACTGAGAAAGGTGTTACACAAGCAAAGGGTACATTTTACATCAGCATACATCTGTTTCACTCCACCTGACTTGACATCTGTGGAAGGCTGAGATTGTGTGTTTAAGTGTAAAAGTCTCATGGTAACTGCTGGTTTCTCTACATTCTGATATCAGAGACTTTATTGAGACACAGAGAAAAAAAAGGACAAAGAAAATAGAACAGAACTTTAAAATTGGGCCCTAGTCCTCCATTTGCTCTTCTGCTGTCTAGTTACTAGTAAATCCCTTTCTATCTCCAAAAGAAGATAGATGTTTCACAAATGGTTCCTTATCTCTTCTGTGTTGATGCATGTAACCCTAATAGGATACCTTCCAATATACTGACATATTTCTACTTTCATTTGTGAGAGATAAATGTTCCAGAATG
This sequence comes from Rhagologus leucostigma, assembly GCA_013397725.1. Taxonomy (NCBI): domain Eukaryota; kingdom Metazoa; phylum Chordata; class Aves; order Passeriformes; genus Rhagologus; species Rhagologus leucostigma. The sequence goes on along the minus strand of VZTD01000883.1, from coordinate 408,585 downwards.
CACACCATTGAAAATTAATATTATCTAAATGCTCTTAAGCTCACTATCTGAAAATATAAATACTCCTATTGCAAATTTTGATCCAGCTGAATTTTATTTTAAGCAGAAGCTTGAGCTGAGACAGCAGCTGTACATTTATACTTGTATGTATGCCTTGGGTTATTTTTAACAAACAAGAGAAAAAAAAATAATGAAGGAAGGAATGAAATTCCAGAGTTCCAACTGCTGAAGGGGAAAGATTGTTACTGCTCCACCAACACCCACTCCCACCCTATCATGCCCCAGTCACCCCACCAATAATGCTGATGTATTCAGATACATATTGGAAAAAGGAAAAAAAGTACACAAAGATATGTACACGTACATATATGTAGTTGTATCTACATATATAGATAGACTTTTAAATCTTACTGCATGAAGCAATGCCCTAATAACATGAGCCTCAGCCTGTTTGTAGCAGTGATCTGTCAGAAACACAGCAGGTGCCTCTGACTGCACCGGCTGGCAGAGGCCTGAGGAGCTCAGGAGCATGATGGTTCTAGGAGCCCCAGGGCAGTCACATAAATGCCTGTTTGCTGACACAGAGCTGTGTAACAACCTAAGGAACCTACACATAAATAATAGCACGGGTGGAGTTATCTAATGTATAAAACAACAAAAATGTGTCTCCACTTTTTTAGTGGAGATCTAGTTACATTGGTCCTACTCCTTCAGAATTGGGTATGAAGAACTGATTATTGTGCTGTCCTGTCCTGTAGTTTATATGAATGTCTCTCATTTGTTACTGCATATTTACTGCTCAGCCTGCACCAGAAATAATTGTAAACTATTAATTTTCTAAAAGAAAAATTATTTTCTGCCTTTTCTTTCTACTTACATAATTCCTTCTGATTCCCCAATATTGACTTGGTTTAAAGAGACAGGACTGAAATTAATGGACAGCAAAAATTATTTTCTGCATGCTCACAAGCACACAGTTTTCTAAGGAACAGCGATAATCAGCCCTAGTTGTAGTGTCCAAACTATCATCAGCCTACCGTAAATACGCAACACTGGTACTAGCTATGGTGTGATAAATTCCAATTCCTCTTCTTGTCACAGAAGAAGGATCTTCCTTTGTAGTGTGTTTCAGCTGCTGTTTAGTAAATCAGTTTCCCATCAGTAGCTAGCAGCAGGAATAAAACCAATTGGAATTGGAAAATAGAAGCTTTTAGTCACAGGTTTGGATAAGCAATGCTTTCATGTAGTTCCCTCACCCTTTCCCATTGTCTCAAAACAATATACATTTGACTGCTGACAGTACCTAAATAAAAGTCATGTGATGGTCAGGAGAAAAATATATCAAATACCAAGACAAACTAATAGTGAGTTCTCAGCACAGGTGGAAGTGGTAAGAAATTGTTCTCCTTATTTTTCCCAGTATTACATTACCTTCCACCTCTTCTGGATCTTAGATACTCTTTCAGCAATCTTGGGAAACTACAAGAAAGACTGAGATGAATACATATTTGAGAGGTGAAAAAGATGAGGCAATCATTCTTGTACACACATGGGTTCATGGATAGAGCTTCCAAGGGCCCCAGATGAAACTGTTCAGGGCCAGTAAGGTCTGTTAACACCTTCAGGACCCAAAGAGAGAAAGTCTGAGGCAGCTTGGCTGGTTCCCCTTGCAGAGAAGATGGCTTCTGGGATACCTGATAGATGTCTGTTACTACCTAGTTGGAGAACCCAGAGAAGATGAAGGAATGGATGAACTCCAAATGGAACTGCACAAGTCCACTAGACAAGAGAAAATGAGCAGTCTGAGACTTTCTTATAAATTTCAATGAGATGTAAGGAAAGCACTTTTTACCATGATCAATCAAATAAGGGAACTAATACTCAAAAACACTGTAAGATGTACATCACTGGAGGTATTCATGACTCAGAACCCCAGGGTCTGGAGGCACTGTGTCCAATTAGACCTGCCATGAAAAAAGTGTTAGGTTAGGTGATCTCTGGAGGTTCCTTCTAACCCATTACTCTGTGAATCCATGATTAGAAGCAGCATTATCTTCCTGTTGCAGCATGGGAAGCGAAAAAGCATTTTCAGCAATTTAATGGCTCCAGAATACAGAGTGAGCCTGCAGCTGTGCACTGAATACAGAATTTGTACTTTGAGAGCAATGCACAGATACTTGGTCATGTGTACTGCTAGGTTTATCGGGAAGTTATGTCACCTTTTCACATAGAGTATCATTGTACAGTAAGTTGGATTCATCTCAACCTGTTCAGCCTGAGGTTTACTATTTACATGTTTAGAGGACACAATAACTCTAGAGCCAAATTGACCTTTTTATAGAAGCATGAGTGAAAACAACTGTCACATTTATAAAATTCAGTTAAATTACGCATTACTAAACCAATTTATTTCTCAAAGAACTTCATAGTTTTAAACTCTAATGTCGAACACCTGCACCTTACCTATTCCAAAACAGCAATTCAGAGTTCCAAAAGCTGGCATTATATGGAGGACAACTTTGTCAGGAAGTGATCAGCCTGCTTAACCATTTCTATTAGGTATCATTTAGATGCACACAAAAGCTTTTGAGTCAACAGAAGTCAGGGGCATCTATACTCTGTAAATTCTATCACTCTCTCCAAGTTTCTTTGAATTTTTTAGCTTTCTTTGAAGCAGCATTAATTGCTGTCAGTGTCAGGTGTGCTCCCTGTGCAGTTTTGATGAGATGATTTGCATATGGCTAATCTGCACAGAAACCTGACCTTGAGCTTGGGTATCAGCAGGCTCTGCCCTTATCAGTGGTAAGAGCTAGCCATGCCTCTGACCCAGATCAGGGAGAAAAGATTGTCTTCAAAAATAACAAGAAAGACGCCCCATGAAATTTTTCAGATACTTTATTAGCTTTTGATCTCCTTTCAACACTGAATGACCATTGCTAAATATTTTCCATGCTATTAAAAGAGGAGAAAAAAATCCATCATTTTGCCTGTGTGCCATGAGTGACTTTTTCTGGACTGTTCATTGTATGTGCTCATCATTTTGCAACTTCCTCATTTTCTCAAGGTGTTTCACAGCTTTCTGTGATTTCTCTGACCTGTTTTGCTTTTCTAGTTCTCTCATCTTTTCTGCTAGACAAGTGTAATCAATTATTATTATACACTTTTTCTTCTCCTGATTTTTCTCATACTGAACTTCTGTATGGTAATTGGTGTGCTGCTTGTAAAACTATTAACCATACCATATAACCATATGATCCCCCCATCAAATGACATCTGCCGTCTGTCTTTCCATAAATGAAGGATATGGAAAGACTACAAATGCATAAAACTTTTCAAAATCACAAGTACGTTCCCTTAAGAATGTATCTTTTGGTAATAGTTTTTGATCTCCCCACATCCTCCTTCATAATTATATCCCATTTTAAAAGTGTTTATCATCACATTTAGATTATGATATCTTTATAAGAGAAATAATTTCCAATGAAAATATTTTTTAATAAAAGTAGTATGTTTGCTTTTTTTTATTTTTATCTCTTTTTGCATTGTTAATGATATCAGAAATTTTAATGTGTTTAATGATACAGGATAAAAGTTTGTTTGAAGTATATATGCAGCACAGAGGAGACAGATAAGGGCAATATGGACACTTATTTTGTGTTTCTTTATGCAGTGCAGTTAGTTTGCATATAAAGATGTTTCTGAAACATAATCTGTTTGTTATGGACAGCTTCTGAAAATTCTGACATCAGCACAGCTGGATATCTGACAAGCAGGAGGATTTAGAAAAATATAAGCTTAGGGACTGCAATGTGTTTGATTGAAAATATGTCTCATACCAATGGCGAATGGAGTATCTCTGTGTTTGGAGGAGGAGCAGGTGAGTACTGTAGTTGTTTGTGATTTGTCCCCAGTGAGGAAAATGACCCAAGGTACTGCTAGAATGAGATACCTTAGCAAAATAAACTATACTCAGAAAGTTAATTCCGTTGAAATTGGGACATTTCCTTATAATAAATATTCCAGAATCTAGCTGAAGATCAAAGCCAGTAAATAGAGTTTCTGTGATCCCATCTGGTTGATTTACATTAGAGACTGAAGGAGATAATGGTAAAGCTGTTGTCCTTAATAAACACACAGGGGCAAATTTTCATTGGATCTTCACATGCATTATGTACAATAACTTACTGATTACACAATGGGAAAGTAAATTTCTACTGGCCTTTTTTTGTAGCTCATGGCAAAGCTGGTTAACTGTTAGAAAACACTTTCATAATGTAAATGTTTATTTCATTCACAGAAACATTAAAGAAGGGATGTGTCATTCACACAAAATAGCTCAAATCTACTGTATAAAACTTGCAGCAGTACTGCTGGCTACCCTGCTTTCTGACATTCCCTATCTGACATACTAATTTCAGTTGTAAATCAGAATGTAGGAAGTTTCAGCTGCTGCAACTCCCAAATAATTCCCAAATAATAATAAAGGACATCCCAAATAACTTGTGTTGCAATCCATTTTTAGTGTTCATTGGCATATATGACTACTCATGATGGCTAAAGTTCCTTTCAGTGAACTCAGGGACAACATTCCAGTGACTTTTGCAGGAGTAAGATCTGGTTCATTGCTTTTCAATGTTCGCATCTCTACAACAGCAATAAGCATTTTTAAAGGGCATGTCTTTGTGAAGGGTTGAAAACCAGTTTCAGTCAAAGCCTAAACCGAGAGAGAAATTATTGAAAGCATAAACTGAGAGAGAAACTATTGAAACATATTTCAGTTTCCTTCTGTTTCCACAGTTCCCAAAATCTGCATCTTCACTAGTCTTCCTAAAGACAAAGTAATTTGTTCATTACTCTGTCAAATGTTATATAGTTTCAGTGTACTGCCTCTTTTAAAGAAAACTGTCAGAAAATTTTTGACCTAAGCTATGGATGTTGTTTTTTTTTACTGTACAGAAGATATATTTATATATATATGCATTTTTTTACCTTCCTTCATTCTATTTTTAGTGATGGAGAGCAAACAGAAACACGAGGTGAAAATATAGACTCAACATAATTCTCAAACATTTTTGTTTTATACATAAGTGCAAATATCTTCTTATGGTTCTTTTTAGACCCCAAGCTAAAAACAAAACACTAACTTCGTAACTAGCTAATTAAAGGTATAGTTGCACTCCAAAGTTACATGTTCCTTTGTATTAAATCTTTAAAATGTTTGCATGCCTCTTCTTTCCCAGGAGTAACTGTGCATTATTGTTTGGTTTTTTATAACAATAAGAATTTTTTTCTGAGGGTTCTGCACAGAGTATAAAAATAATAAAAGGTAGATCACTTCTTGGAAAAGATCCATTCTAAATAAATTTTTCCAGTACTTAATCCTCTGCAGCATTCCATAACAACAGTTGAGTTTTAACTCAATTGTGTAAAACACAATACCAAAGAAGATTGGTAATATGACAACATTGAACACTCCATAAAACCAGGTTAATAAATACACGCTATTAAGTAGTGGACCCATGAGGTGATGAAGGGAAGAAATGCTTTCTATCCCTTGTTCTAATACTTTTGAAATCTTAGCCAGGCTTTAAAAGAGCTGGTAAGTATCATTAACATTATTTCAGCTTAATCCAACAGGAAATCTAAATTCAAGGTCATAAATTCCCATTTAAATAAAAGAGTAGAGAAAAAGGATAATTAAACCAAAGCTGGAAATAAAGAGGATGTAGTACTGTTTTCCTTACTCAGACATGTATGTATAGGCAATGTTATTATTAATCTGCAAACAGTCATCTATAAATAACATTAAAATTAAACACATTGTGCTGCAACATAGCTCTAGTAATTACTTTATTTCGTAGACACAATCACATTCTAGATAGAGATAAATGTGCCTTTGACATTTTAAGGAATTTCTGTGCAAAAATATAGATAGCCCAACCCTTTGCATACTAATTATTGTGTCAGGTAAAATACATATTTTTATTTTTACAGAAAAAGATAAGTTGGGGTTTTTTACTCAAATTGCAAAATTGCAAGAGCAATTATTTATAAAAATGTAAGCTTGCAGTAATTTTGCAGATGACACCAAGTTCAGTTGGAGTGGTGACCTCCTGGAGGCCACAAAGGATTTTCAGAGGGATCTGGACAGACTGGTTCGGTGGGCTGAGGCAAATGGGATGAGGTTCAACAAGGTCAAGTGCCAAATCTGCCTTTGGGCCACAACAACCCAAAACACCACCACAGGCTGGGGTGGAGTGGCTGGAAAGCTGCCTGCAGGGAAAGGACCTGGGTGACAGCAGCTGAACATGACCCAGCTGTGCCCAGGTGGCCAAGAAGACCGACAGCACCCTGGCCTGTACCAGCAATAGTATGGCCAGCAGGACCAGGGCAGGGATTGCCCCCACACACTCGGCACTGGGGAGGCCACACCTTGCGTGCTGTGTCCAGTTCTGGGTCCCTCACTACAGTAGAGACTTTGAGGTGCTGGAGCAAGTCCAGAGAAGGGCAACAGAGCTGTTGAAGGGTCTGGAGCACAAGTCCTATGAGGAGCAGATGAGGGAGCTGGGGTTGTTTAGCCTGGAGAAAAGGAGACTGAGGGGAGACCTTATTGCTCTCTACAAATACCTGAAAGGAGGCTGCAGCAAGGTGGGGGTCAATCTCTTCTCCCGTGTAGCAAGTGATAGCAGAGAGAGGAAACCTCATATATTGGGTATATACTAGAAAAGAAGAATATACTGAAGAAGTGGTCAGACATTGAAGCAGGCTACCAAGGGAAGTGATAGAATCACCATCCCTGGAATTGTTCAAAAGATTGTTGGGGACATGGTTTTGTGGTGAACATAGCAGTGTTAAGTTAATATTGGGACTCGGTGATCTTAGAGGTTTTTCCAATCTCAATATTTCGTTGGTTCTATGGCTCTATGTATGCTGTGATAACCTTGTAATTCAGATTACAGGTTCCTTGGGGTATGTGCTGAGCCTTTCCTTTCTGTAACATCGTGTCTGTTTTCCACCACAGTTGGAATGGTAACTCTTAGACATCCATGTTCAAGATGGTATAGTGCAGTGCAATTTAGTGCAATATAGGAAGAAATATTTGGCATGAGTTTGAAGTCCTAGGTAATTGAAAACCTGAAACCTGAGCTTGAATGGATTCAAGTGTCCACAAGAAGCGTGCAAAACACACAGGAGCAGTAGCAACTAGAGGTCCATGTTGCAATTCAAGCTGCAGGATGCAAAGGATTTCATGGCCTCTCAGCATAACTAGAAGTGTTGATGGATATCTGAAATATACCATGTGGAAAATAATGTCTGGTGTAAAACCATTGCCATGATTTCTCTAAAGATAAAAATCTACAAAAGAACAGTAATGCACAATGTTTGAATTCCTTGACTGCAACTGAGAAATAAAGCACAAGTATGAATGGCATGGGCTGTTATCACTGTTCATTTAATGGGTACAGGAAAAGAACTGATGTTTTTCTGAACCATAACTCACTTGGCTGCAGTACTGATCTTGTCAGTCTCTATTGTTTTGTTTCTTTACCAAATGGTGTCTGATATTCCAAAGCTCTTGCAGTCATACAGTTTATTTTCCTGACCCTCTGTCAGAGCTTGCTTGAATAAGAGAAAATTACTCTGTCCAACCATCTCATCACACTAAATGTCTGTATAAATCCACAGGCTAGCTAGAAAATCTACTCTGAAGGGCTACATAGCCTTCAATGATCTAATATACTAAAAAGAACCATAGCAAATCAGAAATCACCATCAAATGGTGATTTCTTTTTCTTTCAAAGGTTTTCCTTCGCAGAAACCATCCTCCCTAGCATACCTAGTAGGGCAACCAGAATATAAGCAAGGAAAGATAAAGCAGGAGGTGGGGTATGTCTACAAAAGTGACTGGAGGATTAGGCTGGGTTTTTAACATGTGACTGGAATAAGAAAGACCAGTCACATGTTGAAATCACGGCTATGTTTTCTGTGTGTATCTATTCTCCAATGAAAACAAGAATACAGATCTGATAATGATCTTGCATTAAATTATTACTTAGTTATCCTGAAATTTCATGCACTTACTTGCATGATTTTACATGTATGGGTATCCTCTCTTCCTTTCCCCCTTCAGTTTTCCCCTTTGAGAAATGAAATATTATTTGCCTTCAGAGAATTGACATGTGCAGCTAAGAGGCACTGTGAACTTTATTGCTTTATTTTTGGAATCGGCTTTACATAGATACTCTACCACGTGCAATGACACCAGTATTTCTTTCGCATAATATATCCATTATTATCATCTAGTTTTTCATATATAAAACAGTATTCAGTTTTTTGCACCAGAGCCATATTTGGAAAGATTATCTTAGGAAAATATAATTAAAAAAAAAAAAAAAGCAAACATCAAACCAAACAGAACAACAAAACAAACTAAAAAACCCCAACCCTAAATCACAACTAAAAATCCCGTTATCTTTCATCAAACAACATTTGTTATTGTCTAAAACAGGTGTAAATATTCACTTTATATCTCTTATTAGAAGCAGCAAAAGACTCTTCAAAGCATGTTGCTGTTGTCCTGTCCTCAATATGCACTTAAGAACCGATTAAAGCATCACTGATCTTCATTACTGCTGTTCCAGTCCTCCTGATGCTTAATCACACATGTCAAACATATGCCAGACAATGTTGGATGTCATGAAAGTCAACATTCATATTTTCTGTACTTCCTCAAATACTTCAGCTAATGTATTCTCTCCATCTGTTGCAGAAAAGCAAATATAATTATAATACAGCAATGCTGAAGTTATCTGATAAATCTATTCTATTACTGCCAAAGACTGGAATTTCTTAAATACTTTTATTTGGTAGGGATCAACTAGGTCCCCTGAACAGCTTTGAGAATCTCAGCCAAGATTCCAGCATTTTGCCTTTGGCCACAGGAAGAAACTGAATTTTCCATTGTGCCTTTAACCTTGCGTGCAGCTACCCTGCTGCAGAGCCTTCCACTTGTTTCCATTCTTAAGAATTTTCCTCTCTTACTCATAAATTGCTCATATTCAATAACCAGATCTTAAATTGTGAACAGTCAGACATATAATGCTATTATGCAACCTCTTTTTCCTTTCCTAATACACAAAATCTCTCTCATCGGCAGGTCCCAGCCTTACTGTGCCAGCCCTCTGTATATCTAATGGCATGGATGACCTCACTTAGAAATTCTAGTCCTTAAAGGAACACGGAATAGCGTATATGTAATGATAAGGGAATGGAAGATATTCAGTGTTAGCTGTCAAGGAGGATTTCCACCATCAGCATTAACCATATAATATAGTGGCAGTGGAGGGCAATGAATGTGGAGAGAAGTGAGAGCAATCAGCAAGCTTTCATTCAGTGAGATGGAAGAGCTTGTCAAAGACACAAACAACTAATCAGTTGCCAGCACTGATTGATGTCCCAGCCTGCATTCAAATCTATCATTGTGACCAAGTAGTGCCTATCGTTTACCCAGTGGATGGATAAACTAGAAGTAATATATGGTGTCTAAGCAAATAGATCATTAATTCCGCTTAATATGTGGGGGCTAAAGTTTAAATCTTTTTCTAAACTACAATCTTTCCCTTCAGGGAGGAAAAAAATAAAACGCTAAAAAAAAATCTAGTGTGGTTGACTGGGCAACAAAGTTTGGGGTTTTTTTACAAGTTACAAATCTGCATTGGATTTTATTTCAGTTTATGACCCATAATTGTCACTGAGTATTAAATCTATGAGTAAATTTATTAGCATCTTAATTAAAATGGCAAAGGAAGATAAGAAATGATATGGAGGCAGAGACAGAGGGCTGTCTTATGCTTAGGCTTTCTTATTCCCCTAAGTGTTCCCAAGCTCAGCCCTGCTAAACTATTGCCCCTGACTTTATATTCTTTTTTCTGACTATAGTATGAGAATTTTAAATGTAGGCATATAGTTAATTGGATTTTATTATTGCTTGACTTCTCCTTAATTGCAGGGCATGGCATTGAATGATTTCTCAATGGTTTGTAAATTCCACATTTTGCACCAATCAGCATCAAAGTCAATAGATTTTGGCAGACGCTCTTGCAAATTGTTAACTCAGGTCATAATTACTGGAAAAAATGAAGTCTGCATTGATATAAATTACGACTGTATTAGGACTGGACAGGAGGATAGAAGTAATCTGCAGTTCTCTAAACTGAAGCTTGGCTTCATCTTCTGTCAGTCATCAATAGGGAAAAATGTAGGTGTTAAGAAAGAGCATCTCAATTTGCTGCATATGCTGTAATGAAACAAAAATTTAATCTTTGAAGCAGAAATAGCTAGCGGCATGATTTCTATATTTTTGCAGATTATTAAGAGACACTGTCTTGTTTTGAACATTGTCGTTAGCCTCTCATTAGTAGGCTACCGTTAATAAATAATTAATAGTTTCATTCATGATTTGTATCTTTTTTAAGTTATAAATTGTTAATATCAGGCAGCTACAATAACCATAAGTATTTATATATTCCATTATGTTTAATATACTTCACTTTTAAGACTGTAAAAGAGTTCAAAAGTACTATTAAACTATTTGCCTGAAGCACAAGTCTGCTGAATTTGTTACTGAGTAGTATGTTTAGAAACATTAAGGCCAAGAAAGAGACTATTTTTCTCCTTTAACTTCCAGAATTATTTTCTGAACACAGAAAGCTTTCCTGTACAATTTCCAAATGAACTCCCAACTTAAACCTGACTACATAAGGGTGGATGGCAAACCTGCAAACTGCTCAGCCATGTTGATATTCTCAAAGTCATTTTGTTAGTCAAATGGAAACTTTGACTTACAAGACAGAATTGACCTGAAACACCTGTCCAGTCATCCTGAGATTCTAAATTTGTTGAGAATCACTGACAAAGCCCAATTTACAATCATTAAAAATTAAAAATTGAAAAAATACTCTCTCCAATGTTAATATTTGTCCAGATGCACAGATGGAAACATTCTGTTCCTTCTGAATGGTTACCTTTTTCTCAGTAATCCCCTTACCTGGAAACTGTAATACCATTGTACATTACTGTGATAGCTTTTCAAATACATAGGCAATAGAAATGCTTTATAAAAGTATTTGTAAGAGGCTGAATGTAATGGTTCGCATGCTTGATTTAAGAAAAGTTGTTTAACCACAATGGCTTAAAAGCACCTGCTTTAAAACATATTCACTACCTCTTTGCTTTGAAAACTGAAATACATATTATTTGAAAAGTATTCATCTATGTATTTGTTCAGAATAACCTAGTTTCTTTTAGGGGAATATTTTCTATCATAAATAAAGTATCCGTTCTATTAAAATTATTAACATCAAAGCATGCTTTAGTTTTTCTTATAACTGTTAGATGAACCTGAAAAAATACTTGATTAATAAGTAATACATGCTATAATGAAAATACTATAAACCTGCCTTTGCTCTTTAATACAAAAATTTGGTTTTCAAACATTTCTTTGATAGCCCCTGTGAGACCCATAAAAACTACATAATCAACTCAAATTCCATGAAATAGGCCCAAGAGGACTGAAATACTGTTCTATACTGGGAAATTTTACTGAGCACATAATACTTGTAAATGCTGTTTATTGCTCCAGCCCCTGTTTTCCAATGGCTGCTAATGTTGTTTTACAGTCTTGTGCCTAAACACCAAACTGCAGATTCAGTTACAGGGAATATCTCAGAGCTGTAACAGTTTTTTTCTCTATTTCTAAGCATGTTTATTCTGTCAGGAGCTTGAACAATTCTTAGCATTTTTGGTGCAGAACAGATACTTATGTCAGGGATATTTAAATAAATTGTTTTCATATTAACCTTCTGACTCTCTGGTCTCTTCTAGGCATAATGGTCGTAGAGTGCTTCTCTGCGTAGTTTTTTTGATCCCACCACTTTTAACACAGAATCACATTACATTTGAATCCTGTAATTTTCCAGAAATTAAGATGTTTCAAAATATATGTTTTGCTTTGGTTTATTTTGATTTTTAACTTGGAAAAGCAGATGTTATTTGAACAATCAGATGGCTAAAAAAGTCCTTGGTATTAGGGTGTCAGTGGGAGTCCTGGCTAAAAATAGAAAATGGCTGGGTGGGATTTGAATGATGCCTACCCATATCTGTGTATTAAGCAGTTAAATAAATTAACCACTCCTGAAAATAAATGATCTATACAATAAGGAGATTAGAAGCTCAGTTTAAATTTTTACCTATACAGCCGTGTATGTCTAATCCATGTATATTAGAATGGAATCCGGTGGACCAGAAAAAAAGACTCATTTGTATAAAGATATCTGTTCTTCCTTCAGGAGAACTTTTGGAAGTCCTAAAGATCTGAAGAGACAAAAGTTGCTTGAAGTCCCTGACTTAGAAATTATGATGCAGCCATTGTTAAGGAAGCTGCTCACAGTTCAGGTGATTTTCAAATGATAGATATCTGAGATAAAAAAATGAGCACATGGTTCAACTCACAACATGTTGGTCACAGTGTCACAGAAATATCATCAAAATCTCAGGGTATGTAGTTCCAAAGTGTTAAGTCACTGTCTGCATAGCTGACTGTATTTTGTTATATCATCAGCTACACTGAGTTTAGTGCAATTTGTAATAGAAAAAGATACTATCACACATAAAAAAATAGACTAACATATTGCCAGCAGTGTATTTTCATTATTCTTGTGGGCTTTTTAGAGCCATTTACTGAATTCCAAAGCTTTGAACTCTGGTAAAATGTAGGCAAAGTTTAATAGAAATAGAAGTTTATGAAATTCAAGATGAACTTTTTCTGCAAGAGTGCCTTTTGCATAGATAAGACAAATTTTTGAGTACTTATAAACTTCTTTCTTTTTTATTTTATTTTTTAAATCTTTTTTTACAAGTCCAGGTATGCCAGATATGTCAGGTAAAAACATGAAGAATAGAACTTGATAAAAGCATTAGAAATAGGTAGTTTGAAATTAAAGGAATTATACAGACAGTGCTATTATTATGCAGACTAAATTTCCCCAGTGTTGGTGTTATTTATTTTTAAAATTATGTTGTATGTTTTTATGTTATTTAGTAGGGTAATTACATGCTTGCTGTGGAGAACAAGACAATCAGGATTTTGAAAGCAACACTCTAGAATATTATTTTTAAATCTGATTTGCAAATTTTTTTATTTTCTAAGCCTTTATAGGAATAACCATTACTTCCGATTATGAGATTATAGAACTGCCACTCTGTCAAACCTATGCCAGTGAGTCATGGGACAAGTAAGAAATGTCAGGATGAGTCTTTTATTACACCGGGAGAGCTAACACTGTGGCTTTAGCTTAGTTTTGGCAAGAATGAAGTTGGTTCAGAAGTTATGGAATAGAAATCAACCAAATTTTATTTACTTGGTATCTGAATTATCTAATGCAAGTTAACTCAGTATTTGAGCTTCAGCTATGCATTTACTTCTATTGTCTTATAATTCCCTCTGTCAGACAGAATATGTCAATCCCAAAGTAGTAGAGTTTCCACTAAGCATGCTTATTGCTAAAAGAAAGATTATAGCAAAACAGAGTTTTGTTCATCTTTAGGCTTTCCCAAAGGAAAAAGTAAACTAAGTTGACATTTTATTCAGTCCAGTCACAGATTCTCTTCATGATTCATACTGTCCTGCCAATGAACTTCAAGTAAGCTTATTTACCTTTCCGTGCAAACCAAGTGGGAGAAGGAAGAGAATTGCCTGTTGTGTTATACAGCAGCCCTCATACAGCAACTATGCCACTAGTCTATACCCGCACACTGCTTTTTGTTTCCAGAGCAGTTTAAAAAAATACAGTCATAGTTTCTAAACACTCAGATATTAAAAGACAGTGAGAAGTCATGAAAGTCTTCACCCCCTTTTGCTTTCACTTGAAGAAGAATATACTACACGTCAGAATATTCTTTAAATTAACAGACTACCTCGATTTAATGAATACCAAGATTTTCAAGATGTTGCTCAGACACCTTTCCCTCCCAGATATGTTACTGTGAGACAGTCCATTGCTAGTTTAGCCTTACTCCCCATGGTTACATCAAGCTGCATCTCTGTGACATGTTCTTCCCTACTTTCCCTAGCTGTTGTTTTCATTGACTGTGGAAGCTTTAGTTATATTTTGATCCCATACGACTCTTCCAAAGCAAAATACTTGTGATCAGCTGGAAATGGCCATATTAAAACACAAAACAGATGTATATTAACTGTTCTTTATCAAGTTATATTTTCTTCTGAACAGGTTAGACAGTTGTCTATTTTGTGCTAGAAGTATTTAGTATTAAACAGTTTGCATTACAACATCTTTAATGATTACACACAGTTAGTATATATAGAGAAAAAGAAAAAGAAAGAGAAGTGCAAGCTTCACGGCTTAGACACTACAATGAATTTGCAAAAATAAAAAGGTGTGTTAGAAATTTCAAGAAGATTTAGAATATGAGGGACTTAAGGACTCTTTTGAAAATGTAACTTACCCTTATGCATACAGCCTAAAACAAAGCAATGCAAAGAGCTCTTCACACGTCTCTGAAAGTCAGAGCAGAGTGCTGTTCTAACATAATCTGTTTTCAGCATCTCAGCTATCCAGAGACATTTCAAATGTCCTTGTACAGCAATGTAGAATGATGGAAGACATGCCTTTAGAAACACCTTTATGCTGCACTCTCACATAAGAAATTTTACTTGGACAAAACAATTCTGCCCCCAAATAAAGAACATTCTGTCCAGCCATTCTGGTTTTGTTTAACCTGGGATTTTGTTTGAGATTTTTGTAGTTAGTATTTATTTTTAATTTTCCTATAAGCATTTTATCTAAGCTGATGGAATCTGAAACATAGCTCTTGCATTCATTATACTCTGCAACTTTTAATTTTCTTCTTTGGTACAGTACTTGCATTTCTAATCGTAAACACAAATTTCCTTGCATAGAAATTAGGGGAAGTGTTCTGATTGACCTAAATGGCAACACAAGGAGGTCATACATTTCACAGATGTTTCTTAGGAGCCCTAGGTCTAATTCTCCTTTTTCTTATTCATGGCTAAGATTAAGCGAAAATGCTGCAGGTATTTACCACACTTCATAGAACCTGAGTATGAAATTGAGACAGCAACAGTTTATGTGCAATTGTGTGAGGAGTTTAGGAAAAAAAAGAAGCATCTTCTTTTGGTGTTTGAATAAAAAAACAAAACCAAAGCAAAACAAAAGGCAGCTATAGTTACTAGGACTGGTTCTTTCATCTCTGATGATGCATATTTGCTAGGAAAAATGAGAAAATGTTCTTAAGTAGTGAAGGCCATATTTTATAGGGGTGTTTTTTGTTTTCTCTAAGGAATTTTTGAATTCCTATATTTTAATGTCTTATTGAGACAATGAGTAAGTATGCAAGCCTTCTTTACATCATTAGAAATAAAGTGACTGAAAACCACTTCACCTTAAATATTGCAATCCTACGACTGCAGTGAATCAATGACATTCATCCTACAGAAAATATCTAGGATCCTGGCATGCAGTTGAGTCCCTAAATTTTATTGCTTCCCTAGAAGTCCTTTCTGTAACAAAATAAGGAACACCATAATCTGAAACATCTTCATAAGCACAGTTCAGATTTTTTTAAAAGAGACAGTAACAGATAATACAAAAATCCCAAACAATAACTTGGATTAAGAGGTGTCCTTCTTGGTCAGGAAATAAGTTCATTTGCCACTTTCCCTTCTCTTTTATTGAATTGCTGACACCTCATCATATGGTAGACCATTTTGGAGCTCTACCATTCACACTTGCTGTTTCTTTTACCTCATGTTGATTACTTTGTGAGCCAGACAGTATCTCGCCTGAGGATTGTGTGATACCAGCAGAAGAACATCTTCAAATATTTATATAAAGATGTAACTTTTTCTTCTATCATGTTTTATAGCATATCATTTGCCTTAGGAATAACATGCTTTAATGATATACGTGTTACTCTACGTCCCACTGAGAAAAGCCTTAAATTTTCATCAAAATAGAGACAATGCAGTAATATGCCGTACCTGTGAATTGCTTTGTTTCTTATTCTCCATTTATAGACACTCAATAAGAAACAAATAATCCTGGAGAAAAATAAAATTGGCATAGATTGACTTTTAATTCTCTAGTGGCGTATTTCATTATTTCTTGTCCTGACCCCAAAGGTGGAGTTACTTCTGCCTCTAGAGAGACTTGCCATAGTGTTTTAACTTTCTTCCTATCTTTTATACGGTCATCTGCAGCTGACCAGCTTCTAGGATCCCAATGGGAGCAACTTTGAGGTATAGCATGAGGTTTTCTGACTGTTTTTTTTCTGGCTCACTGATCCTAATGTGTCAATTGACATCATGCAGCTCTTTTTTTTTCCAGGACTCAAGGGACCAGAATGCATGGATAAAAGTGACATCACCTACAATTTTTTCCTAAAACTTTAAATCCCCGAACCTCCTAGTCTGCAGTCCAATCAAAATCTAAATTATGCTTCCACATTAGATTTATTGAATTGCTTAATACTTTATGGCTGGTAACATTTTGTCAAAGAACACACAATGCATATTTTCTTTCAAAGCTGTTGTAGTATTTTGCTGATAGCTGCCAAAAAAAGCAACAGGTGCATGAGCAGTCATTAACCCATAGGATGTTGTCAATTACTTATACACTGACAATTATGGGGAAAGATAAGCACATGGCAGCACAAAGGAACACATGGTGGCACAGACCTGGGGAGAGGAGGTGTCACGGCAGACCCCTACAGAGAGGAGCCTGCTGGAGGCTGACAGATGAGTGAACAGTGCATGAAAAGCCCTTAGAAGGACATTTAGAAGGTGCATTGCTGATGTGGCAACATGGGATAGGTTGTGTAGTGAGAATTACCATATAAAGAAATAGGGTGTCTTAAAGAAGTTTATAAAACCAGCTCGTTCCTTTGAATAAACGGTTCAGATCGATTCAGGTCCAGGAACCAGATCCAGACTGAGATTTAGTCTGAAATTTCAATCACCAACAAATGGTGCCCACAGTGCGAGGATTTTATTATATGCCTAATTTGTGCTACTGTTGGTGAGCCCTGTAGAACTTTTGAAGCTGCTGAAAGAAGCAGGAAAAGCTGGCCAGCGATTAATCCCTGCACAGTTGCAAGCGAGCTACGGGGAACATAGAGGGATCAGGTTCTCTGCCAATTTGGGTCCATGTCTCAATTGCTACTAATGGCGTCCTGAATAGGGACTTGATAGGCAACAGGAGGTTGCTCTGGTAGCGACGCTCGGCTGAACTTTACAGAGGGGCTGAGAAGAAGCCCAGGGGCTAGGAAGAAGCCCGTGTCAATCGATCTTTCTGCAGGACGGAGGGCTGCAACCGAGAATGATGGGGGATGGTGTATACCAGGAGCAAAATGTTGCACAGACGCTGGAACGAATTTTAAAGAAGCTTTTGTATCCGTGGAAGATTGTGTGCAACGTGCTCATGGTGCATGTGGCACCCAGAGAGCGGAGAAAGAAAGACGCTTGTGCCACCACGGCAGCCATGCTGACCCCTTCTGTGCCTCCAATGAACGACCGTAAGTCAGTCGGGGCAGTGGGAGGAGAACCAGAAGATGGCCCCTTGTCCCCTGACCCATTTAATCCTAGAGGGGAGCCGGACGGTATTGTAGAAGAGCTTGCACCGCCCCACGCCATGCGGCATCAGCCATGTCGCAGCAGGTGGCTGGAGCTGAGGGTTCCCTTCCTGCGTGTTTCCTCTCTGTTTGCCCTCTGCATTGCTGATGTGGCAACACGGGATAGGTTGTGTAGTGAGAATTACCATATAAGGAAGTACTGTGTCTTAAAGAAGTGTATAAAACCAGCTCGTTCCTTTGAATAAACGATTCAGATCGATTCAGATCCAGGAACCAGATTCAGACTCAGATTCAGGCTGAATTTCAATCACTGACAGACAATATCCATTTTTAACTAAGCATGTTTTGTGTTTTCACACTTCATGTCAAAAGGTGGCAGAGCTAAGCACTGCAAAGCTTTGGCAGGGAGAGTTAGTTTTCCATAGTTTCATCATGCATGAATGCGTCTTAGAATCATTTTAAATGCCATTAGGTGACTGAATATTGTTTGTAAAACAGTTTCTTTCTAAATGGTTTCAGAGCTGAGAGAAAGCACTAGCTTAACACATCAATGGCCTTCAGAAGAACAGGTAAAACTCAGAACAAGCAATGAAAATCCCTACCACATCGCCACCCTATCTTCTGGACAATTTGGAGTCAGTAATTTCTTTTCTGAGAAGAATTCCACAGTACAGCCAAATCCTGACCTAAGGCTGAGCGGGAAAAAGAAAACCCAAAAGGTGCAAAATGGAGCTGTTAATGATGCTTTGGTTTTCTGTATATCTGCTTGCATAGAACTCTCCATCAAGACATTAAACACAGATCAGTAAGGAATTATCAGCTTGTGTGATAGTCTGTTGGAGTCAGATTACATTGCGCGTAAACTAGTTGCATAAAGACATGCAGTTTTCTAGTCCACTACAAGAAAGGTTCATGCGTGCAAGGTTCAGAAAACCTGAAGTGAAATACTCTCTTCAAAATATATGTAATTTGTGAGTGTAAGCACAGGCTTGTAAAATGAGGGGAGTACTACTATATTTCGGATTTTTCTCGTTTTTTTTGTTTCGTCCTTTGTGTGTTGTGTCTGCTCAGTTGCTGAGATCCTCAGAGAGCCTCACAATTGCTAAGGATTTCCAACATAACCTCTGTGATTTAATAATACAAACAACTAATAGGGTTTATAAGAATAGTGTTAATCCAGTTCTCATATATGGCTGCATTGTGTTGCTGTACATATAGATGTTTGTGGCTGCTTTGTCTCCCAGGTAATTGGATTGACTTAAACTGGATCACCGCTGGGATAATTACTCAAGGACCTGTGGAAGAACTGAAAAATCTAGTCTTCATCTAGCACTGACAACTACAAATCATTACCAAAACAACCCAAAAAGGCAGAGGAGTGTTCTATATGTCATTTATATTATAATATACTATATTCCAGGCCTATATCTCTATATCTATATCTATCTCTCTTTGTATATAATGTACATTTTGGTACATATATACGTACATAGATATTAAAAAGTATAAAAAACGTGGATGTCAGGAAATGCAACAGTCATAAAATATAGTTGAATCATAGGGGAGTTTTTCGGAACATTTGACACTCGCATATAGTAAAGCAGTCTGTTACAGAAACTTGCATACATATATGGATTTAAGAAACTGCTTTCAGCCAGCTTTGGTTACAGTGTTCTCCATGGCACTTTTTACTTCTGCATTAGCGTCGCTTAATGGCAGGAGTGTCACTGCTGCATGCTGTGCCTGTTTATTATGACTGATGCCACTAATTATACTAATACTACAAACAATATAAACAGAAATATTTGTTCCATCAGCTGTCACTTTTGATACCCATACCCATAAATGAAAGTCAAGGAAAGAAAAAGGGAAATACTTCATTGGTTCCAGAGGTGTGCGTGACTATTCAGAAATAATTATATTACTTGATGAACCGTGGTACTGTCTGCTCTTGTCTTCGTGTTTGATT
The DNA here is from genome assembly GCA_013397725.1 of Rhagologus leucostigma. Lineage (NCBI taxonomy): Eukaryota > Metazoa > Chordata > Aves > Passeriformes > Rhagologus > Rhagologus leucostigma. The sequence goes on along the minus strand of VZTD01000883.1, from coordinate 388,949 downwards.
ACAAACCTGATACTAGCACTTAATGGGTAAGTGAGCTGTCACAAAGCTTTCCTTCCTGCTATGTTTCAGGAAACATTACAACAACTCATGTGATGAAATGTAGCTTTCTACCATATGCTGAAATATCACAATGCAAGATGGTGAAGTGTCTTAACCAGCGCATTGCAACGTGATCTGCCACCCATGAAATGGAATGCTTCAGAAAAACAACATGCCAGTTCTTGAATAAACTCTGACTCCAGTACATACTGCAGCCAGTAGACTGTATAAAATGCCTTAAAGTTATCCACAGATTGCTCAGCTCTTCTGCCAGTATAAAACTAACAGTATAATTTTAGCTCCACATTGGAAAGAATGCAGTTAACCTCACAACACTGCAGCACTGCACTAGCAAGATTTTATTTTAGCCACTAGAGTAAATGCTGACTTTTAACTTTTATAAGGTTATTTATTAAGACATGCAGTTACCTCCCAGTACACACAATTTCTCTGACTGTGAATAGATAGCAAAGGTCCCAGCATTTATTGTGCTCTGCTAAAAATCAAGTCTACTGAAATAGTCATAATGTATTCTATTAGTAAGCATAAAAAATATATATGCAATATTATGTCAGCCTTTCAGCATAACGGCAGTGAGACTTGCACCATAGATCACTATGGTGATCCTGAGTCAGCACTTCCACAAAGTGGAAATCAAGGGTAACCCAGCTGATAAGATGAAAGGAAACATTAATTCGGTTCTTTACTTGCAATAACAGCTTAACTGGAGAAACCCAGTCTGGCTGTACTTGGCTAGCCTGGACCTCTTCTTTCTGGGCTGATAAAGACACCTGCATGTTTTTTTTGAGATAATGTATTAATTAAAGTTCTATGTTCTTGGGAAAAGTGGGGAAAGAAAGGAGAATTTCAGCTGTGTTAAAATTTTCTTGATGACTAACCCATCCTAGCTACCATGTAATGTGTTGTGTTTAGTTTAGTGTAGTTTAGTTTAGTTTAGTTCAATTTAGTTTAGTTTAGTTTAGTTTAATGAAGACTGTTGAATTTGTTTCCCTGAAAGGACAATCTCAAGTCACAGGAGAATCTCAAAATACTACAATATTGCTGCAAAAGCAGGAAATATCTGTCTTCTAAGCAAATTGTAAGGAGGGCTCATGTGCGTAGTGTGGCACTAATTCTTGGTATTTATTTGAAAAACCTTGAAGTGAAATTTGGTTAAGTGTTGTTTACACTAGGATGTTGACACATTGCTTAATCCTCCAAAAACAGTCATCCCAGCTCTTTAAAACCAAAACCACATCCAAACTGGTCGAAACTAATGTTCTTCATCTGAGAATGCCAGTAAACTGTCACCAAGATATAGCAGATGTCATTCTGGTCATAGTTCAAGGACATAGGGAATCCAAATTACCACTGACAGAAGTGCAGAAATCCTGTCAGGATGATATTGATGCTCTCTGTCCCTCTGTGAGCACCATCAGATTTTGTCACGCAGATGGGAGACAGTGGCACTACCAGAAACTGCCGCATAAATAACATGCTATCAGTTGTGACAAAGTGCTGTGTGAAATGGTAATCCAAGAATAATTATGTCAGGACTGTCTGACTCCTGCCTACCCATGATGCTATGGAAGATACAGGCTGATTACTTCTCGTGCTTCACTACCCTGACTTAGTGAGTTAACTCCATGTGTTCTAAAATCCCTCTAATCTTGTCTTCTCTTATGTCATTATTGAAAATTAATTGCTGATTTGCTAAGAGCTATGGTTTTTTTCAAAACTTAAAAAAACTAAAACTTCAAAAAACAAAATTTCAAAAAAATTATTATAACAAAGTATTATTTCTTGAAAGAAATAACAGACAAGCATTTTTCTTAATGATTGGTTCCTTCTTGTATTCTTCTAAAAACCCAGAAGAAGAGAACATCCCTGCCCCTACCCTCGAATACTGTTTGGAAATGATTTTTTTTCTTTCATTATTTCCTCATATATTCATATGAACAGTTAAATAGAGTAATTTTTTTCCAATAACAGGAATCTCAAAGATGATTTATGTTCTTTTTCAAGAACCTGCTGAACATAAAATTCTTTATGATTTTTTGTGGACACTACAATTACAGGGTACGTGAAAGCAGGGTGTCAAAAGGATGGAGCCAGGCTCCTCTCGTTGGTGCCAAGCAATAGCACAAGAGGCAACAGGCAGAAACTGATGCCCAGGAAGTTCCACCTTAATATCAGGAAAAACTTCTTTAACTTAAGGGTGACCGAGCACTGTCACAGATTGCCCGGAGATGTTGTAGAGTCTCCTTCACTGGGGATATTCAAGAACTGTCTGGACACAATCCTGTGCAGTGTGCTCTGAGATGACTGCTTCAGCAGGGAGGTTGGATGAGCTGACCAGCTCAGGTCCCTTCCAACCAGACCCATTCTGTGATTTTGTGAGTATTGTTAAAACATTTTCACATTTGTTTTCTGCTCTTAAGATACTGTTTTCACCACATAGTAAATAATTCTGAACAAAAAAAAATTTGTAAGATACAAAATTTTTTGTAATTGGCCATTCCCTGAAAGAGACTTTAAAATCATTTCTATAAAGGTAGCTGCAAACAGACATGAATTGGCCCTGCTTCAAGCCACAGCAGCTGAAGCAGTGCAAATCAGGAAGCCTTACAGCCACTGAAGTACTGAATTAACACTTCCTTCATGCACTGTTCTACCTGTCCCAGAGAGACATTAATGTTATAGAGAAATTATTTCTCACTGTCCTTCCTGGTGTTCCCATCATTGAAAGCACTTAACAGCTGCAAAGCTTGCTTCAGTGATGTGGGGTCATTATCAAACTTAGCACCAGTAGCCTGAGAAAATACATTTATTTGTTTGTTTTTCTTGATTGCATGTTCTTTTTTACCTTGTTCTCTACATCCAAGCAAGAAAAGAAAAACGAACACAGCTATGATACACCTCTCTAGGAGGAAGTACCACTTCGCTCTAAATAAATTACAATTTACTCTACTCCTGGCAAAAATAATGTGAATTATCATTAAAAAAAGAGTCACTGACTTTCTCAGGAATTATATCTGAATGGCCTGAGACACTGTAGACATTTTATCCCTGTCAATTCTTGTGAGAAGCAGAACTGTGAGAAAGAGATGAGATGACATTGAAATTCAGAGGGGGCAGGGATGGTGAGTGAAAATCTGCATGGTACTTAGTTGCCAGCTGGGGTTAAGCTAGGACAGATAATTTTTCAGTATCTGCTTTAAGCTCTGGAAGACAGCAGAACACAGTATCAGACACTTTGTCAGAGCTATTAAATAATAAAAAAGAAGTCTGCCCTGACTATATGGCTACTCTAGCTAGATAGCAACATGAGAAGATGCCAGATGCTCCTGATATTGTAGACATGCTCCTGATATCACAGTAGATAGCTAATCTTAGCCATCTAGTTATACTAACAAGCTAATGGTGTGATTACGAGAAAGGGGACAAGAACTTCTTGGTTTGCAAGCTAAACAGAGATTACCAAGGCAACCCCAAGTTCAAAAAACTAGTATCAAAGCCATTGAAGAAGAATAAAAAAGGTGGTGTGTTTATTTAGGAAGTGATGAGGGTAGGAATGTTGAAAATGTAGTAATGTTTCTTTTTCAGAAAAGAAAAAGGGGTATATTAAGGGATGCCAGTGGGAGATCAGCCGTGCTCTTGATCACTGTAGTTTTGTGCAGGATTATAACCCTTTGCTTTTTTTGAACATGCTGATGTCAGACTTGTACAGTCAGGAAAGCTGGGCATGTTTCTCCCCAGTGTTACTGAGGGCATACCATGAGTGCTCTTCCAAACCTCAACGAGGGAACACCCAGAGGGTGTCTTGTAATAACATCATCTCTTCCTAACAGAAAATGTCATGTCAGATTTGAAATCTCGGAACATGAAAGAAAAGATGTGAAAGGAAAAAATAAAATGGTATGAGAACTTTGGTGAGGCAAAGTGACCAGCAACATGCTGAAGAAATTGTGCAGCAGATAAACAACTAAAAAAGCAGTTTGAAATCTCATAGAAAACATGTAAGAGAAAAACTTGAAAATACAGAGAATCAAATTGTCTCAAAAATGTTGAGCTACAGAAGACATACCTTGAAATAAGTTTCTCCTAAAAATAGAGATAACTGTACCAGCTAGTTTGTGATGCTTCCTTAACCAAGTTTATACTTGAAATAAACTTATACTGTAATGTTTGGTCCCATCTTAGGATACATCAGGATGTAGATGGTTTTATTGTTTTGCAGCATCCCAGCTCGTTCTTAAAAGAAACTTGCAAGTATGTTTACTGAAATACCAACAGCAAAATCAAAAGAGTGAAAAAAATACCCCAACAGTAAAATGGCCATGTCCTTTTAGAGATTAACTTGCAGAATTTAAGGTGTTTAAGAAAACGGCTCCCAGCATATTCTGGTTCCAGTTTTAAAAGGCAATTATTTATCTATTTTTTTCAAACAATTGTTGGAATTACTGAAGAGGTTTCCCTTTCCCTTTCCCTTTCCCTTTCCCTTTCCCTTTCCCTTTCCCTTTCCCTTTCCCTTTCCCTTTCCCCATTTTCCTTTCCCTTTCCCCATTTTCCTTTCCCTTTCCCTTTCCCTTTCCCATTTTCCCATTTTCCTTTCCCTTTCCCTTTCCCTTTCCGCCTTTTCCCTCTCCTTCCCCCTTTTCCCCTTTCCCTTTCAATCTCCCCCTTTTGCATTTGCCCACTTCTCGCCTTTTTCCTACTCAGTTTTTCCTCTTCACTTAGTTTATTTTTGTTTCTTCCACTTTCCTTTCCTCCTTCTCCCCTTTTCCTTCTCTTGATATTATAGTTGTGACTACTTACTGATTGCTACATGAAGTATATCAGACAGCAAAGCAGCTACAGTTTTGCTGGGACAGAGTTAATTTACTCCATTTTTTCTGCTGATCTCGTGGTGTTGTGTTTTGTTTTTGCAACCAAAACTGTGTTGATAGCACATGCATGTTTTCAGCTGTTGCTGAACAGTGCTTTCACAACATGTTTCGCACTCTGTTTGGCTAGTAAGTAAGCTGGGGGTGGGCAGGAGGCTGGGAGGGGATGCAGCTGGGACAACTAACCTGAATTCACAAAAAAGAATATTCTCTGTCCTATGAGATTAGTTTCAGAAGTAAAACTGATAATATTGGGAGTGGGACTGGGGTCCAAATTATGTACCCTGGAAGTAGCTGAGCATTGCTTATCACTCATTTATTAAGAAGTGATTCCTTTTGTGTCACTTCTCTTTCACCTTTTCTTCCTTTTTTTTTTTCCCCTTCCCCTTATTAAATTGTCCTTTGCCCAACGCATAAGTTTTTCCACTTTTGCTCTTCTGACTGTCTCCCCCATCCAGATGTAGGGAAGTGAGTGTGCTACTAGATGGGGGCCTACTACCTGTGGCCAAACCACCACAGAGACTTGTATCCCTTTGACATAAGAAAGCCAACATAAACAAAACATTATTATGGCGCTAACCAAAATATCTTAGAATATATCTTTGTGGGTTAAAGTCTTAGGGTGTGCTGTCTCTGTCCTCTGATGTAAAGTGCTTGACCATTTGCTTGGATAAAGCTCTATTGCTGGCTTCTACAAATCTTCCAATCTCCCGTGTGAGTTTTGTGTGTTTATCATATTACATGAGTACTCAAAGTAGTGGTGTGAGTTGTTCCAAAAGGGAAGACTGAACAGTGGCTGTATTCCATCAACACAACTCTTGATTTAGGAGTTTAAATTTTTCACATTAGTCTGTAATGTAACATTTTTGATAGGCCAACAGAAAAGCATTGCTTCAAAGCAAACCCCTTTTTCAGAACAAACTTTCAGAATACAAATGTGGATGTGTCTTCAAAATGTTGTCAATTTTCACATATATTGTAGATCTAAATACTCTTAAAACTGAGCTTAAAACAAGTTTTAACAGAGAATTTAATCTATCTTTAGCAGAGATTAAAAAATGATTAATCATTTTATAAAGTATTTTTATAATGATTTATTTATTGGTTTATAATGGTTTTATTCATTTATATGAATAACAGAAGGTTGTTATACTGAGTTTGGCAGGGCCCTCTGGAGGTCGTCTATTCTAAGCGCCCCTGCTCAAGCATGGCCACCTAGAGTCAATTGTCCAGGACTGTTCAGACAGCTTTTGAGCATCTCCAAGGATGGAGGCCCCACAGCCTTGGGGCAGCCTGTGCCAGGGGTCACAATGAACAAATGTGTTTTTAACCTCCAGTGTTTCAGTTTGTGCTCAGAGACTCCTATTCTAAAGAGCTACATTTCAAACTGGAGGTCTCCAGGGGTTTAATGTGTTAAACAGGACTGGACACATTACTGAACCCTGGGGTACACTGCTGCTTACTGGCATGAGAAAATGAGTGAAATCTTACTTATTGACTGAATAGTTGACCTCTAATTTTTGACCTCAGTTAAAAAAAAAAAAACATTATCTGTCTTTACTTTTTCATTATCTTTAATTTTTAATTTTAGTCTGGGAGTTTTGTTGGTTTTTAAGTTGCTTGGGCTTTTTATTCTCCTAGAAATATATCTGGGAAAGCAGACTTGCAGACTCATTTCACCCTGGATTTCTCTTCATAATAGAACTATTTAATTTCCAGGAGAAGTATGTAAAATTTTCAGGACTGTTATTTTAGAAATTTACACTTTACTATTTCATTCACATTCACTATCAGTTTTCTTGTAAACTTACCTTTCCATTTTATATGAAATTTATAATTTCGTATTTCAGCAAGTTTTTTCTGTGAAATAGGTCTTTCTTCAAGCAACAGTACTAAAAACCCATTAGATTTTTCTTGATTATTGAGATCATTCATGGGTTTACAGTTTTCACAGAAATTTACAGGTAGCCCAGAAAGGTTGTGGTGTCTCGTTCTCTGGAGATACTCAAAATCTGACTGAACATGACCCTGAGTAATGTGCTCTAGGGGATCCTGCTTGAGCGGGGAAGTTAGACCAGAAGACCTAGAAGGATCCCTTTCAATCCTACCCGTTCTGTGATTCTGTGAAAAGCATACTAGTTCTTGTTGTTTCATTATTGAATTGCTCATCTTTTTCTCTATTTCTGACCTGTAGAGTAGACACAGATATAATACACTTAGATCATCACTGGGCCTAGTATTTTATAAGCATAATCTAAAATAGCTTTAAAGCATGATTTTCTTCCCCATGAAAATATAGTCTTGAGAATGTTTAAGTGAATCTTGCCTCTGTACACCTTTAAACTAGTATGCTAGGCTTTCATTGCAGATTGGAATTCCTTACATGACATGCCCTAATTAATTGTGGATTGAGTCCCTCTTATTTATATATTTGTCTGCACTGATAATAGCTTTGTCCTTGTGATAAAAGTTGGGACTACAATAAAGAATGAGCAATTAGCTGAAATGATAAAGACAATAGGGTAGTGTGAAGCACCCTTAACAATCTGCCTAAAACAGATAAGATTCATCATGCCAGATCAGAATCAATGTGATTGCCAAAGACCATTAACTCCAATCTTCCTCAACCTGAGAACACTGTACAGTACTTAGACCTCTTAGACCTCTTACAGGCACTGTTAATTCTTTGTTTGAATATTGTTGGTTTGACATTCCCTCTGTTTTTCCCAAATCCACTCATTTTCTTTCATTTCTAATTTAGAACAAAGTTTCATTTGGGCAGGAGAATTTTATCTCAGTAATGGTGCTCTGTAATCTTCCAGGGAGCTTTCCTCTGGTCAAATTCTATCATTTCAGTTACTTGAAATTCGTCCCCCATTACTGCAGAAGAACAAGGCTGTCGGCACACATCCTCTTCAGTTACAGCTATGCCAAATGACAAAGTTACTCCCCACAGCTGCTGGCAACCAGTGCCTCAGACTTGACAGCTATGAAGCTTCATTTACAGAAATTGTATTTATTTCAGTCAAAAATCAGACCACTGCACCTATGTGATATGGCAAGAAAGTCTTAGTCACATTGTCTCTCTTAAACTGAAAACAGTTAGAAAACATCTGCAGGAGAGTTCGGGTTGGACGAAGAAGCAACGTCCTGTCTCCTGGAAGGAAGCAGCTCTGCATTCATCTGCCACAGCTACAACGGCTGCTGCAGGTGAAACTAGAACTGCTTTCATTCACATGTGGCGTGGCAGCTGGGTATTATTTTAGCTTTTAAGATGAGTTGTAAGGCTGTAATCCTATAAGCGAGGTGACTCTACATTCTGGGGTGTGAGGAGGGAGATGAACCACAAAGCACTGCCTTTTTCCTTGAAGCTAAATCATTGCGTCACAAGGTAAAAGGCAACTGATTACGTGATAGCTGTGTTTGGTTAGGGATACCATTTCTGCCACAGGGTGCTCTGCACTCAGTAGATTTCAAATTTGGCCCATTAATAGTTTTATAATTTAAAACATGTCTAAGACTTTATCTCAAAAATCCACGATAGAAATAAATAAAATTTCACATTGATCAATAACTGTGTTGTATACAACCAAGTGAAATGCGGTCTAGAAATAATAAAACTTAGAACTAAATCATTAGGCCCTTGAAGAGTGAAAGCAAAGCATTCACTCAAGGAAAAATGCTGAGATACTTTCTTGGTATGCAATATTCAGGGTTTTTGTTTGGTTTTGTTGGGTTTTTTTACTATATGCAGATCTTTGATGTTGTTCTTATACAGCAGAATAGTTGTTTTTTAATATCTGATTAAAGGAAATTATTTGCTTTTGAGGGTTGGTAAAGTTCAGAAATTACATAAAAATTAGACCTCTTGAAATTTACTATTATTTTGGCTTTGCTGAGATGAGCTAGTGAAAATACATTTGATAGCTTTCAAAACAGAATAGAGGGGACGCTCTGCAACTCTTGATGTTAAACATATGTAAGACAGATGGAGAATAAACAGTTTTCAGAACTTAAACTATTTTGTCTCCAAATAATTGGGGCGGGGGGGAGGATTTACATGTTTTTTTTTTTTTACTAAAATATGTATTAAAGAAAAAAGACACATGAATAAAACATATACCCACATCAAAATTTTGTGAGTTTATTCACTTTTTTGTAATTTAAAGTTAATTTCTTCTGTTAAGATCACCTGAATTATACTGGTTTGGCTTGGTTTACCTTGGTTTGCCTTACCTTTTTCTCACTCCGCAGTTCCTACGTAACGTGAGCATTATAATAAATCAAAACTTTATAGTGACCTTGTGTTCTCACTAGCAGATAAGGAACAGTTTAGCATTTGATTTTTAACACAAAACGGATCTGCCTCTCCGTGGAACAATGCATGGTGCTGTCCAGTGTGTTGCTGTTTGAGCAACTGAGAACTCAAAATACAAACGCACACACGCACACACACAAACGCCCACACACTTTTATCCTCCAGGTTGCTAGTAGCCTAGTAGACTAAACATTTCTAATTAAGTGTCTGCAGATTTGAAATCTGTATGAACCGTTAGATATTTACCCTTACCTAACACTAGCTTTTTGTAGTTTGATGAAAATATTTGAATTCTGGGCATTTATTTCATAAATTGAGAAGTAAAAGAAAGTTGTTTCTGACAAGGGACATGAGTAGCATAAAGCTACAGAGTGACTATTTGAGTTGGATTAGTATGGAAAAAGGAGAACATAAAGTTACATGGATTCTTTAATCCTTTAAGCATAGAATTAATTTTTCTCTCCATTTATAAGGCACTAAATTCCAGGGCCCTCTTTCGAGTCATGAATATTTTACCCAGAGCTCTCCCTGAGAGAGAGAGAAACAGCTTTTCAACCAGCTGGTGCAGGGTTATATTTGGCATATGGAGCCTGGATTCAGTTATTGACTTAGAAGCCCATAAATACCCCCTTAACAACAGTGCTGCGTGTAATACACATCGTTGGGGAACTCCTTAACACAGATTTCTAAGGTATGAGCCTGCTTGTCTACGAACAAAATAATATACAACAAGGCAGAAGACTTGAATTTAGATCAGGTTGATAAAATCCTGGGGCTAGCAGAAGCTGGGGAGTCTTCAGCAACAAAATAAACTCTGGGAATTTGTTTAATGAAGAAGTACGGAAAAACCTTTCCACCAGTCCTTTTACAACTATTTCCAACACAGTTTGCATGGTGAATTAGTGATAGACACTGAATTAACAGTACTGAGGAATGCCATACACTTTATGCAAGTCACATATAGAGAACAACTAGCAACAATAAAAGTTTTTGAAGTCTGTTTTCCTTACAACCTCAGGTTTTAGTATGATTTGGTATCAACGAAGTATTTTAATTTTTTTTCTTAATAAAGTAATTAAAATGAGTCTTCAGGGTTACTCAATTAATTCTCCTTGTTAAAATTACTTTAAAAAACTTTTAAATACATTTTGTAAATTCTTTTTCCATTTGCCTGAAAAAAAAGGTCTGTATATGCTGAATAGTTCGATGCATGTGCTGCAAAGGCATGTAACAGCTGGGATCTATCACTGCCAAGCAGTAATTAACCAAAGTTGGCAACAGAACTCTGGGAAAAATTTTGTATGCAAAACAGAACCATATATCTTCTGTAGGAAATTTCCTGTGGGTGTGTAAAAAATGCATTCAGATGACTTTCTCTTCTTTATATTTAATTTTTTATTATTATTTGATTTGATTAGATACCAGAAATGAAGACATTTTCAATCAATTTAAAATGGGGAGGTTAAGTCTGAAAGTCATTAAAATCAGAAAAGTTAGTCAGATAGCAGAATTCACGAAAATACGCGTTATGTAGAGAATTAGAACAAAACAGGACTTCTTAAGACTATTCATGATAAATGAATTCTGCTTAATTTCTAGGCTGACTAAAGTGTTGTGTAAATTTTATAATAGGCTTTGTTTAAAGGAAATACTGTAGTCTTATTATGCTAAGTGTACGCATATAATTTAGTATTTCAATCTAAATTCTGGCTCTGAGGGTGATGTACCTTGAGTCAGGCAAAACAAACTAGCATGGTAATCATGGTAATCATTTAAGAATGCTTACCTATATATTTTTACACTCTAAGCACTTATTTTTCATGGTCTTAGATATAACCACTCATAGTATGAAAATCAGAAATTCATTTATTGGCAGGAATTCATTAAACATGCTGTTATCTCCACATTTAGACACCCTGAAAGGAACACAGTCAGAAGTTAGTACATGTGAAAAATATTTACAAGAAAATGAAAAATATTTCATTTTCATGTGAGAGAAGGAAATGAAATTTTCTGAAGAAACTGTTGTGAATAATTTGGTCATATCTGGGTAGTAACTATAAACATTATTGATATTACTTGGGACCACAGGGCTGGGCTCAATACACTGGTTCACCAGCCTCTGTGGAAGGTTGCTGCACTGCAATGGTTTGAACCAAGATACTTGAGAAGAACTCAGAATTTATGATAGTGAGATTTTATTGTTTGATTAATTGCTTTTGGCAATAGATAAAACTGTTCTGGAGTTTTGCTCACTCTTTTGGGAAAGCACTTAAGGATTGTTGTGAGGTTATCCTATGTTCTTGACTATCACGCAAATTTTAGCCCTTTTGCCAACCTGTCTTGGAATATCTATTTATTAGGTACCACCCAAATGTACTCTTCTTTAGTCAGAGATATTACACAGCACCTATGTCTGGGAATAAATTGAAAGCTTCTAATGCTCTGATTCTCAAATTATCTGTCCATCTGCATAGTGGTAATCATTTTACATCAGCTTGTCTTTCTTATTTAATGACAGCTGACCAACTGGAACCCCTGGAATATTTACAGCAGTGATTTTATACTGTGCGTCTCTCATTTCCTTCTTTTGTCCTTTCCTTTACTGCTGATCACTTAGTCCTTCACCCAGTATGAGCTGTATCCCCTCTTAGTAACTCTTAGAAATTGTCATAAAGCATACTTGCTTGCCATGCTTAGGTGTCAGTAGCATGGAGGATTAATTTTTCAGTAGTCTTCTCTTATTGCCGCAATATAATAGGGAAAAGTGAATAATAAGCAAGTATAATCCCCTTTGAATTTAGAACACTGGCAAGGTTACCAGAAAACTTTCAGATTTCCAGGTTATTAATGTAACAGTTTTGAGAATGGCTATGGTAATGGAGAAACTTTGTAGACTGTAGTGGCTGTATATCCCAACATTGGAGAGCTTAGAATACAGCTTGAAAGTTTTGAAGCCAGCTATATGTTCTGTAAATGCATCACAGTAGAGTATCACAGTCTGTAAAGTATTGTATTTAAAGCTTCTATCTGCCACTAAGTATAAAAATGTTTCCTCAAGAAATGTAGCTGGTTATTATTGTGGGAATACAGTGGTCACTGAGGTGACATTATGTAGGGACTTTTCAATGCAGATCAATACTGGCAATTCATTTGGATCCATATGAGATTTCCAGTGTTAGTCCATTAATGCTGAAAAAGAGTTATAGAAGAGAGGATGTAGGGACAGAAGCAAAAGGAAGACAATGATAAAACCAAACAAACTGTTATATATTAAAATGGAAAAGGAGAAGGAGGAGGCAAACCAGCTTACAATGTATGGTTTACTTATATACATGGTAGGCTACCAAAGAATGGTCCTGATGTTAAAACAGATGTGTGCTGAGTTGTCTGATATGATAATGATCCTGGGTGAGATCCTTAAAGCAATTTTGACTACAAGTTTAGCATATACACTGGTGAAGTAGCTAGACATCATTTTAAAACAAAAATGTGAAATGAAAAAAAAAAAAAATTCCACCTCTGCAGTAAGATATACACATACATCTTTTTACTATATAGAAGACACGTGTTCTCCTTTCATATTGTATAGGTTAATTCCAGCAAACATTACAGCAAATGGCAGTAGGAATTAACTACAGTACAAAAGGTACTGTAGCAAGAACTGGGGACTAAAAGCAAAACCGTGTCATTATCGTCCTGAAATCCCTGGATTCTTTCTATTAGTTACTATAACATCATTGTAGCCAAATGAGTCATATTGAATAGGCTTTCACAATTCTCATAAAAATTGTGGGTTATGTCTTGCTCACCTTTCTACTGCCCAAATGTTTGTGGACCTAACTAACATAGAACTTCTAAGTATGGAGCCTGTGTGTAGGCACCATAAGGAACTTAAAATACTAAGAAAATAATATGTATCAATATGTTTTATCTTAAACTAGTCATTAAAATTCAATAACCAGCTTATATGGTTGTTCATATCTAAGAGGAAACAGCCTTTAAAATGATCACCCAAACAAGCAATGTAGCAAGGATAGTACAGCAATGGAAGGTCACTGATACCAAAATTGGCCAGACAGAAACTTTCTAACAAAGTTTTGAGTATTAGAAAGCAGGCGTTCCTTATTGTAGCATGCTTGTCACTGGGAGGGTCCTTCCTCTAATCAAGTGTCCCAAGTATCGGGAGAACAGAGCTGTTATCATACACACTGATTACATAGTCACTAGCTATCCCTGCTTACTTGATGCATATATACTACTTTATTTTACGTAGTCACACCCCTTATTAGAAGTCCTTATATGGTTCTCTGGGGTCTTCTCTGGTGGTCTTCAACATCCGGTGTCTTTTTTAGGTGACTGTTCCTTGACCCCCTCTTTTGAATAAGCACAATATTGTTTTGCATAATTTGTGCCTTGTCAGCCTTGCAAAGCTGAGCTGGCATCCTGCTTGTGTTTTGCATTACTTCCTTTTTGTCAGCCTTATCTTCTCCTCCGAGGTTGTATTGTTCCCTTTGTTAGATACGAATGAAAAAATATTATTCTGTTCTACTATTCTTATCACACAGACCTCCTGCTAAGGAGAAACTAAATTTCTCTTTATCATGTGATGTGGCAAAGTGTTCATCACTTCTTATGACTTCTGATTTTTAGAGAACTTAAAGCAATTTTAAACTATTTAGTTAATCCATTAAAATAATGAAGTGTTAGTTGATGAAAACAATGATGTTTAATTTCACTTATTAAACCAGTTATGGAAGAGGACAGAATTATATAAAGTTGGAAGATGAAAACCATGATAGGAAGTTGGAAGACTATTTAAAAAAAAATTTGGAACTGCACCCTTTTCTCTTGAACTGACCTTATTTCCATGACTGTCAAAGGAATATTTACTGTTAATTTCAACAGAGGAGAAGTAATTAAAAAAATATGTCTTTGATCAATTCAGTGAAATCTTGATTACATCCAGAACTGGTTAGTAATAAATCAGGAAAAACAGAATTACATTTTCACTCCAAGTGAAAATAATCTTTAGATGGGTTTAGAATTAGTGCAGCATTGTTGAATTAAATACCCACCTCTTTGTTTTAAGGCCCATTATGCTTAGTGGTAATTGGAAAAATATGTAGAAGCATGGAAATCAGAGGATTTCAAGTGACTTCTGATCACTTTAGTCTCCTCAATATTTTTCCAGGGTTATTGCAGTGGATTGAAAGACTGTAGCACTCGTACTGCTTCATGGAAGTTTCTGATAGGCTGTTCTGTAAATACCTTGAAGTAGCCAGCCTAGTTATAGGACTTTGATTCTGATGAAATCCAGTTGGATGCAAATTATTTGTGATGCAGTTTTGTGAACATAGAAACTGCTATTTTGTGAACTGACACAATGAGACTGACACAGACTTGTCCGTGAAGGGCAGAAGTCATGGAGCAACTTTAAAAATAAACACAAAACAAAACAAAAGCTCAACACCTTTGCAGAGTATAGAGTATAGAGTGTTTCTGTCTCAATACAGTGGACTCTTGTCTATATTTCTTTGCTTTCAAGGACTATGACTATGAAGCATAAAGTAGTGACAGTAGTCACTTTCCATCATCATTAAGTGACAGATCAGTGGCACTTCTTCCTGTAATGAGCTCTTGGTAGGGAAGCTTTGCAGTACTGCATTGGTACACAGGACTGGCATTGACTATGCGTCCTCTTCATGGCATCTGAGGAAGGCTGTATGGGAACACATGAAAGACCCTGTGAACTTGTCCATTTTCTATAAGATAACAGAAACTCTCCAACACATAGGAGCTGTTTAAAACAAGGTCAGTGCTCTGCAGAAGTAGCAGCTTAAAAGAAGTATTTTATGACTACACACAACACTTAAAATATTAAAAATATCTTCTTTTTTGGAGAACTGTAAAATTTTAAGGGAGAAGAATCTGTAGTGTCAAGGTAAATAAAAGATATGTGAATTATTAGGACTGGGTATGTAAAACCAGATTTGATTTTAATCCCAAATGTTTGCAAAAGAAAAAAATGTTCATTTTCTTTCCATTGAAAGAGATTTTTCTTTTTAAGTCTTCCACATTTTTGTAAGAATTTTAGTGTTTTCCACTCCATTAAGAACTGCCAATAAATAACACCTTCATACTGAAATATTAACATGGTTGTATATATGTAATTAGTTGGAATAATAACTGTTAGGAGTCTGAAAACTGACTTGGTGTCAATTCAATACTTGAATAAGAACATTAAGCATTACTTAATCTGCAGATACAAGCTATCAGATGCACAGTCTATGCAACTGGATATACCTACTACCTCCTGAGGAAAGCATTTTTTTAAAATAGTCCTAGTCTATAAGAGTTTAGTAAAGAGAGGTATCTAACCTCCTATAAAAATGCAGAAAAGGGAAGAAACACAAACCATAATTGTCTTGAACCATTATGTTATATTTAGATAAATGTTTTTATTTCAAAATCACCTAAAAACTGCAGAATCATAGAGTCATAGAATATTCTGAGTTCAACCCCTGGTCCTGCACAGGACACTCCATGAGTCACACCATGTGCCTGAGAGTGTTATCCAAAGGGTCCTTGAACTCTGTCAGGCTGGTGCTGTGACGACTTCCCTGGGGAGCCTGTTCCAGTGCCTTACCACCCTCTGGGTGAAGAACCTTTTTCTGATACTCAACCTAAACCTCCCCTGACACAACTTCAGGTCATTTCCTTGGGTCCTGTCACTGGTGACCACAGAGAAGAGATTGGTGCCTGCCTCTCTTCCTTTCACAAGAGAGTTGGAGACTACAATGAGGTCGAATGACCTCAGCTGTTCCTCATACAGTTTCTTTTCTAGGTCTTTCACTGCAGTCATACCCCTTCTTTGGATGCTCTTTAGCTGTATTATGTACTTCATATGTCATGACACCCGAAACTGCCCAGTGTCTTCCTTCTATAGTCTACTTGCCAAATTATTGTGTGTTTATAACCTCTGGGATATAATTGAGGTACTATATTTCCCTCTAGTAATTTACCTTGCAAATTTTTATAAACTCATTCTTTATTCTCCTGCACTTTGAATCACAAAGATTTACTTTTCTCTTAATTTGCTGTAAAGGACAAATAAGCCCAAAGGAGCCAAATCTACAACAATTATGTTAGTTTTATATTTTGGTATTCTTGCCTTATTTTTGGATTATATGATGCCCCAATGATTTTGCATTCTTCACCCTAACTTGAAGTATATTGGGAATTCATAGTTCAAACCTGCAAAGTCTTTATTTTCAGAATTAAATCATGAGTAATTAAGTACTTATTGAATGAGCTTGCATCACTTTCACAAGATATATTGGCATGGATTCTAGACTTCCAATATTTATCGGCCTGACCGTATATTGCATTTCTTCTTTGCTGTTCTAAAGACTTCCTAAAGTCTTTAGAATTGTTCCTCTGAAGTTGCCATGTTTTTTCAATATGCCTTGGTGGTATCATAAAAATTCAGATATTAAATGTACATTTCAACAGAAAAATTAGACATATCTTAAAATAAATAGTCTGTGTGAGGAAAAAATTACCATGCAAATAGAATGTAAATAAACAGAAGGGAGAAAGGAACTATGGTAGAGTGAGCTTATAAAATAGAAAAAGTAGGTCACAGAGAGTGAAAAGAATAGACACTGGCTTTATCTGATACGCAATCTTATAATTTATTTAGTTTATAATTTATTTACAACAGCATTCATGCATCAAAGATGGTATAGGCTTGTTAAAAAATGGATAGAGAGTTGATCTGCTTGCACTCCAGCAACTGTGTTATAAGATCATTTGAATATCCTAATCATAGCATTAGCTACTCTGTTGTCATCTATGAAAAAAAGAACCTTTTTCAAAGAAGTAGGTAGGGAAAAATGAGTTGAGATGATGTGGGAAAGAGACATTCCACTGAGGTGCCATGTCCCTTGGATCACTTTTTGATTCTGAGAAGCATTACTGACCAGTGATAAAGTTATAAATTAAATGAACCAGGAAATAATCAAATCTTTGGTTGCCAGATATTTGCTTCTATACTAAGCCCATGTTATTACAAACATATTTTAGATTTTTTATAATGTTGCTTTACTGGACCCTAGATCAGCCAAGCACTTTAAGCAGACACAAATCTTTTCAATGTCAAGAGTACTTGATTATATGCTAACAATTAAGTATAAACTTGAATGTTTTTCCTGCCAGGGCTACGGATTGTGTCATTATCTGTGGTAGGAAAGATATGACTGCAGATAACTCTGGAATGAAATTCCAAATTTTAAATGTATCAGATGACTGCAATTTTTATCTTTTCATTAACACTTCCATTAAGTCTAATTTACCTGAATGTTCTAATGTCCACAAAATACACAATTGTGGTCACAAGTCAAATTACAGCGTTCTGTTAAGCAGTCAAGAATTAGCTTCATCAAAATGTTTCTGGAATAAAATAAGAAGGAGACACACTTTCAATAAAGAGAAATTGTTGTAGTGAAAAAATGTTACTAAAATGGCTTATTTTTAAAATATTGAAATCGAAGATATTTGAAACACTGCTTGAGTCAAATATAAGATTCCTAAACATATTACTGCCATTTGACTCCAATCATAGTTACATTCTTTGTAAATAGCTTGAAAGTTACATTGCAATGCTTGGCCGATAAACAGGAATAAACAATTGTACAAATAATAATATGATGTTTTCCCAAAAAAATCAAAGAATTTCTTTCAATTTTAACATTATCTGTGCTATTTTAAAAGTAAATGGTAGCTAAGATGCAGGAAATCATATATCCATTTCCTTTTTGTGCAGTCGAAAAACTGCAGTAGCAGCACCCTAACTTGTCATCACCCAGGTTGCTCTTCTGAATCTGGCTGCTTATCTAGAATCAGTTTGCAGTTTCCTAGTCCTTTGGTTACTATTCTCAGCATTAAGGAAAACAAAGAAATTAACATTATTCTTATTTGATGCCTTGTGTAAAAGGAAGACCCAGATTGGAATCTTCATGTTGAGAGGAAAAAGGAGGCCATTCAGGAAAAAAACAGATGGGGAAGACACAAGCAAACTGTCCTAGCCAAATCTGCATCCTCCCTAGTGAAGTATCTTTCAGATTATTATTGAAAACTTTTTTTCAGATCAGCATGGGAATTTTAAATGTAGCAATCTGATACATAGGGTGGTAATGAAGTCCAGCCCAGAGCACCACACAGACTACTAAACTTAGATTTTCTTCTAAAGGGTTATTCATCAAGAAAGATCTAACACTTAATGTGTGGTCTGAACAGTAATGGGGTCTGACAATGTGTTAAAAACCAAACATTTATTAAGGCAGTAAGAAAGATGAGCAACAATGCTCCCCTACAGGGATCAGTGACAGGAAACAGGGGATTGTTAAGTGATGCCATGGCTCTGGGGGACTGACAGGGACACTTAAAGTCTGGGGTCATTTGACACCAACAGGCAATCATGCAAAAATTTTTTGAATGCAGGTAGGAGTTGCGCAGCCTCTTGGCTCTGCCACAAGTGGTGTGATTAAAGAATTGTTTGTACCTTACACGAGCAATGTGGGCAGCATCTTGTCTCTGTTGACAATGTCAGTCTGTGGACTGGGTGTCAGAAGAACTGTGTTGGCCATCTGTCTATGCTGCTGACAATGATCCAGGGAGGGTGTGGGAAGACGGTGTCACGATGTTAGATGTTATACGTTGTTAATACAATATCTATGTGTGCTCCATGACTTCTCTTAAATGGCTTATATATTTCCTTGCTTATCCTCGTTAAAGTTATACAGAGATAACATGTGTAAATTGTGTTAATGAATATCAGAGCTCTACTTTCAAGATAAGGAATCAGACCTATCCATTTTACTTCAGTTATTGTCTCATTCAATTACTGACTGGCAGGGAAAATAGTTTTCATTATTTATAGAAGGGAGACTTGCACCTGCCTTCGGGTGTTACTTGTTGAAACAAAAGGGAAAACATTAGGGTTACAGTGCTGAATGCTTGCTCTCCATAATATGTTTTTTATTCTAATTGACTTGTCTTCCACAAAATGCATACACAGGGAGTGGCTCTCTTTATCAGCGCATCTTCATTAAAGTTTCTCATTTTAAGCTAGTTTACTCCAGCAGGATACAACCAAAACTCTTTAACATACATTGCTGCTGTTTCAAATTATTTCACACGGCTTACACTTCCAATAATTCTAAATTATAAATTAAACCTAATAGATGTTGAACTTCACTGTTTTTCTCATTACTTTCTCAGACAACAGACTACAACATTTTTCATTAAAAATAATTGATTTTATGATCATCTCAGTATTTTATACATATTTTCAGCATAACACATTTATTTTGTGCATCTCTTTTTCACAATAGCATAAATGTTTTACTTTTGTTTGGCATTTGCTGTACTACTTCTCACTACAGGATTGTTTTTCCATGCCTTCCTGCACTCTGTATATTACCACTACTGGTGTGTAAAATAATCCCTTCCACTGTTTTTTGTTCCTCATATTGGTCAGAAAACTTCTTTAGGAGTATACATTTCTCAGAGACCCTTTTCTCACTTTTGTTCAGTGTTTAAATATCAACAGTTGTGATTATCCACTAATATCTGACGAAGTTAGAACAAGTTGTGTAATTTAGAGAAAGAAGCAACAGCCAGGACCATCTCACTTACATTTCAAAATCAGGATTGGGAAAGAGTGGTAAATTTTTGAGCTTTGAGGTTTTTTCCTTCCCTGTCAAAGTATTTCAATTTTAATAGTTTAGGTGAATGAGAAATTGAAAGCATACACTTTCAGCTTATTATTTTAAATTTTGTGAAAAATCCATCCCAGCAGATGCAAATGTTTTAATTACATTTTAAAATCTGATTGTTTGGGTTTATAATTTTAAACAAAGAATGCAATTTTTTTAATACCCAAAAATGAAATAAAGCTAATTTTTTTTTTTCTTATAGCTAAAAGCAAAAAGGCACACAAACAGATAATCTTCAGCAAATATTGCCTTCATTTTCAAAATAATTCACTTTAGTCATGCATTTATTTTAGTGGTGTACTAAAAAAATCTAAACAATTATTTTCATTCTCTAAAAGTCATCCCTCAGACACATACACGTTATTTTTTCATCTTTATTGTACTTCAAGGGTTTGTTACCTTCTTCTTTTTTGATTATTTGTAATTAAGTTACATAGTTCTAAAACCACAGCAAATATACTGAATAATTGCAATAAATGATTCCTCCTCAAAATTTAGACAGGAAAAAGGCTGTTTTATTAGTTTAAGTTCTTCATAGTAAATAATTCAAGATTTTTTCACAATAGAGAAAATATTCCATAATCTGCCAAAGCTAACATCCAATGGATAACAAATACGTAATGAATAATTGACTTCTAGACGTTTGAGTAATCATGGCATTGATACATTTGCTCCAAATCATAATGTTTAGGAATCCCAAATCTGAAAATGTTTTTTAATATTACTGCCAAGTACTAGGTAGTTCTCAACACAGAACCCATAAAGAAATTAATGAAAATAACAGATTTTTAAGGTAATATTAAAAAAAAAGCCATAGTTGTCACTGCACTGACTTAAATATTCCAAAATTAAAACCGTGACCCAATTCTTACAGTAAATGAAAAGCAGAGAAGAATTGAGACAGGAGTATGTTACGAGAGTAAATTTAATGAGATTTGCGTCTTTATCTTTCAGTTTTATATGCTGATATTTGAACAAATGTGCAGATATGCAGTTAAATGCTTGCTAATTTACTTGACTTTTTCCTGCACAGATATTTTTAGGTTTTATTTATTTATTTATTTATTTATTTACTTATTTATGTTTCACTTTATGCTTTGAGATGCCTTAGATAACTCTGGTTCTCCTTGATATCTTGCAATATTTGAAGTGCCCGTAACTCCTGTAAATTAGACATTAAGCCCTGGACAGTTGAAGTTATAGTTGCCTTATGCTGAGTAGATCAAAATTCAGGGTACCAAATCATAAAGATAATTAAAAAACCCATATTTTCAATACACAAACCATTGGGTTTCCTAACCAGTCAGAAAAAGCCAAAGGTTTTGCTAATGAAATATTGATTGTTGCCGGTCCTATGACAGTGGCATCACTTAAGAAAGTGTAAATAAGCAGCAGCTCCAGGGTCAAACTCACCAATATTGAAACACGGATGTCACAGCCATTGATCTGGGACTCATTAGGGTGCAGACTGAACATTACTGTGCAGTCGTGCTAGTGAGATGGATCACCATTTGCAGATGGAACATGCAGAGCAATTTTACTGTCTTTTCCTGAGAAACGTATGCGGTTTTCCAACAACAGGGAGATTTGTGGGTACACAAATCAAATCTATTATGGAAAGGACATTTGTCTTGGAGCTTCGAGTTTCTTTCACAGACTCTTTGATGATAAACCCTGAAGAAAGATTGAGGCAATGTGGTTGCATTTTCTATCTGCAAAGCTAGAAATTGTAGCACAAAGCTGGGATTTGGGTAGACTATGCTCCTTTCCATAATAGCTGTTATGATACTGTTTCTCTGTCATGAGGGCATTCAGGAATTCATAGATAAGGTAATTCCTGAATGCCCAATGGTTATTGAGGAAATTTAGGCTTATTGACTTATTCCTACTGATTACACAAAAAGAAAACAGTCCCAGGCTACTCTGGAAAAATGTACAGATGCACAAGTCAAAATCTTGCAAACCAGTCCTCTGAGAAAGCTGTAAGAGTGAAGAAATATTGAAGATTAGCCAAAAGGCAAAACCTATATGACAGTCTCAGTGAAGACAAGAATTCACTAGCAGTATGGTCCAGATCTCTTACAAGGGGCATAGCAGACTACACTTTAACTTCTAATTTGGATGAACATTATGAGGGAAGCAGCCTTTACATCATCAAGTGAATTAAATATTCACCTTACTCAGAATACTCCTCAATTTGTGGCACTTTCAAATTATTTTTTTCCTTTCTGATACAGCTCATAGCTCCTTGCAAACATGCCACAGATAGCCTGAGGGAATTCTTTATTGAATCTTCGACTACTGAAAACAATTCATTCCCAATGGAAAAAAGTAATAGCCTGCCTGATGTTCAAGCAATGCGCTTCTGCAAGAAAGCCAAATCTCGACTGTTGTATTTCAACCTAGAATGTTCAAACCTATTATGCTGGAACTGATACAAAATATTCAGTAATTCATTTCTATACAATCCTTATGGTTTTGGAGTTTTTAGTCTTTGACTTAAACTATGGTAACAAGTCTCATGATGACTAATTGAAACTAATTACTTCTTAGAACAAATTAAATAGGGTGATTTGGGAGGGGGAAATAAAAAAATAAATCCCTTCTGTAGAATATGTGAGTGGGTGTATTGTGCCTGAGCAGCTGTGTTGCTAAGTACTGTGAATGCTCTCTGTGATCTTACAATTCTAAAAATTCGGAACAACATACTCATACATGTAATTGGAGACTTATTCTTCTGCATGAAGTTTAGGATTAGTACACAGTTGTTTTGGTGTACCATCATGAATTCATTTAATTTAATCATTGCTTTGTAGAAAAGATTGCAGGAAAGCAGTAAAACAAAAGGCAAAACCAAAAAAACCACCAAAAACCCACCAAAAAACCACCAAAAAAAAACCCACCAAAAATTTAAGGGTGAGGGTAGGTGATTTCAATAAAAGTAATTTTTTCAATTCCTTTTTTTTTCAGAAAAGGTAATCAAACACTTCAAAGTCTTCCTATTATTCTCTTTTCTCCTGATCTGTTCTGAAAGTGACTCCTTTTTTTGGCTCCTGATACTGATTTTTATAGATATATAGGCATATTTAAAAGGCATCACTCTTCAGTTGAATATCTGCCTGAATTACAAGATTCATGAAAATATTCTAAATCATGTGCAATCATCCCAAATTGGTGAGATATTCTCAAATAATCATGTTTTTCTTTAAAATTAATGATGAAAACGATGAAATTGGAAGGAAAGCCCAAATGTAATAGTACTTTACTGGGGATTTTTATTTTATTTTAGATCAAATTCCATATTTTTACACATACATCACTAGAAAATACCTCCTACCTAACATTATCACAGAGCAAATTTTAAAATAACAAGTCTGACAATTAAGAAATGAGCATCTAAATTTTCAGTGTCAACAATGTCTAATCAAGCAAACCAGAAAACAAAATATGGAATTATTGGAATAAGAGGTGGATTTTTTTTTTCTTATTGTATGCCTGCTAATCTTCACTGACTTGCTTAAGGAAAGTTTTTTTATATGTTCTTCATTTATTTTATATTCCATGACAGCATATATCACTGGTAGCAAAAATCAAAAGAAGCTCTGTTTTCAGCTAGATTTGTTGAATTCATGATTTGCTAAATCTTATTAATTTTGCATAGGAACCTTTTATATATCTTATGCATGGGCATTTTAAGACCAAGTTTTCTGTCTTGTCTGGTCTTTTCAAATGACAAAAGATGCTCCAGCTCTATGTTTTTTGAGGTAGGCTGTTTTTACACTTCATTATCTCTTTCAGTACAACTTGTGCTTATACAGAATACTGCCATTGGGACTCAAGTATTTCTTCTTAGGTGTCTTCAACATTCTTTTATCTTTGTATCTTCATACTCTTCAGGTTCTTAATCCTTCAATTCCAAATTGTTCATAACAGTATAAAATCAAATGGGATGTTGTGTTCACAATCACTATATCTTATATAGTTTTGGTTCAATATTAAAATAATAAATGTGAAATAGTATAGAAGCTATTTCATGCATTTTAAACAAATATTTTTATTATTTTAATCATAGCATTTTATCAAATACTACTGATACTACTAATATTGACAATATTACCCTTCAAAATATTCAACTCAGATTGGGAATCACAAAGTACACAAAGCCTTACAAGTCCTGTCATTTTTAGGATTGTATATTACAAAAGTAAGGGTCATTGTGGTTACTTAGGCTCATGTATTTACTTTAGTGGAACCCAGGTACAAAAACACATGCGGCATTCATGCAATATGACTGCAGAGTTGTACCAAATTCATTAGGAATTAATTTATTCTTATAGTTACCTCTCAATGTCACTCCAAAGAAGATTGTTACTTCTCAGTAGGTCATACTCATGTATACTTGGTGTTAATGAAAATCCCTAAGGACCCCCATGGCACTGCACAGTTTTTGCTATTATTGCATACTGCCTTCCATTTGAATGGAAGCATTTGAAGCAGTGCTTGACTTTATAATAGCAGTCATTTGTTAGTATGTGCATGCACATATTTTACAGCTAAGCTTTAATCACTTTCAAGGCTATGTTTTTGTTTACTGGTATTCAGAAATTAATCACTGCTGGTTCATTGTTAAGAGAAAAATGAGGCATTGATGAAGAGGCAACAATTTGTGTTCTGTGTATAAAAATCAGTTTATGCAGAACTTAATCAAGGATTTAAAAGATATTATTCAGACAAGCTCCTTTCTTACTTTGCTTTGCAAATGGTGGTGGTTAAAGGTGCAGTAATTATCTCTTGGTAATACCAAAAGAGGGGAATACTTTAATAAATATTTGAAAAACTGTTAATCTATCTGCATGAATAGACCTAGTGCAATCTTCAAGAAATACTGACTATTTCAGTAGCTCTGATTTCTACATTTTTTTTGCTGTGATTATAAGTGAATGATACTCTAGCTTCTGTGAGAGAGTGACAGTTAAAATCTTCTGTTCCATGTGGCTGGGGAGTAGGATTGTATATATAGAAGAGTTTAAACTCCATATACTTAAAAATGCTGGTAATAGTAAATCGGGGCAAGAGATATTTTTGTTAGAAAGGAGGAAGACAGATGTAAGTATTGGTCTTTATCTGCTTCAGAATTTATACATGTCATAAGTTTCAAACATGTCATAAGCAGAAAAGGAGAAGAAGAAGAAGAAAAGAAGAAGAAAAGAAGAAGAAGAAGAAGAAGAACAACAACAACAACAACAAGAAAGAAGAAGAAGAAGAAAAGAAGAAGAAGAAGAAAAATCTCTGAATGTCATTCTCAGAGCAGTCACTTCAGAAGATCAGAAAATTGATTTCTCCTTCAAATCGTATAACACTACTGTTCTAGCAGGGTCAAACAAAAATGTTTGGAAATCAATTTTGTTTATTAAATAAAGGAAAAAGTCCTCTCAGCCAGTTGGTCTTTTCATTGTCCTAGATGCGTGTCCCAGAAGCCTGCATCCAGCTGTCTTCTGGAGGTAGCACTAGAGATAAGGATCTTACTTCATTTTTTAACAATAAAAAGCCGGGGGAAAACAGAAAGTTGAGAGAAGACAGAGAGAGTACTGAAATAAAAAAAAAAATGCTGGAAGATTCTGGCTAGTTCAACAGACTTTTTTGTTGACTGCACACCTGAATAATTGTGTATGTGGTGTTGCTACTATTGTTTGCTCACAGAAAGTAATCTAAGAATTTTGTCTTTTTTCCTACTGGGATTGAGAGCATCTTTATCTGTCATTATCTCATACTCTTTCCTGGATGTCCCTCTAGGATCTGCACCAAGCTGAACATAACTTTGCTCCCTTAAATAAGCTATTTGTGAGAGTCAGGCATGCTAGCTTCCAGTGACAGGGGATGCTAGGTGAATTAGTCACTACATCTTCCATCTGTTTATCCTGCATCAATGTTTCGATGCCAGATATTTTTGTAGCAGAGACGGAATAACAGTTCCATGATTGTATCTTTCGTTTTCCCCTGAGCAGGGAAGTAAACAGACTAATTGCGTGGAAAAATAATGGAATTCTCAATTGGATCATATCTTTCATTTTTAATGTTAATTTGCGCTAAATGAAGAACAATAATAATAACTGAAAAAGCCTAAAATCAACCCCCTCCCCCCAAACCTTAAGAAAACCCACCACCTCCTAAAAAACACCCAGAAATAAAAGATACGGCATTCTAGAGCTGATATTAGTTTATTTTCAACAATTTTCCTTAGTATCTTTTCCTAAAAGTCTGGTGACTCCATCAGTATGTTAATACACTACTTGCTTCTGCCCAAACCCACAAGTAGTAGCAGAATTCATTGCACTCACAGGTAATTTTCCTCTTCTACCTGCACTTACAAGAAGCAGTATTTCTCCACATTTGCAGCACATTCATCATTTTTCACAAAATCACTTCAGGATTACATCCCTCCATGCAGTAAAATAAAAAATGCTCCACTCTCAAGGCTGTTGGATAGACAGATAGGAATCCTGACTAGAGAATGGCAAAGTGGAATACAAGGGGTCATTTGGGTGGGGACTATATGACTGCTACGGACTGTCACGGGGATCAGTGCCCTGTTGGAGTGAACACTGTAGATACATGTATAGCACAACATTTTCTCCAGCTGAATTTGCAACCTAAATGGACAAAGTATAAAGTGAACATAAGGGTAATGCCCTGGTTTTGTTTCCTTCTTAAAATAACTTCCCATACTAGTTCCTGTAGAACTCAGCTCATGCTCCAGATCTTGCCTAACACAGGATCTGCAATTCTGTCTGATCCTCGTGGGAGGGACCGTGTAGGAAGAGAATACCATTACGATCTTTTTCTCTTCTTTGGTAGCAATGCCAGCCAGAGTCTGGCCCTGGGCCTATTCTGAGGGAAGAACAGCCTTGGGATCTGGCTTGCTAAAATCATTAGTCTTCTTGGTCATATTCCATACATATCAGTAAAATAAAACTGATGAAAGTACTGTAGAATTTCTTGCCAGGACCCCATGGGAATATTTGGGGGCATTTTAAAGCTACGTAATGAAAAATGCTGCAGGGGGAACAGATAAATTCTGAGCAAGAAGGAAATAGTGCTCTGATAGCTGAAGTCAAGTGACTCAGCTGTGCTGGTTTTTCCTTTTTACTGGGTAACTAAAGCAATAAGATCCATATGAAAAAACAGAGACCTAAAAACAGAGTCACAACAGTGTTTTACAGCTGTCTTGGACTTGCTTGGACTTCAAATAGTGTTGTAATTCACTGTTTGCCTGTCATGGTGCAAAGAGAACCATCTGGTTGTAATTAGGAGCTATATGTGCTTCTGTTGGTAATAATAGTCCTAGGTGCCTTAAAGGGCTTTGTGGTTTTAGTTCACAACTGTCCATATTTATCTCTGGTAAAAGACCTCTGCTCCTTATTCCTCTCTTTGTTTTGATGAGTCATACCACAGAATAAATGAACAAGCAGAAACACATTATAATTGATTCAATTACTGCTTCAGAATCTACAGGACAGTACATGCACTCATATGTGAGAATATACATGAATAATTACAGATTTACAAATAAAATACACAGTTCTGTATTTATACTTATGTATAAAAGGATGTAACAAGGAACTTAATAGAGGAAAAAATGATAGCACTCTGGCACTTAGGCCAGTGGGATCTAATGAAAACAAAATAGGCTGGTTTAGAATTAGTGTTTTGCAACAACAGAGTGATGTGGAAATGGGAGTTATAGTGAATAAGGTGTAACTGAAAAGCTTGCAATAAATTTAGTTTTACTAATGAAATAAACATGGCAAGTGGGAAGGGCATTCAAAAGCTGGTTAAATAATATCAACATGAATACGATCTCTGTGGAGCATTAACAGACGATTTAAGGCAGTAGAGAAACTGAAAGTTTTCTAAGTTAAAATAAGGAGATGGACCTTTTAAAAATTCCTCTACGTTTTAAAATCAAGGATGTCTATATAGACCTTTTTAAAATTCCTATACGCTTTAAGATCAAAGAAGTCTATATAGCCCTTACTAAAATTCCTATACTCTTTAAAATCAAAGTTTATCTACATAATGAAAGTTAAGACTATGAGAATCACATAGAAGAAGAAAGAAAGAATCTAAAGTTGGGTGCCAGGTGAATTGCTCCTGGCAGTGTAATGGTGTGTAAGTGACAGACCACGCAGGTCTGTTTGTTCTTCTGCAAATACTTATGCCCCTGTGCTTCCATAAATGTTTTGACCTTACTGATGCATAAAGTTTCTCCTGCCTTTGTCTCTTCTCCATTTCCTCTTGAAAGTCTATGACCTTGACTCAAAACTATGCTTCCCTCAAGGACTATAGCAATTATATTTGTTGGGAAAAGGAAAGGGAAGGGTTTTGAGTAGAAAAAGAAAAAAAACCCAACAACAAAACCAAAACCAGATGGAACAGACCACTGCAGCATATCTCAATTCATTTCACTAAAGGCCTTATTGCCTTCATGCTCGTAGCTTTACTGAGAGTGAGTTAGACTGAAATAAATTTATTTATAAAATATTTAGATTGAAACTTCTATTTCTGAAATACGGAAATCCAAAACTGGTTCCTGTTCAAGACCTTGTTGTCATATGGCCTTTGCATGCTGATGCCAGCATCCTTAAGTATGTACAACAGCTAAAGATAAATCAGCAACTGAAATCCCATTCCTCCCTTCTCAGTTTGACCATGTCAGAGTTTCTACTGAAATCTGCTATTTCGTTCATCGTCTTTACTCTGTCACTGAGCCTTCCCTTGAAAGACATGAAAGACTCAGTTTCTTCTATGTACTTTTCTTGTTGACTCTAGCATTGCACTATTCTCAGCCCAGTACTATCCATCTTTATATTCACTTGTCATTACCTGCCAGTGAATACCAAGACTGTTGCCATGTCAGATGCCCTGTACACCTTGACATGGTCTACAAGGTGGCTGTCTTCATTCCATTCAGGATTCATTCTGTGTTGTTGACAAGAGATAACATGTCTAAGGATATTTTCTGGTTTCATTATATTAAGAATTTAATGAGAACTTAAGGAGTTATGGATTTCCTTACCACTGATTATTTCTCACTGACTGCATCTTCATCAAGTGCGACCTTAGTGCTCCATCTTTACAGAACTGATTCAGACCAAAAAAGGTAACAAATAATAAAAGGTTAATTGAATTAGCAAAATGGAAGCATGTGACATTATGGAAAACCAGCTTTTCCTGTTCAGGGTTTCTAAGACCGTTGGCTGTTAGTTGCTTTTTAATTTGTTTGTTTGGTTGGTTGGTTTGGTTTGGGTTTGGGTTTTTTGGTTGTAGTTATAAAATTTTAAACAGTGAGTTATACTCCAAGACCTTTGATGAGACTTTCAGATAACTAATTTTAAGCTGGTATTTATACGCTTCTGAGCCTTCCTTCCTGTGCAGTTCTAATTTTTAACTTTCTCTCGTATCCAAGAGCAGTAGCACAAATGAGCTTTACAAAATAAAGAACCTCTATTTCCTGGCACCCAAGGAAGCCAGAACCCCTTAGCTCTTTTTTATAAACAGTTTTAAAGAAACTCCATTTAAATGCAGATATTTGACCGTTCACTGCATCACAGTTAAAAATAAATTCTTTTTCCTTATAGCATCGAAGGAAACCAGAGGGTTAACCACGGACTTTCTTGAGATCAAACTCTAACACTCACTTCTGAAAGGGCTTTATAATTAAAAAAGCATACGCATGTAATTTAAGAAAAGAAAGTCTGGTATGTGTTTCAAGTAAATTTGATTTTCATTTTGACTATAGTAAGAAGGATACTTTCACATTCATGTAAAGTGAAGGGGAATGGGATGATTTTTTTATTAGAGGGAAAAAAAGAGAGCATTTGGCCTTCCTTTAAGGGATGTATCAGCATATACTGTAAGAAAACATGAATGCCTTTGAATATTTCTTTTTTGTCAGAGATATTTGGCCTGCTTTTCTCTCATTGCATCTGGATGAGGGAACAACTTAACTAAAGCCAGTGAAGTTGCAGTGGTTTTGTTAAAGGGACATTGCAGCAAGCTTTTCTGTAAACAAACTATTTTTAGCAAATGGTTTTATTTTCTTTTATTTTGGTGCAATTGGGATTTTCTTCAGTTACAGCTAATGAATGTATCAACATATTTGAGCAGCAGTGTTGGAAGCATACATATTCTGCATAGTCAAGAGACATTTTGCAAACATCTTTTTTTAAGTTTGTTTTTGTTTGTTTGTTGGTTGGTTGTGATTTTTGTGTTTGGTTTTTTTGTTGGGTTGTTTTTTTTTTCCTGGAGACACTATCCAGAAAGAAAATCTAGGCACAGAACAATATTTTAGGCATAACTTCAATATCTAAAGTGGAATGTTCAGCATAACCCTTTTGACCTGACATCTTTTTGTACACAAAGGGAAATAAAATCTTTTAGACTTCTTAAAATTTTAAAATCCTGGTAGGGATGAAGGAACTGCATCAATAGCTGCTGACTGTGTACTCTAATATATATAATACAACTGAATTCAGGTGCCAGCATTGGCAGCTTCTCAAATGGCTATATCGATTTTGTTTTGCTTCCTTGGATTTTAGACTAACAGTTTGAATTGAATGAACAGACTTAAATCAATTTCCCCAAGCTATGGTGGATCTGGAAAACATTCTCATTGTATTGGCCTCTTTTGCTGTATAATACACCTGGTGGTGTTGGAATCAGAGAGAATCTAAACAGTGCATCCAGGAGAGAGTTCATTTCACAGTAACACAATTTTTAATTCCATGGCACAGATTAATACTTACATTGTAGAGCACTAGGACAGAAGCAAACATTGAGCCTGGAAGAGCTCAGGGAGATCTGTATGAGATCTATGATCTATGAGAGCCAGGGAGATCTGTACATATCTGTTACTGAAACATCTTGGTGCCATCCATTTGTGGTACACATTTCCTTCCCACCATGTAGGAAGAGGCCAACAGAAGTCAGTGGACTTCAGTTCAGGCGTGGTACGGCACACCAGACTCCCCACACCCTAGAAATCACACAGGTGTGTGCCTATCTTGGATATCATTATTGCTCCTTGCTGTGTACGGCAGCACGTTAACTCCTGAACAAGCCATTGCAGGGATAAACCAATGTACAGCTGTAAGACGTAAAAACCCAGGGTAAAAATAGTGACAACTCTGACTGAAAAAACAGAGGAGTCTGAAAAGCTTGAGTGCAATTTATCACAAACTACTGGGCAGATTCTGTCCTGTGTGGTATCCATATTTGATATGAAAGCATCCTCGACCCCCTGACAGACAAATTCCAGCTACTACCTACTCCAAGGTAACTAGCTGCCTGTCTCAGCACAGCATTGCACTGTACTATGTGATACCATTAGTTCATTACTATCACACAGGTGACAGTGAACCATGTACTAAACCACTATTACCACCTTCTCTGTCATACTCATGGGAATTTGCCAACCAAATAGGTGGTCTAGTGAAGCTTTATTTAATCTTGTTAGTTACGCTCGGACAGTACTGAAAATATCTTTTCACAAGGCATTTTGATATGTTAAACTTTCTCAATACTAGTTTTCAAATTTTCACTCGTCCCCTTATTTTTTGAAGACATATGGGAAAAATTGATGAGTGAGATGTTTTCATATTGTTTATCATGTTGCACAATGAGCATTCTTTAATACTGATAAAAGTAAATGCTTTGGAAAAAAGAAAAATATGTAAGTGCTTGTTTAAGCTTAGCCATAGAACCTCTCAAATTTTATTCTGTGTTCCTCTGTCTGTGTAATTCTTTCAATGAATCCTATATAAACAGATTTTGGAGATTAAGGAGGAAGAGAAATGTGTAAGTGGTATCAACTTTTTTTTTTGTGATTTTCTTTTTTTTAACATATACACATACATCTCTGTAGCAAAGAGATTTTCTGAGGTTGGAAATATTACTTTTGCATTTCTTTCCTGCTAGGAGCAGATTGCTTGCTACAGTAAAATCAAAAGAGTTATTTTTAAAAAAGTACAGGATAAGCAATTCTGATAACAAACAGATGTGTAAATGTTTAATACTCTGCATTGTTACATGCTACAGCAGAAACTAAGGCTGTCTAGTCTTTCAGCACTGCCCTAGATTCCCTTGCCTTTGTTCTAGCCATGCATCATTTAGAGCTCTCTTGGGTGAAACTGTAATACTGAGGAAATGGGAGAGTGAAAAGGGTGGAGGAAAAAAAGAATGAATTCCCATAAAAAGGAGCACAATAACTGGTGGCATGTTGTATATATCACCTGTATGTGTTACATACAAAAGCACAGGCCTTATACAAAACAGTATGCAGCATTTTGACACACTAAAAGAGTCTTCTTAAGCAAAAGTGGAACATATGTTTTTATAAGAGAATTCAAAGCTCACAGTTTATCGAAAAGCAAAGTGCATGGGTATTTTTAGAATGTTGCCATTTTAAGGTATTTTCAGTGCTGCCTTTTCTAACCTTTTCCTTTCCATATATAGCAGGGGACCCTCTTCTCCACTGAAAACAGGTTTTTGCCTCAAATAATTTATCTATTCTGGTGCTCTGTATTTTCGATAATTATACTGTCAAGATCTTACAGATGGATTGTCTGAGACCAGAATTTCAAATTCTCAGAATATTGTTTGTGATATGAAGAAATGGGGTAGGAATTTCTCTGAGGTATATTATACAACATAAAGCTCTCTGGGTTTAATGGTAACAGTATTAATTATTAAGTGATAATTAGTGTAATAACACTTCTGAACATTGTTGTACTTATCAACTGAACCGATCATTTAATTATATTAATAAAGCATCTTGCAGTTTTTAATTCAACACTGTCAATGAAATTTCTTTTCCAGTCTGTACAATTTTCTCAGTTGCTGAACTGGATACATTTAAGTTACGATAGTGTGAATATTAGAATTTAACCAGTAGCCTCGTGGAAAAAAATGGCTTAAACACTTGATGAGTTTGTATAAGAAGATGGAAAACAAATCCCAGTTTATGGGAAGAGTTTATAAATTATTATTTATTTGATAAAGTGTTTAACTTGAAGAACAGAAATATTAGCCAAAGCTGCCCTGATTCCGAAAAAAAAAACCACTGTATATCATGGTATAATTAAGTGTATATAGATATGTTAAAAGACAGAGGGCACTGCAGCAGCAGAAAACTACAACAGAGAGTTGCTGTTGTAATGCACAGAATTACACAAGCATCTCATTTTCCCATGCTTCCTATTTTAACAAAATGCTAACTTGTAGGTTTTTTGTTTTTTCTTTTTTTTCAATTTTGTATCAAACTTTTTATGAGGCCACTTTTTATCTTTGTTGATCTTGAAATGTTAAGAAAAAAATCAATTCACACTGTGTCAAACTTTTCAGATTATTATGTTCAGTTCTCTTTGCACGATTGATACAAAAATTTGCTCTAACAGTTGCCTTACTGAAAATAAATGCTACTTATTAGAGTGAGGAGTAGAAAGCAGTTGTTACAGATGCATTAAGAAACATGGAAGTTACTAACTAAACTACACATTTTGTAGCATTTTATTTTATTCACAGCATGTATTAGAATTATTATTTTACGTTAGTGGATGAATACTAAAATGGGAGGCAAATTTACCATATAACAATTAATGTTCATCTTCATCTTCCCAGCTCCACCCTGAACTAGGCTTTGGACAGTTCATTTCACTTCCAAGTGTAAGAATGTTTTGTCTTTAAAATAGATGAAGATACTGACTAAATGAGAAGACACATAAAAGAACTAACAATCTGTTTCGTAAGGACTCCGGAGAATAACTTAAATTCTTCCAGAGCAGGAGTTAGTGGTACAGCATTCAAGAAAGAAAGAAGAAAGAAAAAGAAATTCTCCCTTTTTGCTTCCTCTTTTTTTCCCCTTCTAAGTGGGAATCTTGTATTGACCATTGATGCATATGGAATGAGACTTACAGAGCTGCTGTTACCCTATGTATCTATCTCAAGAAGGAGGCAGAGAGCCTATAGAACATCTAGTTGTCCAAGAGCTAGAAAACAAAAAGAAAAATCATGCCAGTTTCATGAGTCTTAACAGTCACAGAAAGTTAGTCCATATTCATAATATTAGAGGAAGTAGTCCCTTAAAACACTTTGTAACACTATTATATTTCCATGACACAAAAAAGAATAGTAGGTAAAGAGTTGGTTTTTTTGCAGGTCCCATACCTTGAGGTTTTCAACCAAAAGTTTCTAAATCCTAAGCTTTAAACTAAATCTTGAGAACTTTTATAAGGATAAGTGAAGGAAGAATATTGTATTTTTGTAGACTATTGATGCTAGCTTTTTTAATACCCACTTTGCAGAAGACATTGAGGGACATTAGACAGAAAATGCAGAGAACTAGGCAGGACTTAGGAAAATTATGTTCAAACCCTGAAATTATTTTCTGTCTGGGGGGAAGGGAATCACTGTGCTCTGACTATATTGCATGAGAAACAAGGTAACATATTTTAGAATATGAATAATATAGACATCTACAAGGACTGATTCTGGAAAGATTAGCTGTATAAAAAAATGACAAAGATTAATTTAAGAAACATTAATGGAAAACAATAGCTTTCAGATCTTTGACTTGCCATTCAGGTATACTGCTACAAGCCTGACAAAGAATGGAAATGAGTCTAGAGAAAGAGACTAGATTAGGAACCCCCTTAAAATAGAATTCCTTAGCGAAGTTCTGGTGCAGGGTGGGGGTGGGGGGAGAAAAAGAGATTGAGAGAGAGAGAGAGAGATGCATATATATGAGGAGAAGAAATTAACTAGAACTATATTAGAAATTTTATTTTCTTATATTCTTCCTCTCATGGAACAGGAACAAATTTGAAGATGATTAAAATTTACACCTAGGTTATAGCTATCTAAATATATTCACAGTTAGTGATCTGCATGCAGTTTTTAGCTAGCTGAATAAATGCAAGTTTGGAATATGTTGGTCCAATTATGAGACTTCTTCAGAAAGCAGCATGGGATATTTAGTCTAGTAGTTCTGAAAAAGCATGTATAGACTGACAAGAGGTATGAAATATTTTTTGAAGCTTACTCATATATCTAAAAATAAAAATGCACACTGTTGTACAGCTATATTACAAAGCCTATCTACCAGATATCTTTCAAGTCTATCAAGATTACACATTACAAATTATGAGACCCAAAATTTTGACATTGTGTACCAGGTTGATTTGATCACAGAAACCAAGCAAACCAACAACCTGTCAAATTGTCTTAAATGACAATTACTATAGGACAGAGCTTTTTCTCTGCTATGATAGTCTCTGACTAATACCCCTCAGAAAGGGTTGGTGCAGAAAGAGGAATATTTCTGTCAGTTCAAATCTGTATGTGTGTGCATGTGTGTCTCTGTGTGTGTCTGTGTCTGAAAACGGAAATATCAGTTTTCTTTATACTGAATAACTAATTATATTGAAACTGATATTTCAGGCATGACTTTGTATGCTTACTGGGCTCCATAGTGGTAATGGAAAGTAAAGATATTTGTTAGATGGGGAAAATCCAATGAATATGAAGAAGTAGAAGAGTTTCCTCCAATGGTCACAGACCAGGATATATGTGGTTAATATTTATCGAAGTTCAAAGAAGCATCTTGTTGTCTCTCTTCTCCTTTCTTCATTGTGGATGTGTTAGTCTGCATAAATTTGCAGTTTCTCTGTGTATGTGCCCCGAAGTCCTCTACCTCTGTCGAGACTTAGGTATACCGAGTTTCCATATTGAGCAGTCAGAGGTGTGCAGGAGAGAGAAAGCATATTGGCAACAGTGTGGTGTTGCTCAGAAACAGAAACCCTATTTCACACAGCACTAATGGTGTAAATAAAGACAAACTAATTATTCTCCCTACTCTTGGTAAATATTCTTGATCAAGCTGATAAAAGTCTTCATGCACCCTTCACTTCTTTCTCACTGGCTTTACTTTTTCCTTTTACAAAAGCCCAACCTTTCCATTTGTTTTCATCATAATTTTTAGTGTGCAGGACAAGTAGAATTACACTGATAAAAATATACTGTTAGTTAGAACTCCCTCCTGAATATAAACATGTTTATTTCAAGAAAAACTAATTTAACATGTTGTTACTGAAAGAATGATGACAGCATTAAATTTATTAATAAATAGTGCACATATAAGGCCAGTGGAATTTTAATAAAATTAAGAGAAGATTAAATGTATGCAGTTTAATCAAGAATTTTTCAGGCAGCTATTTCTCTACAAAACAGTAACACACTACAGTAAATTTGTTTCTAGATCTGACATCATAGATCTGACTTATCATAGACTATTGTATAAGAATTCTCTATATTTGTTTAGGACAGAATTTTTTTTCCTACATATGGTCTCAGAGTGCAGGTGAAAGAAGAAGAGTAAAGGAAGAAAATTAAAATATTGTACTGAAAGGTATTTGATGGTGTTTTAGAGGTATCTAGCAGGATCAGGGTAGGTATGAGACTACTATGACAACTACTAGGGACTATTCATAAAATTAAATGAGGTGAGCCCCAAGATTATGTAGAACTTGGGAAATTACATCACTGTTCTGAATTAAATTGAGCAATTTCTTATTGTGCTGAAAATCTTGCCAAGTAAAAGGTAATTATTTAGCCTCATTAATTAACCTAATTGCCTCTTAACTGGACTTGGATAAATCTAAAAGAGACACTTGTGGTCTCTTACTACTGAGTGCCCATCAAATAGAGTTGCTTTTAGGTCCCAAGGCTTTTGTGGTCTGGCAGTGAGCCATAGCAGTCTTGTTTTCTTATTCCTCATCTCTCTCTTCAACTACAAAAAGTTGATCTCCTCCTGAGTTTCCATGCCAAATCCTCTCACTACCTTTTTCCTTTTTTTTTTTCGATATTTAAAGGACTTCCTGCAACCTACACCTATTGCCCTGGGAGTTTGTGCTAGAGAGAAAATTATTAGGTCTACACCTTCATATCTGTGCTCTCTGCACTGAGAGAACATTCTTCCTTATAATTCTGCCCCCAAGTGTCATTCCCTTCCTTGCAATGTATTTATTTCTTCTACCTTTTCCAGTTGTCTCTGCAGGCATATCAAGTTTATTTTATTTACTACTACTACTTTTAGAATCATCTCTTCCTGTAATTAGGAAATGTCCTTGAAGCATACAACTTGAATTCATAGTCTTGGCTTAGTTTTACCATTTTAGCTGGTCAGAATAGAAGTTTTAATTTGGAAGCCTAGCACAGGAACGTGCCACGAAAAAATTCCAATCTGTCCTCAAAAGTGATTTAAAAAAGAAAACAACAAAACCTTCAAGGGTTCATAACAGTGTACAAGTTGGGCTAATCGCCTCAGGTTCATTATGTATACAACAATATATCCCAGAGAACAAAGTGCAAAAATATTGTTAAAGCTCTTGAAATACCAGATAGGAATATACCTGTGAGAATCTGGAGACTGAAAGAGATTGCTATCCAAATTTCCCTACGTTACAAAAAGCTGTGTGCAGAAGATTGTGAAAGAAAGTGTGCTGAAAAGGAAGTTCTTCAAGAGGTAGTTTTGTATTCCTGTTAATATTATAAATACTTCTATACCGAACATTTGATCTTAATTTCTTTAAACCCTAATCTGCTTTTTTTCAGACTGAAAATTTGTAGCTACCTCCTATATATGCAAGAAACACTCTGTAGAAAATGGTGAGCATAGAGCAATTGTCAAATGCAAAGACAGTGAAAGCTGCGCAGTGCTATTTGTGAGATTTTATTCTATCTATTTTTGTTAACTGTTGCTCTGATAAAGAACGACTCTTTTGTAGTTGACTTTTTTGTAAGACAAGTAGAAAGTGTAGTTTAAAACTTTTCCCATTGGTGATGCAGCCTTAGTCACCATCGGCAAATTGAGCAATGTGAGCAACAGTTTTAGTTTCCCCTTGTAGAAGTATCCTGCTGCAGTTGAAAGATTAGGGACATGGACCTGCTTTATAAAATCAATCAGTTTCGAAATACTGGAAGGAGCTATTAACTGAACCTGCTTCTACTTCTGGAGAAGGTCTCCAACAGATTACTTTTGCAATGAGATAAATAAAGATTAGAAGTCTTTAGAACATATTTCACTGCAACTTCTGCCATCTCTTGCAGAAATGATCCTTTATCGAAGAAGAAAGTTTGCTGCATTTAAATAGAGTCTAATAAATGTATGGGATTAGAGTAATCAATTTCACGTTTACATTGAGCATCAAGATATAATCATTGAACTGAATAAACAAATCGTAGAAACCAGATGCTCTATCTTGTTTCTCAAATGCTGCACTACCAAGAGCCACGTATTCAAAACATTGTCTTCAGTTGAAACAAGGCATAGATTTACACCAAATACCTTAAGCACAATCTACTGTGCAAACACAAAACTTTTAGGGAGCTTGAAAACACATTTCTGTACTTGAGACTTGTTCCTAAAAGGATTTGTATTTAGACTGAATGAACTTTTTCTGTCCGAAAGACCTGAAATATTTTGATGTCTATCACTTGCCTCTCGTCACTAGAGCAGTATGAGTATAACTGAACTGCAAACAAAATAGTCACGAAATTTCTCTGTAACTACATCTAGTTTTTAACTAGAAAATTTCTCCGTAGAAAGGTCTAACAAGCAAGCTGAAACCATATGACAAAAAACAAAGATTTTACAGTATGGTTTATAAGAATACTATTCCTAGCTAACACTAGTAATGACACAGTTTAGAAGCACTGAACAGAGAAATACACAGCATATATACAGAAAAAAAAGAAACTTGTTAAGGAATTGGTTGGGGATTTGAATTAGTGCAATTAATACAATGTTGCTGTGATATTGTCTAACACTGGACAAATTCAGATCCCGTAGATTACAGACAGTAATTTACTAAAATTTTATATTTTATTATCTAATTTTAAAATTAGTCTGATTTAAAAATCTCTCTGAGCTGATAG
This sequence comes from Rhagologus leucostigma, assembly GCA_013397725.1. Classification (NCBI taxonomy): domain Eukaryota; kingdom Metazoa; phylum Chordata; class Aves; order Passeriformes; genus Rhagologus; species Rhagologus leucostigma. The sequence goes on along the minus strand of VZTD01000883.1, from coordinate 349,935 downwards.
GATCTGGGGGGCAATCTATGAAATTAAAAGAAATTGTTTCTCATACAAAACTAAGTCAACAGCCATGAAGAACTGAGAAATACTACTTTATCTCTCTTCATCTCTCAGGAAGAACTCTTTTACTGAAAGTGTTGTTAAGCATCAAAACAGTCTGCTTAGGTAGGTGATGGAGTCACCTTCCCTGGAGGTGTTCAGTAAATGACTGGACATGGCATTTAGTGCCGTGCTATAGTTGGCAAAGTGTTGACTGGTCAAAGGTTGGATTCAACGATCTCAGAGGCCTTTTCCAACCTAAATGATTCTGTGAAATCTGTATATGTGAGAGAAAGGTACTCTGGAAAGAGCTGCTACAAAGACACCTGCCTCAAAGGCATCTAAATGACACTTTACTCAAGCATTAATTTCCTTTATGGAACCAGAAAATCTACAGGTATATGCAGAATTATCAAGAGGGTCATTCCAATGTCTAAAGGCTTATACAAAACAGAAAAGACATAAAAAACCCAAACCAAATCACCACTACCAAAAAACAACCAGAAAATCAAACTCTCCTAACCCTTAAAATAATCCTTAACAAGCTCCTCTCCCAAGCAATTTACCAATAACAATAACAAAAAAAATATCACAGCCATTTCAGCCCAGAAGTATGGGATTCTCAACTAAGCAAAAATAATTAAATTACAAGATCAAGTACTTGTACAGTCAGGATTGTCTGCACTGCGGATGTTACTGGTTTAAGTCCACTGAGGACCAAAAAATTTTCGGACTTGCCAGAAGCATTAGGAACTGTCAGAACACCTTTTCTATGCCTGCCACTCTCTGATGGCAGATATCTAAGTGATAGATACTGGTATGTAAGCTGTCAAGGACACAGCTTCCAACGACTAATGTCCTCTAGGCTGCAACTATTTCTTCATTTTAAACGTGGAGGGCGAGCTTGCATTACCTGCTAGATCTCTTCACAAGATCCTATTTTTCCTGTCACTAGGTATACATGAAACTGATGCTTAATGCTCTTCCTGTACTGTGATTTAAAACATTACCTGCATAGTTTAGCATAGGCACTAGAAGTCTTCACCAAACTCAAGTTTTTTATCTTAAATGTTCTTCTATTCTAGTGTTCTCTTTACCATTGATATCCTAGCGACTGAAATATTATTAGAGTCCTGCAGAGACATCTCAAGTACACATAATCCTCATTTATCAAGAAATGATGTTGAAGCAACGTGCATGCCTCACAGCACCATTCCCTGTGCTTCCAACTGGTGTTGGAATATTTGCCTTTTCCTACGACCTCTGTGTGTTTTAGATGCTTGTATATAGACTGAAAGGAAGTTACCTGCCATATAATTTTCTTGAAGGAATTGGATACATTCTTTTATGAAATGACTGAGTTCTACATTTTTTATGTTCAGATTGCTTTTTTTTTTCTTGTTTTGCATATAGCCCTTTGGTTTCAAGACAAGATTAAGATCATAGCTGTGATAGAAATTCCTAGTTCTACATAACTCTTATGGATTCTTGGCAGTTCTGATCTAGTCTGGCATGTGTTCTCATTCTTTTAATAGAACTAAGAAGGTGTTCAGCACTAAGCTGAAATTTGCACTTTCAAAGAACAGAAGCATCACAAGTGTTTTGATAGTTTCTGCACCACACTTACAGTTCCTTGGCCTATGACAGTGGTAGATGTCAAGACTGAAAGCACAGGATGCTTGGCAACCTGAATTTGGAGATTTGTAAGCAGTAAATCCATGATGTTCATCTTATCAAAAACTGTTTCTTAGGCTGTCTATTTTTGAAAAGCTGGCATTTTTTTTTATCATGCGTGGTCACTTTGTTCAAATACAGTGACTGGAACAATGTAATTTTCTTTCTCTGTGAACAGTACTAATCAGTGGTAACTTTTATGTGAAAGAAGCAAGTGTTGAATATCTAAGAGTTTATGAGAAAGAAGCTGCAGAAGAGATAGGATTTATGTAGAGAATATTGTTTGTGTGTCTCCTATGCGACGGTCATGCCTCATGTTGCACCTTTCTACCTAGCTGGAAACTCACATAAGAATTGTCCTAATTGTAGAAGAAGGTCCTTCTTCCTTGGCTTTTCATAGTTTTCCTGGGTTTCAACTTATGGCACAAGTAAAAGTTTTCTCAGGCTGGATAAGAACCACGACTGAGGGTGTGAACTCTCTGTCCATCCCAGTACTGAACATTATGAAAACAGAGACACTTTCTACTGTGTCTGGTCTCTACTATGCTATTATTGAGAAGGTATTTAATGTATTTTGTGAGGTTCTTGTGCCTGTTCTCAGATGTGTGGGTCTGACTAGTGGCTGGGCTATTGTGCTTTCCAAAAACTTGAAACTGTGAATGTGCTTTCTGACAGTCAATCTCTAGACTACCTTTTCTTAAAACACAGCTGTATTTTAATTTTGCAGATAATAATAAAGTATAATCCATTGAGCAACTATTAATCACCTTAGATAAAGAAAACTTTTGTAATCATTCAACATCTCCTTACCTTATCTAGATGAAAGAAGAATCTTCAGGAGGCACAAGTTTCCTATTTGAAGTGCATTTTATTTTTTTTTTAAAGTCTTCAGAAAAAGGTATGTATATATAACTTCTTTTCTCTTTAAAATTGCTGGACAAGAAACGAAATCAGCAAAATTCTACCAATTAAATGTAAAGTCTTTACCCTATATTTCCTGGTTCAACAGACAGTAAAAAAAAAGCTGTCCTAAGACACCCTATTCTGTCTTGCTATCAGTAGATAAGATTGTTTCTACCTCTGCATTCTCATTTCAAACTTTTTTCCTCTTTTCTAAATAAAAGACAAGAAGCAAAGCATTTCTAACTTTTCTTTTTTTCATCCAGATGTCCTATTTAAACCTTGGCTACTGGACAGAAACATTAAGCAGAATGGAAAAAAACCTTTGAAAAATCACTACCTCTTCTTTTGTGTCTTGCCTTATATACACTATTTTAGGTTTTATTCCTATTTTCTTTTTTAAATGCTAATACCTAAAGGCCAAAGAGACCCTGCTCCATTATCCACCTGGTGTGAGTTTTGTACAGTCATATTTTATATTCGGAAAACTAGTATTTCCATATTTTGCAACCCATTCAGGAAAAATACCATCACCAGTTCCTCATTTGTCTATCTCTGAAGTGGCTTCAGTTGAACAACTTGTTAGGACCTGAGGGACAGAAATGAACAGAAAGACTGCTTTCTGTTTGCTTTGGTTGAGAAAATCACATTTCACTGAATTGCAACTCCCAAAGAATTACAGTTGATAGCTGGACTATACCAGAAGTCATAGAAAACTACAAATTTGCATTAAATGGATGGCCAGAACTTTTCAGGGTCATAAAGAAAAGCAGGAGAAGGGTGGTCTTCCTTCAGAAATGCAAACACTAGCTTTTCATCTATAGGTTTATATCCTCTCTACAGCGAATGCTGAGAAATACTTCCATAGTTGAGCTCATTTCATAGCTTGGAGTGCTAAGCATCAACTAAATGCAAACAACAAGCAGACACTAATTTCAACCCCTCAGGACTGAAAAGGTTAAACCTGCCAGTTTTTAATTTTTTTTTCTTTTTTTTTCTTTTTTTTCATTCAGCTGGTATCAAATTATTCAAACCAGAATATGATGTAGCTTATTCACAAGTGTGTTTGTGTTTTTCAGTAGCTTGGGTATACAGTATGACTTTCCAAACAAAACATTCCACGTATATAGGATTTTGTCAGGCTCAAAATGGCAAATTTGGATGTTTACTCTCTCCTCTTTCACTGTTTGCCTTTTGGATGGTTTTTTTGTTTGGATGTGGTTTTGCTGTTCTTCGCAGGGGCGAGGGGTGTTGTCTACATGTTTAACATATGTATTTCCTACTCATAGACGCCGGTAGTAATTTCATAATTAGTTTATTTGCAATAAGTTGGGAAACTCTAAGAAAGAGAATGTCTTCAAAATCAGATATTGTGAAATCTGATATTATATTTTGAGTTCCTCCCAGGGTCCCATTGCTGAGGGTGTATCTATATCAGTATACAATTGACTGCAATAACTTGGCTGGTAACACACTGGCTACCACTGACCGGTGAGCTGCATCTCAGTGTCTCTGTGTATGCACCTAAGTCTTTGTAAATGCAATGGAATATGGAGTACTGGACAGTGCATATCCCCAAATTGTCCTTCAAAAAGTTTGTATGGCTCAGATAAACAGAAAGCACATTGGAGTTTGTTGATTTGGGGTTTTTTCCCTTTTTTCTTTCTTTTACTTCTAAGCTCTGTTACACTAACATATTTTAGTGTGTTTTGCATGAGCTAGGAGCAGTCAGCCATTTATGACTGAAGCTTTGTAGTTTTTTTAAACTGCAATAACTCCCTTATTCTGTAGTCCTATGTCTGTACCCAAAAGCTGGGTGCTGTTTAAACCTTCTCCAGTTGTTCTCTGTGTCTCTGGAGCATTCCAATTCTAGTGAGGTTTTCACAGCTCCATTCCTATGCTCAAAGTATTTCTCTTCATGTGATTTATTCCTGGCACCATTGGCTCTTCGTGATTACTCAGAGCCAAAGAGTCTTAAGAGAATTCTGCTTCCTCTAGTGCTTCACTTTGTACTGATCAGAAATGTTGAACATGATCCCCTGCACAAGAAAACATCCTGTTTCTATGGGAGAAACATGAAAATGAGAACATTTTACCTACAAGATCTCCTGCACAGCTGGAGAATAGGGCATCATTACCTGTCAAGAAAGACTGCCACAGATTTACAGACTGAGAAACAAATACAGAAGGGTTATATCAGGATAATTTTACATTTTGGATGGCTGTACAGAAGAGCGTCTTGAGCTGAATAAGGAACTGCTGGATCATCTTCTCTCAGTAAGTGCTGAATAAATACATTGGAAATTTTTTCTTGGGAGTCCTAGCTGTGAATTTCTGGGGAACCTGCGGAAAGCTGGACCCCAAAGGATTTAGGGGAATATTTTAAAAAGTATGTAGATGCCCTGAAATTTCAAGTCATGGAAGGCTCTAATTCTCAGCATAGTGTTAGGGAGAATAAAGCACACTGGGAACCTGTTTCTGTTTACAGTTGGGCAATGAGGGCCTCAGTGCTGGGAGACCTGAAAGTACTGAACTCCAAGCCTATCCTTGGCACATCAAGACAGTTACTGTACCTTCCACTAGTTCACTCAGTTAACGTTCACGTTTGTGGGAAAGGAAATATGCAGAGGGATATTTTTGGAAATCTGCCTGGTATGAACCACTCAGTAATATGCCTACTTACAATGCATTAGATGACTGAGGCAATCCTCGTTCCACACAAGGACAAGAGCCTGGAAAATAAAACTATATCTACAAACAGGTATTTGCAGCTCTAGGAGACTTTTATGTGTATGTGTACATGAGACATGGACACAGTAAATTTTCAGGGTATGCTTGCCTGATGCTTTACTAAACCTTCAGGTTCTCCTCACTGTAGACCAACATTTTCTTCCTTAACTGAGAGACGTCTTATCCAGCCAAGGATAACAATTACTATATTCTATTTGACTTGCAATGAGGTAATGTGACCAGACTAGGTTATCTCCAAAGTGAAACAAAACGTCTGTTCAAAAGGAATAGATAATAAAAAGGGAAAAAAAATCTAACATCCAAATTCATCAACTGCAAAAATGATAGCTTCGACCATAGGGAGTCAGGTATATCCTTTCTTTATTCTTAAAGCCAGACCAGAAGCATCTGAACCGTCTTAAAGTTACCTCTGTGCTGTCCCCTGTAGAGCATATATTCAGCAGATTCTACGTACAGACATGGAACAAATGAATATATCTTTTGAATTACTTTCTTCAGCTCTCGGATTTATCAAAGATGGTAAATGTATGAGCTGAAGAATGCACTTATTTTCAGGGACTTGTTTTGAAGAGATCTACTTCCTAAGTCAATATATCAGAGAGTAAGCTGTAATACAAAACCCCATTGCATATTTTGAGATCTCAGGACTCGCTATCACCCGGAAGGGAGCCTTTTTTTGACATTATATAATAAGGCAGGAAAGTGTTTACATCAAAACCAGTGTTTTGATGGAGGAATTAAATGAAGACTCTAAAGAATACTCAAATTCCAATATTAATTGAAAGTAGAATCAGTAATATCAAAGTCAGATACTCCTTACACAGTTTTACATGAAAACCCACATCTTTCCAAAGGTACCTAGAACCTGTCTCTCTTAACTGCTGATATGAGAGCTAAAAGCTCACAATTTTTTCTGCTTTTGTAGGTATTGTAGGGGCGCTTGTTTACTGTCATCATGAACTACGATCAATGAAAAAAACCTGTATAGGTTAGAAAGAATATAAGAAATATAAGAAATATAAAATTTAGTTTAGATTTTAAACTCAAAAGAATACTGAGCACTTTCCCCTGTTGATGATTAAAGTCACCCCTACCAAGCTTCCAAGTATGGATTAACGTCAGCATATCAAAATGAAGCCAGTCCCTTCAGAGTAAAAGAGTAGGATACATTGCAAAGGGTTAGGCAGACAGCAGATTCTCCTTAGTGAAACTGGATGATTATGTAAAATGCAAGTAAAAAAAAGTTTCCAGCACATATGGCAGCAGAATTTGAGAACTGGTGTCTGCAAGAGTGTGAGAAAAGTTGTTCCTCCTTTTAGCTGCTGATTAGAAGGAAAAACGGTCCTGAGGAGTTTATTCATTGTCTTCTTGGATATAAAAGCCCTTTATATAGAAGGCCTTTTCCTGCAATACAGGCCATACCTTCAAAAGGGTCTAAATTTTAATTTGTCTTTTGTCTGCTTAATGGTTCATAAGCTTCTCTGACCTTGTTTGTTTTCATCACAAGGAAATGAGGACAGACAGTTATCACAGCTAGGTGCACCCTTCAATATGACTGACTGATTAAAAATTATTAGTTAAATTTCCTATTAAAAATTTGTATGTGAAATAACTGCAATCTTTTTGTATATTTGAAAAGATTACAAAAAGATATTTCATTGTTTTAGACACACAAATTCTAGCCAATGATTCCTCATTAATTATTGCTATGCTATTTACAGTTTAGATTTCCTAATCTCTTGTTATTTTTATCAGGCAATATTGTCGTATTTCCTTACTGGATATAAAAAACCTTGAGAAAGCATGAAGAACACAAGAAAGAAACACCTGTAGGAAACTACATACTTTATATGTTTAAATAAATATTTTTACACATGTAATCTCCAGTTTCTTCAAGAGTCTGTGATGACACTTTCCTTTGACAGACTAAACTGTTGTTCACATCAACAATTTGGAAAGAAATTAAAAAGATACAGTATTATCAAAATTGTATGGTGTTCTTGTACCTCAGCCTGTGCTGATGAATACTTACTCTCAGCACCAATATTTTCATTATTGTTTTCTGTCGTTTGCTGCCTTGTTTAGCCCTAAGTATACAAGTATTTAATTATACTACATAACTTTTGCAAAAGAGGGAGACAATGATTTCTTAAGCACACATTGGTATGAAAAGTTAACAACTGATTATCGGCTGGTGTAAGTCTCAAGAAGTAACTACAATTACAGTGCGTATTAATTTAAACCATGACTAATAAAACAGAAAAATACAATGCTCTCAGAACTTTTAGAAATTTCCATTATTTTATTCTACTGTTATGGAATGAGTGTCTAATTTTGTCATATTGCCATAGAACATGAGGGTATTACCATATGTTTCTTTTTATGATAAAAGTGTAGGCGGATATTTAAGTATAGTTAAACGAACTAATTTATCTACATGCTACTGGTATCCTTCTCTTTTAGCTACTTATTTTCATTCAGTTCATACTTTCACCCATTGGCTTGCCAGAATATTATTTTCAATAAGGGATTATTTAGATATCTTTTTCTGTTCTGAATATTCATAACAGTCTTTAAAAGGTGAAATTGCTTTTTAACAAAGGAACCACCCCTAGCTCCTCCTTCTGCTCTGTGTTATTAGACCAGAGGGAGAATGGAAGTACCTGATGCTTAACTCATAATGGACTAGCAACAGATAACCTTGGTGTGTATATGCAATGCATAGACGACTAAAAGAAAACAAAAAGTCATGTAGCAGCAGGAAAGAGGAAGCTATGCTACTTAATGGTTTCTCGAATAAAAAGTACTCTTTGTTCTGAGTACTAGAAAGCCAGTTCGTAAATACCAGTAAACATAACTAATTTTCTGTCATAATTGGTTCCTAATAGCTGCACCTCTCTTATGCTTCTTGTCCAGGTTCTTCAAAAATTAAACATTGTTACAGTAAACTGTTTATTAAGTCTTCAAAATAAAACCTATGGAAGCAGCCATTTTCATGTCAAAAAGCTTTACTAGATAGTTATCCATTGTCAGCTTTCCCTCAGGGTGGAAAACTAACAAACTACTTGCTAATTACTTAAACTGGCTGGCTCCTTAGGAAACAGAGTTTCAATAATGCATGACTTAAACACCATACCGTGCTGTTTATCCTTTACAAAAGGTATCTGTTCCTTGCCATTGTGTCTATTCCATGGTTTGGAAAACATCATGTAACTCCGTACTTAAAAGAAGGCACTACTGGTAACAGGAAGACGGTTCAAGATAAATTACTCATGAAGGAGGGGGCAGAGAGAAGGCATAAATGGGCTCCACATTTATTGAAAATAACCTATTGCTCTAGAAATTTGCCTCTTGATCCTATTTTCTTTTCATATTGCTACCAGGTTGTTATATGAGCTGTCATTGTGAAGAAGATAATTATTTAACTAGGAAAGGTCTTATAACTACAGAATCAGTATGATTTTACCAACTTAGAGGCTTTATAAGATTCTCTCTTTTACAAAAAATCCCTATGCAAAAGGAAGGGAAAAAAGGCTATTTTTTTTTGAAGCTCAAACCAACTATTTCTGCAAAGGCCCATGGTCACACTTCACTTTGAGATTATTTTTGAGATGGGGAATAAATGCAATTGATCAAGAGTAATTGTACTTGTTAAGTGACTTTTATTTACAACAATAAAAAAAAGAACACCTGAAAACCAGTTTTTTTAAAGCTTGGGAAGCATTGGGCCTTTCCACCAAAGCATAGAATAAGTACAATGTAACTTTCAAGACCAGCTCAAGTGAATATAAAATATTCATATTAAATAGTTGATGAAAGAGTAGCAGGAAAGAACTCTTTTTCTTTTTAAAACAAATAATTGGTGAAGTAATTTTAAATAGTGAATGAAGTAATTTCATATTTGTGAACAAATATTAAACCTGACTTCTCAAATAAGCTAAAGGCAATGAAAAATTGACTTATGTCTAATCATGTATAGATAAATTGAACCTTGCACTCTACTAAAAGCCAACACACTCAAGCTTATAGAATGAACTTTCCAGAGAGGTCTATCCACTATGAGAGTTTTAAAAAGTTTTTTTAAAATGTTACCTGGCAGTTTAGATAAACTTTCATTTAGGAAAATTCTCATGCTTAACATTCTCATTTCTTTACTTCATGTCTTCTTAACTAGATAAAGTAGATAAACATTTGTTGTGATTTGCTGGTGTTATGTTTTGTCAAAATATAGTTCTGATTTAATTAACTTTTTCAAGGCACATGAAAATAGAAAAAGTAATTATTTCCCTAAATACTATCCATTCTTCTTAAATGAAGCATTACTTCCCAAAACAAAACTGGATTAAAAAGACAGTGTTCATTATATTTGTGTTTAATTATAGAGAGTATGCATGGATTTCCATACACACTCCACATCATACATGAGCTTCCAGGTTCATTCCATATTTTTCTGCCAATACAAAAAATGTGACTTTTACAAGGCTTCCAACAGAACCAGGTAATCTTTCTTATGAAAGTAGGTAGTGAAATGTTTTGAGAAATAATTACCTGTAAATATGGATTGCTTTCAGAGTCTTTCTGTGAGCTTCACTATCTTCTCAAGAATTGCTGGTCTCAACCTACTGCATGAAGAGCTAAATAGTATCTTAGCCACAATACACCTTTTAGGAGTTTTTCCTGGCTATGAACTTTTCACTTGCAGTTAGTCTTGAGTGTGATCCTTGCTTAGCTTTCTCACCATTTGGTAGTGACAACTTTTGCATTAAAAACGTTATATGCTGGTCACCTCTCTATTGCCATTTTCCTCTTAGGAAACGCAAACTAAATGGTGTACTGTTTTTGCAAAACAAAATACTGTGCTTTGTCTCTCAGCCTTCTAAGACAGAGCATTGTTTGTGCTACCTTTGACACAGGTTCCCCTGAGTTAAAATTCTAGCTTACTACAGATGGAGTGTCTATAATGCTGTGCTTTTATCTGCCACCAAAGCATGTGTCCTGTACAGATGGAGGTCTGCTGCTTATGATTTGGCTCTATGGCTAGCCAGAATAGAAAGAAGGACATTTTCTGGTTTTTTATCCATATAATCAGAGGAATGATTGCTGAGGTCTTGTCAAGGTTATCATTCATTAGCATGAATAGCAAGCAGTAAAATCTTACAAGAAACTAGTAAAAACCCACAGAAAATCCCAAACCCTAAATATAGAAGTTCAGTCTTACAATTATATTACACCCCACACTTTGAGTCAATTTATTGTAACACTAACAGAGATTGAATTCAGCAGAGTGAAACATTATAAAGTCCACTTGAAATATGACAAGAAAAAACAACATTAGCCCAATTAATTCACCTCTTAATGACTGAATGAGTGGCAAATTGCTAAGAACTTGGTGCAGCCAGCATCTAGTAGACACTGAAATAGCTCTTACAGCCTTACAGGAGTGCCCGCGCACATTGTTAAGACCATTTCTATAGCGGCCCCTCACACTGTAACACAAACCTCACACATTTAGATCAGCTCTGTAGAGAAGTTAATCTTTTGTTAGACTGGTGCTAAGTGAGACCAATGAATCCTGTGGTTTGTACAAAATAAGAACTCTGATTTCCTCCTCATTTTAAAATGTGTGCAGAAAATGGCAAAGACAACACAACGCATCCATGGCCCTGCTTTCCTCATTGTCATATGCCTTACTCGGAAAAATCCCCAAATTTGGGCCCTGTGAGAGTGGAATCCAGGGTGGAAATTGCTAATGCTTATTGTGCTGGCATGTGCTAGCACTGTTCGGCGCCCTCTGGCATGGCCACTGGCTCAGTCATCCTGGAATGGAGCTTGAGCCCTACTGAGGGAAAAAGGAATGACATTGCTTAACAACAGTTCCCCTTTTCAGTCAGGTAGCACATGGTTTTGGGAAAGAGAAATCTGGAAATTCACTGTATTTGGGTCCTAGCCACCAATCTTGTTTCATTTTACAGAAGGAAGATTCTCCCTTACAAAAATCCTGGTCTGTATCAATAGACCAAAATCTAAAGCACATTTATCCTGAATAAAAAGTATACTTATTAACTGCACAATTAATTAATTAATTTCCTTTTTTTTAAACTGGTCTAATTATATAAGAGCATAAATCCATACCTAAACTTTAAACTTAACATCTCATTTTTAATAGCAGCACCAGAATCTGTAAAGCTCATATCCCTAACTCTAGGGGAAGACTATACTGCTAATGCTATTTAATGCATCTACTCTTAAACAGAAACTGCCCTATTTGTAAATCATACTTCCATTTTAGAATCAGAGCAAGAAATTTGGTATCTCCTGTGTAATTTTCTTGAGCCAAATTTAAATTTGAAAAGCAAACAGGAACATTGTATTTCTAAGCATATCTAGGTAAGTTTCAATTTTCACTCTGAATCTGTCCTGTGTGAAGAACACTGTTTGATGACAAACTCTCTCAGAGAAAACTGATTTTGCTATGGAGCCATTCTATTCTACACCATGTAAGTTATAGTCGTGGTTTTTGATCTCAGAAAATTGGGATCAACCTATAGGTGGAAATATAAGATAGGCATTATATAGTGTTACTAAGATTCTCTACTAACCCCTCCATCATCCAGTGCCATACTTGCAGACCATGTTGGTACACATAGATGTTTCTTCACAAAGGAAAAAAGATTAGTGTGAGTGAGGAATAGTAAAATGTTTGTCTAATTCCCTTGTCTATAACCAACTTGTAGTTATTAGTATATATCTTAGTTTCAGCTGGGATTGAGTTGATTTTCTCCCTAGTAGTTGCATCTTGGATATAAGAAGCAGAAAACTTAGGGCTAGGAAATAATATCTATGCAAGAGATTTAGCTTCAGGAGATCATGCAAAATGTTCACTTTCATGGAATCATCTTCAATGCTAACTTATTTAGATTGTTATGAGTAGATAGAATATTAAGATTCTGTATGAACAGGTGCTACCTAGTAAACAATTTCAGCATTGAACTAAATAGACTGAATGGGACAAAAAATTCTCAGGGGCTTACAAAATTATCCCTATGCTATCATTCGCTCTGCATTTCATGGCTGCGGTAAGCACACTTTTGGAACTTCAGTGTGGCAGAGGTGGACCATATGAAATTGATTCGCACCTTAAAGCTCAGTGAATGGTTCCAGGGAAATTACACACTTTATTACACTTAAGCACAGAGAGATGAGCAATAATGAAATGCTAATGTGCAGCAGCCATAGGGTACTGACTATTGACATAAATAGTAGCTCAAGAAAATGGCTTTTTTTTAATTTTTTGATGACTGAGCACCAATCGATGTAATAAGTTTAGGCATCTCTTGATTGGAAAATAATGTAATAGAGTGGCATGAAAAAGAAGAAAAATGTACATGTACATATATTAGAGGTACAGAAAGGATCTGCTTAGAATATGGACAAATGAAGTATAACACTTGTCCATAAGGCAGATGTGAGCTACAAATAAAGTGACGGAATTAATGTGAGTTGTCTTTGTTTATTCCAAAATATTCACATGTTAGAGATATATTTGGAAATGGTTTGTGCTTAATAAGATCTGGTGTAATATTTTGTTTAATTTCCGTTCATTTTATAGATGGCACTCTCAAGGTAACTGTCAACAGCCTCTGAAATATATAGCATTAAAATTTCTAAAGGGACTCACATTTTTATTTGAATTAGCAAATGACACCAAATTTGATATATAAAACAGATATGAAAATATGTTGGTTAATTTAGAATCTGGCCACCTGAAGTTTTAAGAATAGGATTAAAGAGATTGCAGGATTTAGACACAAAAATCCAAGATGAGAAATACATCTAAGATGTTTTAATCTCCTAGGCAATTTTGACAGAAATATAGTTTATATGTCTCCTTAATTCCTTTGTCATGCTAGATGTGAGAAAAGGGGTGGAATTTTTCTTCATCCCCGGAACACCACGGCAAACAGAATTAATATATCACAACCTTAATATGACTTATGCAACTGTCATATTTTGGCAGCATGTGCTTGACTTCCCTTTCCTGGGTGCTACTCTCATTGTGCCCAGGCTCTGGGTGTACTGCCTGCAGATCTCTTAGCACTCTGAAACACAAAAAAAAGCAGAAATGGAACTGAGTCAATGGAAAACCCAAGAAAGTTTGGAAGTGTGGTTTTTTGCTCCTGAAAATATACTAATAAAATATGATCAAATATCCTGATGGGATAGTATTGTATTCTCATTTTAAGTCATATTTAATTCCTGAAGCCTGTTAATTATTGCAGCAATTAACTATTTTAGCAAATGTGAACAGAAGATCTAATCCTCAAGCACTGAAAATCACAGCTCTACAGAAGTCATTAAATAAATATGTATTTTCCCCAATGGTTTGGTCATTATCCTTCCCCTTCTGTAATTCTGTTAACTTCTTTCTTTTAGTTTAGGAATCATATTTCTCTCCTGACAAAACTTTGAATTGTGAATGCCCTGGATTTTTTTCTCTTTCCTTTTGCATAGCACAAGCCAGCTTGTGTAGCTCTCCAGAGACTGCTGCAAAATTGTGTTTACAGACAAGACACCATTTTTGACTAAGTGAGACTCACGTAGCCATATGATTTTGAATTTTTTTGCTTTGTAGGAAAACAGGTCAATGTTTTTCAAGCACCTAGAGTCCACTTTTCTTACATACTTTGATATGTATCTACTTTTTAAAATAACATATTATATAGCTATAATATAGATACAATTTTAACACTTTAATACATAAAAACAATAAAATAATTTTAAAATATATTGAATAAATATAAAACATTTTAATTGTTAATAATATTAAATAAAAAGAATATAAAAGGGGAAGTTTAAGAGATACAGTCATTAGGAAAAATTAATGTCTACAGTAATTAAATAATGAAAGACAAGTGGGAAGCTTCAAAATTTATTTAAAGAGCTATACATTGAAAAATGTTTGAAATATTTCATTGCTTCACAGATTTAGCTTGAAGTCAGATACTATATAATGAACCAAACAGACACAGTTATCTAAAGCCTTGCTGAAAATAGTTGTCATAGTGGATAATGACATGGTTTGGGACTGCATATACATGAGCATTTTGGCATTACACACTAGAGGTCCCCTAAAAGGAAGCCCATACGTATGTCACCATTTTCGTTAATTCAAAATACTCTTTAGTTGTGATTTCCTTCTTTGGGACAGAGCTATTTCAGTTAGGCAAACAAGTTCAAGCTGTCAGTGACAGTGCAGGATGCTTTGTTATCTTACAATGGACTTCATTGTCTTCTCAGAAGTGGTAACCAAAAACCCAGTTTAGAGGTGGTGATTCTGATGGACTGGTTTTAACTCATCGTGCATTGTGATAAACAGAAGACAAAGGGAATTCTTCCTTCTCGTTTATTTCCCAAACCTGTGGGGTTTTTTAGTTGACTTTATTGATCATTCACAGTGCATAGAAGGAACGTCTTTTTTTCCTTTTTTTCTTTTTTTATTTTTAAGGTAACAGTTAAACCAAAGAGTAGATGTGTCTTTTATTTATGCTACTTGAAAGTTGCTGGTTTTTGCAAGAAGTATGGGCTAGCTCACATCAGAGATATAGTCACTATTTCACAAGAAGGTTACAGGTTTGTTATGAAGTTCAACTTCTGTTCATCAGAAACCAGACAAGGAGTTAAGCAGAGTACCTCAGCAATGTGCACTTTTAAAATGTAGTTCCTTTATTGGTAACAGCAGAATCAAGTTGCCAAAACTGCATATTACATGTGCAGTGCACTTGCTGAAAGTATTGGGCTGAATTCCCATCAAAAGTTAGGTCTCTGTATGTTCAAGGTAAATGCTGTGTGTGCTCTGGCGCTTAAAGCAACTCTATTAAAAATTCATGAATAGGTGATATTAGTTTTTTCCACATTCAAAGGCTTACAGATTCTCCTGAAGACCTAGACAAATTGTCTTTCTGCTTTCCCTACAGACACTGTCTGTTCCCATGCCTTAAAATAAAGCTTTTTAGAGGCAGAGGGAAAAGCCTCCAATTTAAATGCAGCAAGCTTTTGCTTGCTTGAGGCAATCCGAATGTGTTAGAGGGGATACTTCGTCCTTTTACAATGGTCTGTTTTTACACAAATTGACCCACGTAAGGAAATCTAAAATTGTCGCGTAGGTTTGCTGAGATGCTATTTTCAAGGTAAGAAGGAAATTAGACTAACTCCCGTATTTTATCCAGAAAAGAAAATAGAGCACAACTGACTTTTAGATGGCTTCCTCATGTTCTGCAGGTAGTCTGCATCAGAAGAGGACTCAGGATATAGTGGTCATCTCATGTGTTCATGCAGATTTGGAGACTGCTGTCACAGGAAGAAATAAGGCCAAAAAGGCAGAGTTTCTCACTGGAAGTTACAGACTTATATAGTTCTGTTCTTATAGCAGAACTCAGTGGAAAAAAAATGCCCTTAAGTATAATAATTTCTTCTGGGTAAGTATTCCCTAGGTAAAATGAATGTTCCTTGCTTAGATTCCTAAACTTTGAGAGATCAGAATTTTTTTTCCACTTTCTCATAGGAGAAGGTAGTTAGATGACATGTTGTGTCCAGTCCCTGCCTAAATACAGAAGCTGATGTGTCTTTTTTTTTGTCTGTCCATGAAGTGGATGACAAACTTCAATGTCATGTGACATTTTCTATGTTTACCAACCAGCAGTCTGAAACTCCTAATGAGGTTAATTTTTCCATTTTCAAGATGCAATTGATAGCTAATGCTTTTGTGATGGCATCTTTGATGTTCACATGTACCAGCACCATAAATTTTCTAAAATTACTGTGTTTTTCCCTGGTTATCAGCATAAAATAACAAAGGACTCAAAGATGGAGAGGTAAGACTTCATCTGTGAAAGCTGTGCAACTAATCTAACAGTTAAGTCTGAAAAATTAAAGAGGGCAAACCTTAAGGAAATGCCTACTTATGTACTTTATTATTTGACTTCATTTTCTCTGCTTTTTTTTCAGTGCTGTGGTGAGGGGAAAGCTAGATTGGGCTCAGCCTGCTTCTCTGGGAGACTAGGAGGAGTCTCTGCCAATTTGTGAATTTGTACAGCGTGATGTAAGAAAACTTCAAAAGGAATTAATGTTGATGCCACTTTAGAATCACCAAGGCTCCAGAGGAGAACCATTTGCTGGAAAGAGTACTCCTAGATCTAGTTCCAAAATCATTAAGAGCTTAGATCATAGAATGGTTCTTAAACTCCATTACATGTTTTTGCTTCATATGTTTTTCTTAATTGACAATCTCCTGAACCTTTTGAGGTAAGTGTATAGGTTTCTCTAGTCTTACTCTTTTATGTTTAATCTTATGCACTTCTGGAGTACCTGATCCATAAAAGATCTAAGTCATAAATACAGCCATTTCTATTTTATTGTGACCTCTCTTCTTTAAAATATATCTGAGAGGAAATGTTTCAGTGGTTAAGACTAAACTCTTTCCTGTGCTTAAGCTTTATTTCACAGTAGTCATACCATCCCCTACAATAGTAGAGAACTCTTCCAAAGGCTTTCTGATTCCTCTGAGATCCTCTCTTATAAATTATGGTTGTATTCTCCACAGAAGACTGAGAACTACTTTGTGCAAGTAATGGCACAGAAGCTCTTGTATTTCTGCAGAGCTGCTGAAGGCTTCTTTCCCTCCCAATTTGCCTACTGTCAATCTAAAATGAGCTGGAGTCACCAGCTGCATGTCATATCCACATGTCATATACCCCTTGCTCCCTGCTTTCTGGAGCATTTTAAATTTTCTAATTTCACCTAACTTTTCAAAGGACTTCTTGAGTCTTGTCAGAGGGCTCCAATATCTTACAGCTCCAAAAAAATCAATTTCTAATTAGTTAGCAGTTGAAGATTTTCCTGTTAGAAATTGAAACCAATCAACTGCAGCTTTCAGTTTTATGTTACATATCTCAACTATGGAAAAGAGAATACTGCATTGTCATACCAAATGTCACTCATCACAGTTGTGGGCTTACATCAATATTCCCCTGCAATTAGTTTAACAATGTACAACTGAAGAACACACTTTCTTTTTTACCACCATTCTTTTGTTTTCCTCATCCTTATAGCTTGTCACTGTGTTTCCAAACAGAGCAGAAAGTTCATAAAAATGGTTGAATATTTGGTCATTTCTAATGTTAGATGAATATTTTTTTCATCTTTCCCCTTTCTTACCTTTTAGGCTTCCCTCTCACTGCTTATGGTGCAGATCTTTGCTTTTTCTTTCTTTTTTTTTAAATCAGGGGATGGATGGGATTGATGGACGGGAGGAAGGAGGGATGGGACAGATGGATGGGAGCAAGGAAGAAAGGGAGGCTGGGCAGGAGGATGGAAGGAAGGGAGGATGGAAGGAAGGAAGGAAAGGGTCAGTGTTCTTTCATCTGTTCTTGAATACTTAAAAAAGAGTAAACCCCTCAGAAAAATACAGCAACTGTATTATGGTTCTTGATATGTAGTTTACTCGTCTGGCCCGACTGTTCGTCAGTTTTTCTGTAGCTTAGCCTTTGTTGCACATGCACACAAGAAAATTTCAGCCATGTTCAGTTTCATAGTAAAAGGAGACAACCAAAAGAAATTCGTTTTCACATTAAAAATTTTGGATAAATATTTTGGTATTCAGACAGCTCCAGGCCAGTGTCCATAAAAAGAAAAATTCCAGTTTCTTGCAACCCACTGACTTTTGTGTTTTCTTTCACATAATCTGCATTCATAATGGGCCTGCTGAGAAGAAATAACAAGTGGCTATCCAGATAACATAAATATGGGAAAATATCACTCCAAGGAATTTCTTTTGATGATATAATTGATTTGATGCATTTCTTATTGTAAAAGTTATCCAAGACTTGTAATATATGTCTCTAGTAAAATAGTTCGCTTTAGAGGCTTGAGTACTATTCATAGAAATGAATTCTCCAAAACAAGTCTTATGTCAGAAACACTCCATTAGAAGTGACATTTGTGCAGAGAAACTTAGATTTTTCTTGTTTTAAGACCTCGCTCCTAGAAGTTTCTGCTTGGCAAAGTGATAATAGAACTTGGAGTTCAAAGTGCTTTTGACTGAATGCTGGGTATTTTGAGATGCCTGCAGCTAACACATCGCTGCATGACAAATTATTTCCACTAACCCCTTTGGAGCAGTCCGTCAGTTTGCCTGTTAAGTTCCTAGTTACTGGGAGGTCTCTTGAAGATCTGAAGTGTAAGACATCATCCTCAAAGACATCTGTGGACAATTACTGGATTTTTTTTCACTTGCAAACCTTTACTGTTAAGTGCTTCTGTTTGGAAATGGAGGAATTCTCCAATTTATGGAGTAGAAGTATCATTTATTACTCTTAAGTTAGCATGTAATCACTGCTTCTCATTCACTGCTATGACTATATGAAGTGCTAGCAAGAACCATTTGAGCAGTGTACCTTCTTGCTAGAATGCATTACCTGTCCAGTAAGGGATGATGCTTAGGAGGAAAAAGAAAAAAAAAAAAATAGCAGCACAAAAAGCCTCCTAACAAAACTCCTTTTACAACTGAAAGATTAAGTATAGCTTTTTGTTCTGAAAGAAATATTAGAAGATTCATTCTTATCATAGAAAATAATTTTTCATCTTCTGACATTATAAATTTATTCAAGGTTCCCTTAATCACTGTTGTTGAAAAAGAAATGCCCAGCATACACCACATGTTATTAAAGTGATCTACGTTCTGGTGTTTCCCTGTGGGGAGTGTTGGAAAATATCTGAGGGAATCAAGATCAAAGTATCATAAAGTATTATTTTAATCCTGTAATTTCATATTTAATAGTGAGTACCATCCATTTGATGAAAGACACCAGTGCTTGGATTTTTTATTGTCTTGGTTTTTTTAGGGAGGGTTTTCTGGTGGTTCTGGGTTTTTTGTGTTGGGGTTTTTTTTTCTTTTTGATAAACTAAATTGCAGTGTCCATTTCCTTTCCTTCTTTTCCTATCGGCAGGCATCAAAAAACTTTTCTTTGTAGAAAGCGGACCATGAACGAGTAGGACTTGGAAGCTGAAACATGTAGGGCTTTCCAAGTGTAGATAACACACAATTATTTACATATACATTCCAAGTTGTGCAAGAATGTTCTTGCACCAAATCCATCACTGTAATAACTCTGCAGCTTTCAAGTTCACAATGGGATAAGATTGCTGTCATTTGTCAAAGGAAAATTTTTTACATTATTCCCTTCTGTTACAGAGAGCAGTAGGAATCTTAGGAATTTCAAGTTTGTTACTGTTTAAGAAGCAGGGTCATAAAGCGAAGTTTTCAGTTTCACATAAATGTGGAGAGATCTGTTGTCATACCCAGTTCCTACAGGAGTTTTAGACCATCTGAAAACAATACCAAACCCTTGTAGACTCTGCAGATGAGGTTCATTCTGGAGGTAGCTGAGCATCAGAGACTGCTAGATTCCAGTGAATGATAAGGTGTATTTATGCTATAACTATATTTTCCTACCCAACAATGAGAAGTAATTGCAGGAAATTGAAAGATGAGAAAATTGAATTGTAGGAAAATGAGAAGGCATTGGACAAACATTGTGTGCCATCACTGTATGTGTGTTCTAAGCATCCAGTCATAGTAGAATACATTATTCAAAGATGTTGCAAGCTTCATTCTATGATTTCTAGTCCAAGCAGAGGTAAAAAGTATTCTAAATCTCAATTGGAAACCTCTTTTCTGAAGACTGCTGGTTGATATTCGCTAGCATAAGCATTTCACATAGACTGTATTCTTAAGCACAGGTTTTTATCAAAAAAAATTTTGGACAATTTTTCAGAATAAACATACTTTCTTCTATGACATGTACATTTTCAAGATTTACATGAACTGAAACAAATTGTTGGGCTTTAGGTACCCACATAACAGATTTCCCTACAGCATAGATTACTTGAAAGCATCACACCTGGCTTTCCCTTTTTACATGGTTGCCATATGGAAGATAGACAAATTTGCAGATGCTTTCCTTATCTTCATGGAACTCAGCAGACTATGAACAAACTACCAAAAAAATAATCTTTAACCCTATAGTGAAAGCTGGTGTCAGCACTTCTGTTGCTTTAGCACAGTGTATGTTTGTTCTCTAAGATTAAATCCTGGGTTTTATTTATTCTTATATATAATGTCCCCTGAGAACTGAGGACCAAAAAGATCCTCACTGTTATCTAATCCAGGTACAGGGATGCTTACTTTCCTGATCCTGATTTCTAATGCAAATCCATAGTAGCACATTCTGGAAATCTCCATAAAGACAGGAGGAAAATAATAAAATTAATAACTAAATAAAGCTCCAGTGTTCATTTTTTTTCTCTTTGAGAATAAAAACAGAAGAACAAATAAATACCGAACAGATGTTAGCCACCCTACTTAATATGCTACAAGAAGGCACGCTGATGTTTCAGTAATTGCAGACAGAGCTGAACCTGGATGGAATGAAGCAGACATTCAGCAGAAATGTGCAGCTCCCACAGAAATAAACCTGTGGTATAGAGAAAAATATTAGACAAAGTTGGTTTGAAAACCACATTTTAATTATTAAAATTACTTTAACCAATGTATTCATGATCCAGAACTTTTGTAAGTGTCGAGTTTTGCACTTTAAGGATCATAATTATATTTACTCATAAATATAATGTAAGAACATCTCACAGACTGATCCAGACACAGTCTTTTACCATCCAGTATATCTATATGGTAGTTTGCAAGGATGTATCAGGTGCTAACTTGAGTCACTTGGGAAAAGGCAGCCTTTTCTTTATTGAAGCTAGTAGATCATCAAGTTATTCATCTTATCCATAGTGTCCTTTCTTGCCTTTAGGTCTCAGGAAAATGTAAATCAAAAGCTTTTTGAATTATGGTTCCTGATGATTCACAAGGTAATCTTGCAAACACAGCAAGGAAATATACGATTTGCAAATTGCTTAAATGACATCTTTGCTATTACCTTAAATTATTGTTGCAGTAAATCCTGTTTTACAATATTTCAGCTTGATAATATTTTAAAACTCTACCTTTATCAAGATAAATACTCTACTTCTTATTTGCTTACTTATTTTTTTAACTTTATGCCTGCTTAAGGACTGAACATTTTATCTCAAAATCACCTAAGGTTCACTTCTTTATGCCAGCATCTATGTGTATTTAAGCTAATTCTAAATCCTTAGATAATGCCAATTTTTATCTAAAATTACACTAGGATTTGTCTGAAAATTAGCATTTTCAAATTGCTAAAGATTTCAGATTCAGAATAACTTTGGATTAAGCATAATGTTTGCCTAGGTTTCTTAATAGTATTACATTCCCTTCCAATTCCTAAAAGCAAATAACAATTTATTAACTATTTCAGGCCTTGGACGTATGTTGTGAAGTAACACTTTCTGGTTGGTATGGGAAATACTGAAGAGATCCAATTAATAGTACCATGTTATAATAAGCTTGGCAAAAAGGCAGTCTAACTTCATGAAGAGATACCTCCATTTTCTTTATTGAATGCAAGACACCTGTAAGGAACTGAGGTTATAAAAGGCTAAAACTGACCTTAGGCACCTCTAGACTGCCTAAATTATAGTAACTTTAAAAAAGAGTGCTTACTGAGGCAGTTACCTTCAAGTAATTATTACTTATTGGTGGTGGCACTGTTTTTTGTTTTTTGCCTAGAGAACCATCAGAAAGTGCAGTGGTAGTGAGAGTTCTTGTAAGATCAGAATGTGCTTTCAATGGATAGATGTCTTTCAAATAACAGGGTTTTTATAATTTTTAGGGATACTAGTAATTTATATATTTGGTATGTGTAATACATATATACTGACATTTAATATGCCATATGCATTTTAACTTCTATTATATTTCTGCTTTTAATTATAATTTAGATAAGAATCATACCTCAAGCATTATTCATCCCACAAGAAAAGGCTTACTACTCAGCAATTGCCTACATGTCTGGAGGTACCATTTTATTCCATTCTTTGTGTCTCTTGAATTAAAAAATCTTCTGCAGAGATGTATAAAAGACCATATTATTTCCAAATAAAAAATTGCAAAATGACCTAAAATTTTCGGTATTATTGTGAAGGTCGCTTGGGTTTTTTGTTTGTTTGTTTTGTGTACATGTAGAATAAAAGCAATTAACCATTTAATCAGTAATTTTGGGAAATAAAGCCCTTAGACCTTGGAATATTTATGAGCTATACATGTGTTTTGAAATTACAAACCCTCTATTATCATTATTGGTTAAGGAACTCCATATATAACAACTTCAAATGGAATCCCGATCCAGGCATATAACTCACATACTGGATTGAGACAGCCCCTCAACACTCCAGATATAAGATACAGATTTCTTAGGTTAGTAAGTAATTTTCCAGAAGAAAATGAGAAAAAAAAGGGTTAAGATAGAATAAAAGCTCACATAATAAAATGAAACTGTGAAAGATTAGTTGTGTTTCTGTTTACAATTTTTTTTTTAATGAGGCAAAAGGAACATTAAAAAAACTTAAAATAACATGAGGAAAAATCCCCTAAAACAGTTTATAGCAATATCTTAATTAAACAGACATATTTCAAGGAAATTTTTGTTCAAGTTTAAAAAAAAAATAACCAAAAACAAAATAAAAAAAAATAGAGTGTTTTGTATGCTTGTTTTGTGCAAAGATTTCCAAGAGGGTTTGATACTAACACAAATCCTAATGACAACTATTTTGCAGTTGAAACGCTCTCTTACATCCAATTTTGAAAAATAACGTGCTGCTATAGAAATCTTCCTTTGCATGGGCAAAGTGCCCTTCTTTTGCAAAGGTACTCGGGGAGCTTATTTAGCAGTGTATTAACTGAAATTCAGGACTTTCTGGACTCCTCAACAGGTCATACAGGGAAGGTGCTGCTCTGAAATAGCCTTTTGCCGTGAAGCCAGCTTTCTGTGGGCAGGAGTTGGGAAAATGGTACATGATTTTACCCTACGAGTTAAGTAATATAATGACAATAATTTACTCTTACTATCAATGTTTTAATACTGAAAGAGATCAGTTTCAAAGGCCTTTAATTAATCAGAAATATAGTTAGGGAAGGGCATGAAATGCATTGAAGCCGATGGTTGTAAAGGAACAGACTTGAAATCCCAGACTGTAAGCACCATTTCATCCAGTAACTAGGTGGGAGAAAGCTATTTTAATGAAAGCAAGATAAGGGATTTCTAAGGTCCTATCCATTATGACCCTTCTCTCTCCCAAGTGTTCAAAGTATCATACTTATTTTACTCAACCTATTTGTTCTTCCTGTACTTTTCTTAATTTTCTGTATTTAACACAGCATAAGACTGATCTTTCTCTTAAAATTTTAACCTAATTAAAATCTGTGGAGGAAGATTGTTCTCTAAGGGTCTCCCATGCGAAAAGGAAAGGTTAAAGTGTCATGGCTAGACACTGCCAACCAATCTAAAGAAGCAAAATTGCTGAAAAGGCCAGGAAAACTCCTTCCACTGAGCCACTGATGTAAATATTTGGAATGTGACAATGTCTATGTGACATTTCTAACCATAGCTGTAATGGTCGCTAGTACCAGTTTTACGCTTTTGGTTGTATCTCTGTGTATATTCCAGGTGAGATCTATGTTCTCATATCCTCACTAGTTAGCATTATAGCTGCAATTTTGTGTGATATTCATGTCTGATAAGGCAGTGCTCTTTGAGACTGTACTCTGCTACCAATGAAACTGAAAAAATTGATAGAGGGGAAGTGCATCCTACACGGTTTCAACACAAAGAAGTATTTCCAGAAAGCAGGAACCTGTGGGAGGAGATGAAGTTTTCCACTTTCCCTTTCTGTTTCACTTCTGTTTGCCTTTTCCCTTCTCCTTCCCCTTTCCCTTCCCTTTACTCTTACCCATCCCCTTCCCTTTCTTCCCCTTCTCTTTCTGTCTTCCTTCATCCTTCTTCTTCATCTTATCTTTCCTCACTATTTCGTGGTTTTCTGGTCTAGAGATGTGCAGAAGCACTAATTTGGTTTACTGATTGGCAGCTGTTCTCTGTGTGTGATGACTAAAATGTTCTCTTATGTACTTTAGCTCTCTGTTATAAAGCTATAAATCTTGGTTAAATTAGGTTTTACAAAGTGTATGAGATATTGTTTGAAATTCTGGAGACGAAGACACCCTAGATATGCCAAAAGCCATACCTATCATCACTTAGCTCTTTCTGAATTCTCCAGATGACCACATTCGTAGAGGGATATTTGCAAGTGTATACATCGCTGTTCCTAATTTCACTGTTGGTGACTTTGTATTAATAAGATTTCTGTGGATACAGATGTCACATCATTTATTCTGGATTTAGACTACATATCAGTAAACTCACAGTTACTCAGTTAGCTTAGCATTCATTCTTATTTGTATCACATGCTATAAAAGGCAAGTTTTGTTGAACTGAACAGTGACAGAAAACTGATGAAAACCTTACAGCCTATGAATTATATTCACCCATAAGATATTTCTGTTGGAACTACACTGATTTTTTCAGCCATTCCTGAATTCTTCTGTCCTTGGATACTTTGCTTTTCAAGATCTTTCCAGTGGTAAGATCTTAAAACTGAGTAGTCAGTTTTCAAACATGCCTGCCCTTATTCGTCAGAATTTAGGAAATCATATTATCTTGACTATATTTCAGTGGTGCCCATGTTGTTACCTTCAGGGATCTTTGAGGGCTATATGCTATGACTCATATCTCATAAAATTCTTCACTGGGCTGAAGTGCACTGTGAAACAGAAGCAAAAGAAACACTTGAAATTCCTTCTGGTGAAGAAATACTGTAAGCTGGGGAAAACCAATGTAGTGCTTCATATCTCAAGCAGAAAGGCAAATTTTTATCAGCCAAGGCAGAGGAGATTCAGAATCACATTTTTTCAGGAAGCAGCATGGAGCGGTGCTCTTCGGGGGAAGCAGAACCAAGGGCAACTCCAACACAGGGCAGGGCAGGGCAGGGCAGGGCAGGGCAGGGCAGGGCAGGGCAGGGCAGGGGAAGGTAGGAAACGACCTTAACAGGTGCATTTAACCCTCAAGGAAAGAGGATGACCAGGCCAGGTCCCTCATGGTGGCCAGGGCTGGCCAGGATACTCATTGAGACCAAGAGGTCAAGTCAGAGAGTTGAATCTGTGAGTCACAATCTGGATCAGCACAGTATGTCACCATGTGCTGGCACAGCTGCAAAGGCTCCTACACAAGGTGGGAGAGCGGGGGCATTATTCATAGACCTTTCTCACAGTTGTAACCCAGGTCCAGGCAGCCTTGTCTTGTCAAAGATGGCCTTGAGTGCAGGCAGTAAAAGCCTTTCAGTTTCTATGTATGTGTGCACTAAGGGAGGTGCAACGTCCTTACGATAACTCTTAAACTTACCCCAGTAATGAATTAATCTCGTGGTTGTCTTTGTCACTGAGCAAGGAATAAAACATCTTTCAGGGATGACTCACCTCCACAGTTTCTTGAGAATAAAATCAAGGATTTGATAGTCTTCTGACACTGTACAGAATCTTGTAGTGGTATCATCAGAAGATTTACACAGAAAGGCAGAAGGTAATTCTTGAAGTGATCTCAGTATATTTAGTTGATTCGGCAATGTCACATTGAGCTTTGACTAGTGAAAAGTACCTGCCTGTTCTCACACCACTGTTATTGCCCATCTAGCATCTCTTTATCCTTTTTCCCTTACATTTCTGCTGTTACTGTCTGTCTTTTGTCTCTTTATCCATTCTTTCCCCACATGAAAAAAAAAACAAACAAACAATTCCTGACACCCCATTTTTCTGTAACACCTATCTTACTCTTAAGCCCTGATGTCTTAGCTTAGACTAGAAGCCAAATGCCATCAAAGAACACATCAGTTAAAATGTGACTAACTAACCTTCAATTCAGTTTGGAATTGCATCAAATCTGCAAGACTAACAAGAACACATGGGTATATTCAGAAAAATTTACACATATCAGTACTGTGTCAGGGCTACTAGCTTGCCACATCTACTTCCTCCACTCAGGACTAGAATAAACACAGGGTTGAAGCTGTTAGGTAGGAGTGAAGTGGAATGACTCGGTCAAAGCAAAGTTGTAAGTTTACATCCTTCACAGCAAGGAACTTGTTTGCAGGTGTGAAAGAAGTGTTTGGTTTAAAACCCATTTTCTTTACAAAGCACTTATTTGTAAAGGGCTGCTTCTCTTTACTTTGAATCACAGTGATAAGTCTTGCCCCTAGTAACATCACTCACTATACAGTCACAAGCTTATATCCATGCCATCCATTAGGTGAAATCCTGCTGGATAAAAGAAATAAAGCTGTTCAAGGAATAGATTTACTGTACACCAAGGCAATGAATTAAGAAGTCTCCAAACTCTCTAGTGTATTCTATATTTCCTGGTCATTTAGCACATCTCTTAGAAAACAAACAAGAAAAATCACTTTCTTCACCCCAACTTGTAAAGGCAAATTGAATCTAAAATAAAAATAGGATGCATAAATTCTTTTTAAAAAATGCTGATGCAACATCTCTCTTCTGATTTTTTATCTTTTGTTTTCACTGTCTTATAGCAAGATAATGCATTCACTGAGAGCAGTTTATGGTGGTGTGCTTTCCCTGAATTTCTGTGCATGTCAAAGAAGTACTATGCTAAAATTCTATAGATGTAGGTTTAGTTCCAAGCACTTTGATAGACTTCTTATGCGACCTTGTACAAAGTGACATGGTGATAGATTTGATAAAGTAGTCAGAATTTATCACTAAAGTTAGATTTTTCATAAGGTTTGGCTTACACTTTTGAGATATAGAATAAAGCAAGTGTCAAAGTGTCATTTTCTTCCTTGGGTGCTGAACTACTTTGAAAACCAGGCCATACATTTCACAGAGCAAACCATTACAGACTATTATCTTTGAGTGCTACCAGCCACAGAACCTGGTTTCTCAGAAATCTGGCCTTGGCCTTTAGCGCCTATAATTTTGTGCCACAACTTGCCACTCAAAGAATGAGCTTCCATTTCACTTTCCATCCCCCTTCTTGTTTTAAAACCTGTGAGAATCTGTTTTCAGCTAAATGCATTGGCTGCACCTAGTACAGTTCTTTCAGTTGTTGCCATTACACGGATCTTTATGATCAATAATCACAAAATTAGAAATCTATGATTCTAAAATAAATGGAATAGCACACATAAGCAGCTATCAAACACACAAAGAGACTGCTCTAACTGAATATATTGAATACTTTTAGTGAATACTCTAACCCAACACAAAAGGCAGGAAATATATGTTCCATTGTCAAGAGAAACCTTGAGTTTTAAAATTTATTGAATTTTAAAGAGGTCTGGTAGATTCACATTTATATTTTCATTTAAAGACAAATTTACATTTAATACTGTAATGTTAGATAGTTCTCAGTTGCATTTATTTCTTTTAAGTGTACTGCCTGAGGTTACTCTAGCGAGTGTATTAACAAGATTGTCCAAAATGTATTTATGGTTCATTTGATTTTGATTTTGCAAAATATTCGTGGAACTTGAACTCTAAATTAGAAACCGTCAGTATCCACATTACAAACCTTCCTTTAGGATGTACATTTGAAATATTGGATTTTTGGAGATGAAGAATTATCTTGCACATGAACCTCACATAGCAGCTAAGTCAGTAAATTCCATGTTCTGAGCTGACTCTGATGTCATATGTAAAAACCCTTGAAGTCAGGATTTTTGCAGAATTGTTCAGCCCAGTCTGGTAAATCCCTAGAGTTTCTGTAGTTCTGTTATACACCGTGTTCTTTATCTCCTATGTTACATTGTTCAAATCTTATTTTTATCAGTCCAGTAGTATATGAAAGAAAACAAAGAAAAGATTGAACTAACTCCTTGCTTAATTGCATACATGTTCATTATATTTACTGACATGTTAATTCACTTGAATGTGAGGGTGTTTTAAGGACTTCAAATACATTAGTATTGGGGTCTAGCAATGGAAGTAAGAAATTAGAATAGCCTGTGGCTGGATAATTCATCATATTATTATTTTTTTTTAATTTTAGAATGCTTTGTTAATCTGTTGTGCTTGCCTTTCAAGTTCCTTTAAGCAGATACTGGTACAGTTGAAAATAAAATTCTGACTCAGCTGTGTGTGTGTACCATGATGCTCAATACATGATGGTGAACTCTAGTAGCGAACCTCATAACTGAATTAACTTTGATTTGTTTAATATTAAATACTTAGAAATAAGTTATGTTGCATTGAACATTTTAAATTTTCAGAAAAAAATATTTTCACAAAGTATGGAAAAAAAATTTGAAGAAGAACTTTAGTCATGAGAACAGCTAGGAAAAGAGAGAATTGCTTTCAAAAATACTTAAAGAATACATTACAGAAAGTCTCACAATCAGCTACAGATGTTTTGGAGAAGGGAATGGATGGAAACATTTCACACTCCTGATTTTTAGTTCTGCTACCATGCACCAGATGCGTAAGTTCTGTATTACTAAATCCATGGTTTAACCATTGAATAACTGATTTTTGAACTATGCAATTTTTCGTTAAACTTCATATAATACGTCTTGTACAGGTGCACTCTTCATTGGGTGGAAAACTTGCTGGTCCAGTGAGTGGTGGTGGATGGGACTAAACTCAGTTGGCAGCCATTGACTAGATTTGTTCCAGGGCTCAGTATTGCAGCCGGCCCTCTTTAACATCGCTGTTGTTGATTTGGATGAGGGGATTGAGTGCATCGTCAGTAAGTTCACAGATGGCACCAAGTTGGGTAGGAGTGTTGATCTGATGGAAGATAGGAAGGGTCTGTAGAGAAATCTTGTAAGACTGGATTGATGAGCTGAGGACAACTGCATGAGGTTCAACAACCTATTGCCTTTGGGTCATGTCAATACCAGGCAGTGCTACAGGCTTGGGTTAGAGCAGCTTGAGAGCTTCTCAGCAGAAAGGCACTTGTGGATGCTGACAGACAGCCAGCTGGATATGAACCATCAGTGTGCCCAGGTAGAGAAAAAGGCCAAAGGCATTTTGGTCTGTATCAGCAATAGTGCAGTCAGCATGACCAGGGAAGTGATTGTACCCTTGTACCTGGATATGGGGAACCAATTTAATTTTGATATTTGTCTCAACATCATTTGATCAGAGGTTTGTGGGAAGGGGCAGCACACACGCCACTTTCAGGAGGCAGGTAGAAGATGGAGGAAAGCCCTATCTCTGGGGGGACTTCACCTGACAGCCATTTCACGTCTCACATGGAACAAGCAGCCATTTTCTCTGAGGAAGAGGAGACCGCCGAGGACACTGTGTCCTCTAGAGAGGTTCTCTAATCGGCTGGCAAAAAGTCTCCACCAATGGACTGTAGCCTAATGCTTGACAGGCCAGTGGTCTCCTGTCAGCGAGCAGATCTTGTGTAATTGTATCACAAGTTGCTTGGGCGATGCTTGGCTGGACACTTGGCTCTGCACTTGGCTTGGCTTGCTGATTTTGCTTCGCTGACCGACCACCTGAGACCACCTCAGAGCCTCATGCCTAGCCTGTGTCCTGCCCTACCACTTCTTCTCTCTCGCCTGCTCCAGCCCTTGCTAGTCCTGCTTCCCTGCGCAATGCCCCTACGTCCTTCATCCCTGCCTGAGCCACCTGCTCTCCGTGCTGCTTCACCGATCCAGCCTGCCACCAAGATCCCCGCTGCAACCCTGTCCAGGGTTCTGCACCTCCTGCCCCAGCGCCCACTCACAGGCAGTCCGGCTGCCTGTCACCGCAGGAGCTCTGCTTGTGCAGCCGTGCCTCTCCGAGAGCTGCCCAGGCTCCCGGCCAGCAGGGAGCATGCACACACCACCTGCTGGGTGAATGTTGACAGCGCACTCCGAAGTTCTCTCTCTCCTCTGTCTCTGTTTCTGCCTCTATTCTTTTTTTCCTTTTCGTTCCTTCTGTTTTGTCTTTTCAGTTCTTCTTTACTAGGGCAATGCACCTTTTCGTTATCAGGAACTGGTTCTCAGGTATAATATTTGCCTTGTTTGGCTTAATTCGGTCCTAGACCATCCGTTTTAAAAGAACTCCCTGCTGTTCCCCACAGTAGAACATGACACTGGTGCTGGTGAAGTGTGCTAGTTTGAAAGCAAACTAGTGAGAGACTCCAAGTCAGAAATACAATTTAATAGGAAAAATAAAATAAATACAATAGTACAAAAGACAACCCACTGACAGAGTCAGAATACAACCTGACCCCCTGACAGTCAGGGGGGTTAGTAGCAGTCCGATTAAATGGTGGCTGCAGTCCTCCTGGAGTGATGGTCCTGTTGAAGCAGTGATTCTGTAGAAAAAGGTCTGGTCTTCCCCTGAAGGTCCAGTTGTGGTGTAGAAGGGTCTGGTCTTCCTCTGGGAATCCAGTGGAAAAGGCTGCTTGTGCTGTTCCAAACCCCTGATTATATCCACATGGGAATGCGTGGCTCCTTCCCCCTGGGTGGAGCATCTCACAATGGGATGGTGAGTCACAGGGCAAGGCACTGATGGGCCCATTAACAGGAGATAGTCCAGGGGCGAGTTATCTGTGAGTCATGCGGCAAGGCATTGATGGGCCCATTAACAGGAGATAGTCCGGAGGGAGGAGGCAGCTCATGAGGATGGTAATAGAATACACTGTAACCCAGGACATGAACCCATGGCTTGAGTAACATCTCAGTTTTGAGCCCCTCACTACACAAAATACATTGAGGTGCTAGAGCATGTCAGAGAAGGCCAACAAAGCTGGTGAAAAGTCTAGAAAATACGTCTGTGAGAAGAAGAAAAAGGAGCAGAGGTTGTTTAATCTGGACAAAAGGAGGCTCAGGAGGGATCTCACAGCTGTTTATAACTATCTGAAAGGAGGTTGTAGTAAGGTGGAGGTCAGACTTTTCTGCCATGTCTCAAGTGGAAGAACAAGAGGAAATGGCCTGAAGTTGTGCCAGGGAAGGTTCAGATTAGATATTAAAAAACAAACATTTCACTGAAGGAGTGGTTAGGCATTGGAGTAAGTTATCCCGATAGGTGATGGAACCACAATCTCTGGATGTGTTCAAGCCTCTAGATGTGGCATCTGGATGTGGCACTTCGGAATATAGTTTAGGTGTGATCATGGCAGTGCTGAGTTGATGGTTGTACTATATGATCTTGAAGGTCTCTTCAAATCTTGATGGTTCTGTGAATGTTCTGCAAGCAGCTGAGTGTGTGCGTGTGATCTTTTCTGCTAAACAAGAAGTTTGAGACAGAAAGTGCCAAAGAAATTGCCTAATTTTTTTCACTAGGTGTTATAGAAAAAAAGTAGTTCTTATTTTCAAAGAAGTAATTTAATTTTTGAGAGCTTGTTTGGTGTTCATTATAAAGCAAACACGGAGACTTGGAAAACTGGGGGAAGAAACAGGAGATTCCGTTCCTTTCTCTGAGGAGATTTTAACTTCATCACAACAAAGATTCCAAATCATGACTGTTACGATCCAGTTTAGATCCAGAAGAGCAAGGAAAGCTAAGTTTCTGTGCATAAATCAGAAAGAACTTAGAAGGTTCAAAATATTCCCAGAAATGAGATTAAAACCGAACGAGATTAAATGTTGATGCCAAAAAATTGATGTATTTTATTTGATAGTAGAGAGGCAAAGAGAAGGAAAGAGAAAAGAAACAAAGAAAGAAATAGAAAAAGAGGTGTGCGCATGTGGGGTAGGGGGACAGGGAGAGGTGACAGGGGTTAGGTGGAGGCATATCACCCATCCAGGGGTCCCGACGACGACTCGTTGCTCCCCTCCATCTGCTCTTCTGGTGGTGAGGGTCCCCCGTGGCCGCCGCCGCACGCCCCGCCACGCCAGCACACGCCGCGCCACGCCGCCACACGCCGAAGAGTAAGGAATCCCATGGGTTAATATACGCTTTGGGCAGGTGGGAACGCCCGCGTACCTCCCCTGCAGGGGCCAGCTTGGCACTGTCCCTTGCGACACTGAGGGTCTGTTGCATCATCTCTGGTGCTCTGGTGCAGGGTGTGGGGACCCCTTTTGGGGGCCCTTTGCTGGGCCATGACACCCCCTCTGCTGTGGACGAGCTCCCCCCGGGTGCAGGGCCTCTCAGCTGGGCTCCTCTGCACAGCGGAGGATGGGCGGTCACTGCGCCTCTCGCCAGAGGCTTTTCCAGCACACACCCAAGGCCTCTCTCCCCCACCCTTTGGTGCGAGGGTCTGTGTGAGCCTGGCCAGCTGATAGCCAGGGGGCTGTGGTCTCCATCTCGGAGGTGTTAACCTTGTCCTTTGTGAATGTGCCCAGCCCTGAGTTGTTACTTTATCTTATCTTCATCAGCCAGCGGGCCCAGGGCCTCTCAGAGCCCCATGCAGGGTGTGGTGGTCTTCTCTGCAGTTTTTGTACAAAGTTCTTCATGAAAACGTTTAAGTCATAAACTATAATATTTCAGTCTCTTACAATGACTATATACGGGTCTCTGAGGTAGGGTATTCTTAGTTACATCCATTCACATTCCATTTCACTTTGCATGAATAATTAAATTGTGAACCAGGGAATAAAATCTGACTATCCCTGCTCCCAGAGGAGAGTCCAAACTTTTAGGCTGGAGAATAATTCTTCCCTTTTCATGCACACAAATATTTGTACACGTAAAGTGATGTACAGAGAAAATGGAAAGGTCCAATCTTATTTCAAGGATTTAGGATACTTCCCAGGGAGGAAGAGGAAACTGGAAAAAGTAACTGACCCCTTCTTTAGCACAGCCCATGTATATTGGATGGTGATAGAATGACTGTTGCTATTGATCAAAGACTCTCTTAGAGATTGTACATAATGATACCTTCTCTGGGTTTTTGACTTTTTGCTGCTTGTTATAAATCATTTAGTAAATTATAGGTGCCCACATAATAAAAGACACGTAAAATACTTTGCTGAATGAGAGATTAGTCTGTGTATACCATGATCCTGTCAATATAGTCCTTCATGTGTTCTCTTGTTCCCTATTGGGAACAGAGATGTCTTCCACGTTGCTCAAGGGTCTTGATGTTCATGAGCCAAATTCCTTGAAGCTTTACTTTCTAGCTGCCTTTTTAGATACAATCAATGGCCTAGTTTTAGTAGATGAAGACTTGCATTTTCACTGAGGATTCATTTATTCTCTCATTTATTGACAGATACATTTTATTTAACATTATTTAATACACCTATTCAGCATTACTGGTATTAGTATAAAATAAATGAACCAACCAAAGCCCCTATTCTGCAGACATGTTTTATGTTCCCTAATGAAGTTTATGTTTATCACTTTCGTGGGTGATATTAATACTTTGAAAAATATATTTTGTTCCACAGATGAAAGATGCATAAGTAAAGGTAAAGACAGTTTTTTCATATGAGTTCATTAGAATGAAAATGGAAACTGAGTTGGGACAATAAAATATCTAGGCTGTGAAATAAATTATGGACTTTACTCCATTAAAAAATGTTTTGTCTAAAAAAATCACTGGAAATAAACTTCTTCTTATGTATTCTATTTGGTGTATTAAGTCTATTGCTGGAAGCACTTTATGAAATATTTTCCACCCCCAGTTACAATCCATGTGTCAGAGTACAAGAAGTGCTTTCTGTCCTTCTCTCACAGAAGCTCTGTTCAGGCAATGTGAAAGAGTCTCCAATGCTCACTGAACCTCTTTTGAAATGGAAGCTTTTAGTTAGTAATAGGACTTTGGGCTTTTCTTTTTCTCAGTGAAGACAAGTATAATGCTTAAAACATACCTAGTGAAGAAACAATCTGGTTACAGAAATAAATAGACCCAACTTCAGAGTTGTGTCTTTAAGAGATCTTTATTTCATCTGACACTGGACTGTCAGATGTTTACTACTGGTAAAGAAATGAACACTTTTTGACAACCTACAAGCGGTATGAAGAAAAGGAAGAGGCCACAGTGTACTTTAAATAATTCAAAATCCAATTTGTAAATAATCCAAAATCCAATTAAAAAAAGCAGAGCGAGCTTGAGAAATTATATTGCACAACAAAATATGTCTGTTTCAGGATAATACAGTCACTTACTTAATACGCACTTATGGTACAATAGAAGCATTTTACTTAAATACGTCGTCTACTGATTTTTGTTACAATTCTACTAAGAAGAAAACATAATAGAGAATTCTTGTATAGATGTTTCAAAAAAGTTTTCAGCAAATAAGAAATTAACTCTTGAATCATGCTAGGGTGTCATACTTGTCTTGTTTGTAAATAAATATGTCTGCACAATAAGTAACACAATGCAGTTTGGGTGGGGTTTTGGTTTTTGTTTTTTTTTCGATTGGGAACTTCAAATATGTTTTTCATATGAAAGAAATCTATAATTTATAATAATTATTTAATTAATTCCACAAAATTCAACCTTGCAGAGCATTGCAGTACAGAAGAGATTAAACCATTCCAAAGAATAAAATAATTACTGCTCATGGAGTGTATCTTTTACCCTTAAAAAAAGGATAGACATAAGCACCAAAATTTGTTTGTTGTTCAGGGTTTTATTTTTATGTTTTATCTATGTCAAGCAGATTGTTAACCAAGAGTCATTTTCCAGGTGATTTCTGTAGTCTATAAAGGAGACCATTTTCCTCCCTCAGCTTTCAGTATTTTCAAAACCCCAGAGTAATCTGTTCCTTCCAAAGAAATATTCCTTTCAAATGACTGATAAATGGAGGCATCCATCAGCTTGTAAGTAATTGACAACTGGACATTTTAACAGAAGGAATGCATAAAGCAGCACTATAGAAGAGATGAACAATTCAGTAGTTTGTGCCACTAGTGACAATTAGATGTTACAGCTCAGTGGTGTGGTGAACCGTTCAGCTCCAAAAGGTATTTCACCAATACAATAATTCCAGATGCATATCTGTCATGTGTCCAAATCACTGTCTGCACTTCTCCCTCTCAAAAGGAGCAATGGCAGAAATAAACCAGGGAAGAAATTTAATGAACTCAAAAAGATTAGGAGTCATTTGCATTTCAGGTGGATTGCAACAGAAATAAATTTTTCTAAATCCTATATTTTTGATACTTGCAGTGCTCTTCTCATAAATGGGAGAAGAGTGGTCTTGCTTATTCTTTCAGCAGAAACACAGCGTGATTTTTCTTGAAATGCGGTATGCAGTGAACTATAAACTGACTGTATCTCTATGTGTGTTGGGTGAAATTTTTTTGTAGTATGTGAAGGAGGAATCATTTTGAATATGAGCAACCCAACTATGTCAGTTTAAAAACTAAGAGTAGAAGTATATTAAGACTATTAGACCTAACCATACAGCCTCTGTCTTACCAAGAACAAATATTCAGATGATTTTCCATCAAGTAAGCAAATTAATCCATTGTCTTATTCCATATTTTTGACAGTAAGGATTTATGAGTGTAGCAGCAATAATAAAAATACTGATTTCTTATAGAAGATTCCTGTGTTTCTGCTGTGAAAATTATCATGCAGATTTAGAGAAATCATTGAAACATGTCACATTACTATAATCTATGTAATTTCAAAGGGTGTTAAGACACCAAAACCATTTATGTCCTTTAAAAGATTTGCAGATTCCACCAAATCTCAGTCTCTTCTAGAGCAAGAATCAGTAGGTTCATAGTATAAAACAGTAATATAAGTTTTTTGGGACCTGGAGTGGTAACACATTTTGTTTTGGAATGAAGAAAAGGTTTTGTAAGAAGATGTTCAATTTTCTGATTTATTTCACGATTTATTACTTATTGTGCAACACAGAATTTGTGAGGTACAATTCCTTATTGGGTGTGATTCAATAGTTCATTGTGAAAAATAACAGCTTTCTATAGATGATTTTAATACCTTTCAGACATCACTCTTTTTCATGCCCTTGAATTTTGTCTCTAATTATTGAGGGAGGTTCTTGAGCTCATGGTTTAAGAGTCATAGAATGGTTTGTGTTGGAAGGGACCTTTAAAGTTCTAATCTCCCCTGCCATAGAGAGGGATATTTTTCACAAGAACAGATTGCGCAAGGCCCCATCTAATCTGGCCTTGAACACTTCCAGCTTCCAGGAGCAAACTGTTCCAGTGTCTCACCACACTTACTGTAAAAAAATTCTTCTTTATTTTATTCTTCTGATCTAAATCAACACCTTTTCATTTTAAAACCATTACCCCTAGACCTGTTATTACAGGAAATGGTAAAAATGCACTCTCCATCATTCTTGTAAGCTCCCTTTTTATATTGAAAGGCCATACATCCTTTGTATAATCAAAGTTTGAACAACTTTAACTGTCTCATCCTCTATTCACAGGACAGTTGTTCTAGCCCTTTGCCCATTTTCAAGGCCCTCACGTGAACCCTCTCCGACACATTCATGTTTTTTTGGTGCTGATAGCCCCAGAGTTGGATGCAGTCGTCCAGGTGAGGTCTTACCAGCGCAGAGTAAAGGAGGAAAATCATCTCCCTCAACCTACTGGCTACACTTCTTTTGCTGCAACCCAAGATACCGTTGGCTTTCTGGTCTGCAAATACACTTTGCTGCCTCATGTCCAATTGTTCATCTGTCGGTATCTCCAAATCCTTCTCCACAGGGCTGCTCACAATCCATTCATACCCCAGGCTGTCCTGATACTGGGGATTGTCTCAACCCACGTGCAGGACCTTTCACTTGACCTTGCTCAGCTATCAAGTTGTTCACCCACTTCTCAAGTCTGTCAAGGTTCCTCTGCATATCTTCCCTTCCTTCTAGTCCATCAACTGCACTTTAGCTTGGTGTAATCCATAAAGTTGCTGAGAAAGCAAATAATCTCACTTTTTATGTCATTAATAAAGACATTGAAGAGCACTGGCCCCAGCACAGACCCCTGCAGGGCACGATATGTCCCTGATCTCAGTTTGGACATTGAGACATAGACTGCAACACTTTGGGTAGGGCCATCCCATCAATTTCTTATCCATCTAACAGTTCATCCATCAAACCCATATCTCTCTAACATAATGACAAAATGTGGGTGGCATCATTTGAAGACCAGATAGAGGACATCAGTAGCTCTTTCCTCATTCACCAGCTCTGTCATTCTGCATAGAAGGCCACCAGCTTACTCAGATATGATTTGCCTTGTTGATCTCATGCTAGCTGTTTCTAATCACATCTCTGTCTTTCATGTGCTTTTCCTGGCTTCCAGGCAGGTCTGTTCCATGATGTTATGAGGCATGGAGGTGAGGCTGACTAATCAGCAGTTTCCAAGGTCCCTTTTTATGCCCTGTATAATAATGGGTGTTGTCTTCTCTTTTCCAGGCACTGGGAATTCATCTGATTGCCATGACTTTTCAAATACAATGGAATGTTCCTCTTCAGAAAATTTTCTAAATTTCTGATGCTCATTCATGGTGTCAGTATTGGAAATCTAAGGGTAATTACGTACTGACTCTTCACAGACAGAGAACCTGTAAGTGTAACTGGAATATGCACTACTCCTCCAAGTACATGTCCAAGCCTACTACTACAGCAGTAGGTAGCTGTGCAAATGTTGTACATGGTATCCCTGTTCTTCATCTCTCTACAAGGCAGCTGCATACTTGCAGTAATAGGTGGGTTGTAAAGCTATTTTTGCCATATCTTAGAGCCAACAGGACTAAGATGTGCACCTTACTCTTGAAATTAAGGTTTCAATGATTCACGATAATATTTACCCTGTATTTCGTTGATCGAGGTTAAACGAACAGTTATCTGAATCATACTTTTTTCCTATTTTCTCATTTGGATGAACCACTAGAAAGTGAAGAGGTAAAGAACAGGTTTGTTGCTACAGTTTTATCTTCTATGTAACACCAATGGAGGCTAAAAAATACGTTAAAAGTTCAGAAAAGTTTCAGTTTCTCAGAACTCAAAATATGTTGTGAATGCTACTTTTCCATTTTTCAGCATATTCTTGTCTTTAATAGGCCCCTTTGGAATAGCTTAGATCTCCAGGTTAAAAGTTTCATGGAAATGTATGATTTTAGGTTAATTTTTTTCTGGAACATCAGTTCAAGGTTCAATGAGACTCTTGAGGAATGACTAAGTATTTCAGTTCACCCAGGTGGGCTTGCTTTTGTGCCATGTTTTATGTTACAAATAAATTCAGGTAGAAATTGTGAGCCATATGAAATTTTTAACAGAAAAGTTACTTGGAAATCTTCTTCCGAGAAAAATATTACCACTTTTGCACAGAAGTTTTTCTGAATTTAGCAAGACATATCTTACATTAAGCAGCAACAAAACAATAAACCTTAAAAATATTTTCCTTGCTTTACCGTTGTACTTCTGTATTTATTTGTTTGACTACATTTATTAGGGCTCAAGATTCAGTGCTGACAGTTACTTGTGTTTGTGTAGTTACTAGCTAAGCAAGGGCTCAGTCACAAGGTCACACCACATTTCTTATAAGGTTTTTAAATATTCTTAATAATAGACAGAAATGTATTTGGTGCCTCAGTCACAAGGTCACACCACATTTCTTATAAGGTTTTTAAATATTCTTAATAATAGACAGAAATATATTTGGTGCTAATCTTGTACGTCTTTTATTTTTTGTTAAAGAACACAAAGACATTAGTCTTCTGTCTTTGCAAACATAGATACTTGCAAAGGATACCTGCAAAGATAGCAAGTACTTAGTAGCAAAGGGAAGTCTCCCAACCTCTAAAGTTAGATTTATGCTTTCAGTCTGAACTTTTCTCTTGGATGAATTCATTTCTCACATGAGTTCAATGGCACTGAAATACTCCAAAGCATTTTAGACAAAATGTGCAGAAGTGGAACTAAGGACTGTGTACTTATTAAACTAA
This sequence comes from Rhagologus leucostigma, assembly GCA_013397725.1. NCBI lineage: Eukaryota > Metazoa > Chordata > Aves > Passeriformes > Rhagologus > Rhagologus leucostigma. The sequence goes on along the minus strand of VZTD01000883.1, from coordinate 310,717 downwards.
TAAATGATTCAGGCAATAAGAAACTAAATGTCAAAGGCTTTGCTACAGATTAAAGAGCAGGTCTGCCCCTCAATAATAGCAACCTAGTTATGAGTAAGGTTCTGATGTACTGTGGAAAAGCAAAACTATTTCAGACTAACTTTCTTCAATAACTGTGTTCCCTTTTTGATTATACAGAGTAAGATTTTAGTGCAGGAAATCTGATCCATGTGCTTTACATCATTCAAAACCCATACTAGCACACAGTCACTTTACTCAGGTGATTGATCTCTAGCATTCTGCCACTTGGCCAGTTTCTACGGAACCTATTACTGGGAAAACATCTGTGCTAGTTCTTTTTGTCTGCATCCGCATATGTTGGGCAATGACGCATAAAATTTGCAAATAGTTTCCTTAATTTTAATACACAATTGTAAACTACACCCTACTTTTATCATCTTTCTTCCCTCTGCTCCACCTCATGTAAGTATTCAGTTGCATTTCATAGCTCAAATTGAGAGAAGAAAAATGAAAACCAAATATTTAACTTTGAGCAATTGTTCTCCACTACTAAGATTGTCTGGAAGAATATATGAATATATAAAGTTGGCTTAAACCTTAGCAGGAAAAATGTACTATATACAGGCTATGTAATTAGTTTCTTGAAGCCTTGCCTCTAGTTTTATACTTGATCAGTTATTTCTTCAATGAAGTAATGTTCTGCATGGTTAGACAAGGTCTTTAAAGCAATTGCAAAAGGTTAATTGTACTAAATTAACATACCTAATATGATACTAATGCCACAATATGTGGTGAATACCAGTAGTTTTATCCACCATATGTATTTAATTGCTATATCTATTTGTCTAAGTATTTCTGAACACAACCTCCTGAATATCTGCAGCTGAATAGTTTAATTTTTTATAATCAGTATTTTCTTCCAGTAAATTGTGAATATTCAGGTTTTTTCTATCCTGTGCAGACCTTAACACATCTGTTAATCTGCAATTTTATTTCTACAATGAAGTAGTACAGGTGATCTGGCCATTACAGCTTTACATCTCTCGAATATACATTTTTTAAAAAATGTAACTGACCTGCTTAATAATTTCAGAGATGGCAGTAGGTAGGCTCAGTGAACTAAATTTCACAATGTTTAAGATGGAACATTTAAGCATCCTTTAGCGTGTGCTTGTTCTTTTGTATTTTTTTAATCTTAGTCTGAGAAAAATAGATTACAGTTTATTAACAGATATTGGCACGAGGAAAATCCTAAGCTTTTCTTTCTGTTATATTAAGCTAGTCCACTGATGATATCCCCAGTGATAGCCATGGCTAAAAGTGAAAGTGTGAGCTAGACGTGAGCAGGAAACAATAGTGAAACACAAACCAAGATTTTATTTTGCAAAGCTATATTAGTCATATGGCAGTGCTAGCTTACCACAAAGGTTTCTGTCTATGATTTTCACCATATTTTGAAGGACGGTGAAAAAGTTAAGATGTAAAATTATTTTAAATACTAAAAACTACTAGGAGATGAAGGGAAGGAGACAATGACAGTGGGCTTTAACTGGGAAAAAAAGGGCTTTCAGAATTTGTTTTCACAAATATCTTTGGTGGTATAAGAGAGAAGCCTAGATAAAGTAAATTCAGATCAAGTAGAACACAACAGAGAAGCAGAGAACAAAAAGTTAATTAAAAAAAAAAGAAAGAAGAAAATTAAAGACTGTAGATGAGAAGATGATGTTTGGAATAAGATCAGAGGAGTTAAAGAAAACAGAGAAGGCAGGAAAATGAAAGAAATTTTCCTTTAAGTGAATTTCGATTTAACAGATGCTTAAAAGGACAAAATAAAGATTGCAAATAATTACTTTCAGAATATAATGAATGATGTAATGAAATCAGAAAAGTATTTTCAAAACTTTTGAGAAGCACACTTTGTAGCTCATGACAGGTGCAGGTGTGTCGATGACATTTGACATGTAGTGTCAACATGAATGCACTCCTATCAGTAGCACTTTAAAATGCCTCTATTTTCACTAGGAAAACCAGGGTTGATAAGTCAACAGCAACTGTTAATAATGACAGTTGTCACTGGACTTTTTTGACAGTTGTGTTGCCTGACTCTATACTGAGCAGACTGACAGAGCCATACGGATGCCTAGATCCTCTTTCATCCATGATTTGTGACTGCTGGAAAGGCACCAACACAAAAACAGTCCCATAGAAATTGCAAGTTTAAACAAGAGCTTCTACAAATGAGATTTTTTAATGGATTTTCACCTGCAACAAAATGTGTTTAAGCCCACTCTGTTTCTTTAGTTATTTAAAATGTAGATTAGATGTTTTAGATGAAGGTAATTATTGTGAAATTCATGTGATTTTTTAACTATGTTGCATAGTAGTAGTGGTACAGGGCATGAGAGTGAGGGGCAGTGGGAACAAGTTGAAACAAGACAGTCATGCTGGATATCAGGAAAAAATTACACAACGAAGAAATGTCCCTTTCAGCCTTATCTATCAAAAGTTTTTTTTGCCTAACTGTGCAGACATTTTTAACCAACCTTTGTAAAGTTTAAGGCTGTGATTATAATGGTACACTTTTAATCACGTTTTCTGAAAAAGTTTAATACTTACTCTTTGAAGCCAATTTATATAAAAATAGAATTTACTTACATGTCTAGAAAAAGAAACTTAATGAAATTCAAAAGTACTGATCCAGTCATGAATTTTTAATTTTCATAAATAATATTTTATATTAATTTTATCATATATTTATTCCATTAAATACATTTAAAAACATGTAAACATGCTTACACTCTCCCTCTTTCGTCATAAAAGAAGTGACTGTGTCTCAATCGAGGTTAAAAGTACTAAGCATCCTGTGTCTTTTGAGTTTTAGAATGTTACAACCAAATTAGTGAGATATGTATGTGACAGGTTGACAATAGCATGAATGATGAAATACTGGGTGAATGAAAAGGTCTGTTGTTAGTTCAAGTTGAAAGAAAGCGTTAATATGCAGGAAGGCAGGATTGCAGGTGTCCTGGACAGGCTGGAGAAGTGGACAGACAGGAACCTTACAAAAATTTCACAACAGTCATAGTGTGGGTAGGAAAAGATCTTCAGGGGTCACCAACCCTAACCCCGGTTTGAAGCAGGTCCAATCATAGCAGGTGGCTTAGGGTTATGATCAGTGCATCCCTAAGTATTGCCATTTTTAATCACCCCCACAGTTCCCTTTCCATAGGAAATTCAGCCAGAATTTCCCATGTTCCAGTTTTTGATATTTGTTTGTTTGATCATGATTGTTGGTACTGTTGTGATGGGGTAGATTAATATCTTTTTTGTCTTCTGTTTTTTTTCTTTTATTTTTTCCTAGAAGATCTCACAGCTGCACATAGTTTGAACTGTGGCAGTAATGCTGCTCTTGATATACACAACACAAGAGCCTCTGAATGTAATAACGAGTCAATGCTAAAGGAAAGCATGGAGTATTGTTAGGATATTGCCTCCAGCATCTAATGCCCTAGGAATCCATTTACAATTGGAATCCACTCCATCACTTATGTTTTAGCGTTTATTAGGAACTTGAAGATCAATTCATCAAATGCAGGCTGCTTCAAAAAAAAGAAAAGAGGACACTGCTCGAGGTTCTCTGCTTTATTATAGTGGGACATCAGCACTTAAATGCTTGCAATATAATCTGAGCCTTGTAATTAGTAATCATTCATTACAAGCTGAAAAAACCATATAGAGCACTTACAGCCCCACAGGACTTAATTCTTAACTTCAGCTAGTGTTGTTTTATGATTCCAATAACTAAAATCTATTGACTGTGATTTTATTATGGTTTGTAAAGAAAGAAATTGAGTGTCTCTTCCATTTTCCTATGGCCTCAGGCAATTGCTGTCTGTTTTATTTTCTGTTACCATTAAAACTGAAAATCTGGAGAGAATTACATTTCTTTGTATTAGGTGGCCGATGGAAATTAGCAATGTGGAAGGAATTGATGGTATTAAATTAACATATTTAATTTTGAGTATCAAGCTGTAGTGCCCTGTTCATTAATATACTTAAAACCATATGGTTGCTTTTGTTTTTGGTGTCAGTTTAGTTGGGTGGGCAATGCTTAGGCACAACATAAGATACACTTATTGATTCTTAAAAGGTCTTCATTCACACTTGAGCCAAAGCAGCTGGTAGAGGGCTAAAGAGCATTCAAGTCACCCAAATCTCTAGATATTGCTTTCTGCTGTACCATCTGTATCCTATTAAATATTCTTGACTTTTGCCAAGTTTGGCCAATTTATATGTTAAATCGGTTGCTGAAAACAGGATCCAAGATGCTTGTGCAGGAAAAAAAACCCTAGTATTAAATTGCAAACTCTTATACGTTAATCATTTGTTTTGGAAAAATCCAATTCAAGTTCTGCTGCACAAATAATGGCAGTAAGATGTCAGATTTCTTAGTCTCTGAGACAAAAATAGGAGGGCAAGTGTAATTTCAACACATTTTATTCCCAGAGAAGGGTATCATCTTCAGACCTGAGAGAGGATGTGATCCAATTTCTTGTTGGAAGAGTCAAAAACTACCAGTCCTGTGAAGCAACTGTAGAATCACTTGCATATGCTTTTTCATCCAATATATGCTATAATCAAATGAGTCCTAAACTGTTTAACTACTGATATTTCAGTGCCTCATAATCAGCTAAGTATTGAAGTAATCCTGAGTGCCAGACATTTAGTGTTACTATTTGATGGTGATAATCTTTATGCAAGCCAGTATTTTAGTCTCCTATTAGTTAATTTATTGAATTAGGAGGTCAAAAATCTCATCTCTGGATAAGATATTTTTCCCATAAATTGAACACCAGGTGCACTTTGTCACCATCTATTGATTTCATGTCAGCCATCTCACTGCAGAAGTTGGAATTTGACCATCTCACTAAAAATCTATTGAATGCACTAAAAGTGCATTTTTTTTTGAGGGATTGTTGCTTTTGTCTTTATAAAGATCTGTTCATTCCTGGAAAAAAGAGATTTTAAAAAAATCTTAAAATTTCACTGTATCTAACTTTGTATCCCTTTGCTCTTCCTCTATCTAATTTTACTTTTTATACATTTTAAGTTCTGCCATCTCAGACGTTTACATGCTCACCGCAGGATTTGTGTATATATTGCCAGCAGTAAGATCTTGCCAAATTTCTGATAAAATAGTTGCAGGGTTGTATTCTTCTCCCCCAGTGCAGTAATACCATAAAGTATAAATTTTTTTGCCATTTCTCATTCTCATCTTGAATGAATGTGCATTCATTTCAATGAGAATGCTTCCCTGCTGAGATTTGATGATATGACAATGTAGCCTAACTTCAGTGTTAAATCAGTTACTCAAAAAAAGTAATTGTGAGTTAAATAACAATGTAGATAATTTCTAATGCATGCAAGGGTGTCAAAATAATTACGCATGAAAATATTGGGTATGTTGCACAGTCTTGACTCTGTGGTTCTCTATTTTACCTGTGAAGCTATGAGAAACAGAACACTCAGGTCTAGAAATTGTGGCTACCATTAATTCACTTTCAAATAAAATTTTAAATTGATTCACTTAAATATTTTTTTATTTGTAACTACTTCTCTTCCCCTCCCCCACCCCAGGAATACAAAAACTTTGTAAAGGTCAATAGATCTATTCAAAAAGGAATAAAAATACAATATTCTTTTTCCATAATGAAGTTTCACAAACTCTTCCTAAATCTACATATCAGTCCAGTCTGTACTTGATAATACATTAATGGAGTAAACCTGAAATGTACTGACTTTGTGGATTTGTTTGCATTTTTAACTACTTGTTTTGTTCATATATGTGTGTGTGATTAGTGAAAATACTGCTGAGCTGGCTTTTTAAAGTCTGCACTCTTCTTGTAAAATATGGGCAATAATCATATTAAAGGGCTAAAGTCCCAGATCAAACTGTAGCAAGTACAACACAGAAGACTCGTTTTTCTTATTGGATTCTGTACTGCTCATGACAGATTCCTTGTGTACAATTCATCCAGATGAAAATATAAATCTTGAAACATATTTGCAAGTAATGACTTCAGAAAATAATGATTTACTTATTGATTGGTAAATAAAATTTCTTATGATCTATGTACAAATTATCAGTAACCAAGAAGAGATGATAACCTTTCCTTTTTAAAACTGGCTTCAAATTAGGAAAAATAAATTTTTAAAAAAAGCAGTAAGTGTTGAGTTACTCATTTGGCTTTCCAAATGACAAGTCAGATATTTCACAGGTAGTTCAAGTGCTCCGTGTCAAGAGTTATATCAGAATTCATTAGAATGACGCCACTACTTCATTATTAGATCTCAACTTTCTAAATTAAATTGGAGTTCTCAGCTCCTTTCATTAGGTGATGATGGCTAATTTTCTCAAATTCTTCATAACCTATTTGATATTTATAGAAGAATTAGGACGTACTTATATGAATGCCATCTCTGAAATGAAATGATGCCAGGATTTTTTATCTCATATACTACTTCTGCATGAATTGTCATTATTGATATTAGTTCATTTTTTAGAAATCATAACATTTTCTCACAACAGAGGAATAGATTTAAATCATAACAGAGGAATCATTTAAAATCTCTTCATTAACTCTGTGGGACACGGATGGGCCTTAGCATGAAGAAACTATTAACAACTTATCATTACTTTGGCATTCTGTGATCAACAGTTGCTTCATTTAAGTAATGTTTACTGTAGTTTTACTTGATTAGCTTTAGGTGTTATTTAAAATGATCTCTGATATCTACCTTTAAACAAACAAACAAACATAAATAATGACTCACAAAGAGGTTCTAAAGTGCTCTTGTACAACAGTCTTTTGTAAGTCTGAATCTTTCAAAGTAGATTTCAATGAAAGCAAATAGATGAAGAATGAGGGGCTGTGGAGACAAAAGTTTCAGCTCAGAAATATCTAGAAAAACTCTTGTTTGCCAAATATCATAAACCCAAATGGCTTTGCTAATTATTTGGTTTCTGAGAACAGAAACCAAACTGTGTGCTGTTATTGTGTGCTGCATACCAGTACTTTTGGAATTCCACAGCTCTGTTGTAGTTTATATTTATCAGTTTCTTAGTACCTCAGTAATATTCAGAAGAAAAATATTTATGTATGAAGAGATGACTTAAGTGTTTCTCTGTCACTCAGTAGTAGCAGAAACCTGGACATTTCAGGCTACTGTGGGAGGTAAAACAAGAAAAATCAAAGACAATATGTTAGATATTCACACACTATCAAGTCTGAAATTACTCTTATCAGGAAAGCCCCAAATTGATTAGGTTAAGTGTGCATGTGTAAATTACATTAACATGTCTCTCACAAACACTATTTTCATGATACCCAGCACCCAGAATGAAAAGGCAACTAAATATCACTTAAGAAATTGACCCTTGCTGAAATGAATCACCTCTGCAAATGTGTGCCTCCCAAACTGTAATTTTCTAAAGTTTTAAAACAGGTGTGTAAGCAAGATGCTTGAAGAAGTTATAAGTGAGATATTTTTATCTTGTCCTATGATAACAGTTACATATATTTAATTCTTTATCTCTTTCCTAGGCCTCCAACAAGTTTAATTGCATCATCTTTCTTCTGCACTTAAAGAACTTTAAACTTCAATAATTCATACAGCAAGCGTCTCATCAAGACTATGTGACCTAGAAATGCATTTTTAGAACACCTGTCTTAATTTACTTAGCAGTAAGACCATGGAATCTCAGTCTTTCAACAGTGAGAAGAGTAAGAATGCTTTCACACATACAGTTATCTTAACTGTTACATGTTACTGAAAGTTTCTGTATTGAGGAGCTGTACTCCTAATTAATATTTTTCACAATAAAATTGTGAAATATTCAAATCAGTGTAAAGGATCATAAGAAAGTTGTCACTAGTACGAAAATATTTATTTTATTGTAATATCTCTACTGTCCTAATTTCACTGAATGATTGCCAGGGGCTGTGCAAGTGTAGTAAGCGAAGATTGTCTTTTCTTGGTTGGTGTTATGGTTTGAATTGAACAGTTGCCATTATTCCCCGTGCATGTGCTCTCAAGGTCTCTCCATTTCAGGCTCCAGTAAAATTACACACGTATCCAAAGTAGTCATGCACGCTGGCTCTAATGCTGGAAGCAGTGCAGAAAAAGCAACACAGACTGTACAGTCTAATTCATCTACCTGTTGTCACAACTAGATCTCTTTTGGAAGCTATGCTGACTAACCTGTCTTACTGTCACACTGCAGTTCACTTGGTGGATACCTAACTGCCGTGCAAAGATTATCTGCTCTGGTAGGTGCTCTAATTTCTAGCTAAGTAATAAAGTTGAAAAGCTCTAAACTGTCAGTGACTATTAAATATGAGGTCTGTATGTTTCCATCTCTTTCTAGTTGAGTCTATTCTAGTTTATCCTTTGGATATAACAGCATCGTTTTTTGTCACTCAGTTTGCATTATGTCCCTTTCCTAATGTTTTTGCCCAGACCTCTACAATTTGATCAGACGGCCATAAGGGAAAAGGAGAAACTGCCACTCATTTGAACTACTTCTGTTACTCTTCAAGCATGGTAGAGAGAGACAGAGGGGAGAAGAATAGCAGCTCTAAAATGATATCTTGCTTTTCCTGTTTATTTCCTTCACCTAATTCTTATCAAATTCACTCACTTGTAAACTAAATCCAGACTTTTCTGACTCTCAGAGATACATGCTTGTCCTTTCTCTAAAAAACAAACTGAGTTCATCTTGTCTCCTGCCTCATCACCCACAATAAACATTCTGGAAGGAAAACTAAACAGGCAGCTTATGATAGCGCACAGAAGAGAATATCACAATGTATCATCCTTGCAGTGCTTATAACACTAAATTTTTTGCTAATAAATTAATATATGCATTTCCTGACATTCCTTGGCATATGCCCACCAAGCCACTCAGCAGGACAGGCAGGGAGCAAACAAAATGGAAAAAGCCAACGAGTCAAGATAAAGTCAGTTTAATAAAGCAAATATAAAGGCCATGCATGCAGAAGCAAAGGAAAACAAAACATTTATTCTCTACTTCCCACCAATAGGTGTTGTCCTTCTACTTCCTGGGAAGTAGGACTTGAGTAAGCCTATTGGTTGCTCTGGAAGGCAAACGTCAGTAACAGATGCAATCCTCAATTCCTTTCCCCACAAGCCCTACTCTTGTCTCTTAGTTTTCTATGGCTGAGTAGATATAATATGGTATGGAACGTCCTTGTTGTCAATTTGGTCAGCTCTCCTTCCAGGATCTTGCCAAATCCCTGCCTACTGACGGACTGTTGGAAAGATAGAGTTGATGCTGTGCCAGTGTTGCTCAGCAGGATCCAAAACACTGGTGTATCACCTATATTCTTTCATCTACCAATGCAAAGCTGGAGAGGGCTGCTATGGGGAAATGAACTCCAGCTCAGCTAGATACACTTTTTTCAGGCTCATTTCTTTTGGTTCTAACTTCAGAGTTATTTAGAGAGACAATTTAATAAACATGTCTTCTACCTTAAAGTTTTCTCAGAAAATACTGATCCCACATGTGAATATTCCAGTCTTACTTCACTCCTTTCTTCAGTATCATGATCAACTGCCAGTGTGAAGACTGAGATTTGACATTGGTATCAATAGTTTCTCCTCCAGCTGGAAATTTTCCTTAATTGCCTTAATTCTCAGAGTTTCACAGAAAATGTTTTTGAATGTGTACAGAAGTTGAAAACAAAGCAACATCTTGATCTGATGAGGAAAAAAAGAAGGAAATCCAGCTTTTTTGGGAGCTATTTTTCATGAATTTAGTGAGATTCCTAAGTGCATTTATGAGTCCCAACTGAGGAAAACACGTTTAGAAGCTTAAACAGTAAAATAACCCTTAAGGAAGAAAATAATTTCTATAAAATAGAAGAAGGAGAATCTATCACTAAAGAGGTTAGTAACTAACACATATGATAAAACAGTTAAAGAGAATGAAGTGAACTGAAAGTGAAGGCTGTGAGTATCAATGGTGAGCAAGAGGATAGGTCAGAGGAGATAAAGGACTAATTTATTCTTTTTACATGGAAATGAAGGTGTAGAAGCCCCAACAAGCTAGTTCATTTAACCATAAAAATAAGGTCACATGCCCTCAGATTTCATATTCATTAGTGCAATCCAAAGGTATCAAATATATATATGGCAAATAAACCCTAAATTAGACAAGTGTGAAACACTAAAGATGCCATGATATAACTTATTTTACCAAGCCACCACTACCATCTTCATTTTTGCAAGAAAATTTTCCAGGAATTTCCAAGATTTCTTGTTTTATTAGCAGGCGAATGACCTTCAAACTGAGGTGAAAGAATAGGAGGTTCTATTTACTTGAGTTTTAAAATTAAAATTAAAGTTTTAAATTAAAACTTCATCCCTTTAGTCATATCCAAGGCTACATTGTCTGACAACATAAGGACATCAACAGGATATTTCAATTTGAAATCAAATATTTGTTTTGTTAGCAAAAGTAGGAGAGGCCTTGTTTTCCTGGCCTCCATTGTGCACAGTGGTCTAAGAGATTGCCCATGGAGTTTTCTCAGTGGCATTTTGAAGATAAAAGAAATGGTAAGGGAAAAGAAGATAAGGTTACAGAGCATGAATGGGAGGCAGGAAGGACATTCTGTTGAACAGTAACTGTAAAATGAAAATAAACACAGCATCAGGAAGAAAGTGAAGAATGAAGGGGAACAAGGTAGGGAAAGATCACTGAATAAAAGTTCTATTTATGAGGAATATATATCATCAATCCATGGTGATACCTTGAGTGGCTACCTAGAAACAGAGACTAGACAGCAGTAAGGGAATAAAGGTAGATATTTATTTGAAAGGCCTTCAAAGGTACACCCTGGGGAGCCAGAGGCTACTTCCAAAACGGACCCCAAGATGGACAAGTTACGAGTTCTTCACGCTTTTACAGGTTTGGTCTATTTGCATATCAGCGTAAATTCACCAATTAAAACTTTAGCTAATGATGTAACTTCTTCAGTTTCTCCACCTCTCTCGTGGCCCTAGTTTACACCTTTGGGCCTAGTACAGTCTTAGTGTCCTTGAATAGCAGGCTCAGAGAAGCTTTGTTGTGTCTATCTGGCCTAAGAGATCAGCTAACGAGCTACAAGAAACTTCAGAGTTACACAGTAGGAGATACAGGATTTGAAAAATATAAAAGTTAAAACCTAAGGCATCAAGGGTACCTTGCCTGTCAACACTATTCTTTCTTTCTTTCTTGTACTCGTTTTGGGTTGGATACAGCTAATTTGCTTCATAGTAGCTCACATGGTGCTTTGGTTTGGATTTTTGATGAAAATACAGTTGATAACATAGCATTATGATCCAATTATTACTATTATTAATGTTATTTAGAAATTTCTCTGCCCAAATTAAGGTGCAAACGAGACCATATGCCAGCGACAATAATATGGGTTTTATTGATGGTTGATAGGAGAGAAAGAGAGAGAGAGACAGAGAAAGGAGTAGAAAATAGGTGAGGGGGACAGAAAGAGAGTGATAGGGACAGAATAAGGAAAATATCGCCACTCTGTGGACCCCAACGATGTTCTGTTGATCCTCTCCAGCTGATCTTCTTGGTGGTGAAGGTCCCGCCAAAAAACACAGGACCCCGTGGGTCTATATGCTCAGGCTAGGCAGGCATGTCTGGGCATGTCCCCCTAGAGGGAGGGGACAGTTTCTGGGTCACATGCAGTCTTATGGGGCAAAGCCTCTCACGTGGATGTGCCCTGTGGGGTTGGGGGTTCCATAGCTGGGCCAATCGGAGGATGGGAGCTCATTGCCTCTCACCAGAGGTTACGCCATGCACCCAAAAAACCTCCTCCTTTCCCCTCAGTTGGGGCGAGTCTGTGTAAACCTGGCTTCTGTGAGCTATGCTCTCCCCCCACCCCAAACTCAGCTGGAATGGCAGCTGGAGGCTTTGGCCTGTTGTGGACGCATACCTTTCCCTCAGCCTGAGGTGACTGAACAATGGGTTTCCTTTAATCTAATCAGCAGGTCGACTTACAGTCCAAAGTTCTTCAAGGAGGTTTCTGCGGTTGTAGCTTCTTTAAAACTTTATATCAATGCTTGACGCATAAACTATTTTCAGTCTCTGACACATAGTCATGCTTTAGTTACTGCTGAACAGTTCATACACAGGATCAAGGCTGTTTTTCATGCTTCCCTGCAAGTGAGGAGGCTGGCAGTGCACAGGAGTTGTGAGGGGACAGACCCAGGACAGCTGACCCACAGGCTATTATTCCATGCCATATGGCATCAAGCTCAGTATATAAAGCTAGATAGGGGAGAAGAAGAAAGAGGGGCACATTTGGAGTGATGGCATTTGTCTTCCTAAGTCACCATCAACACATGCTGGAGCCCTGCATTCCTGATGGCTGAACACCTGCCTGCCCATCAGAAATGGTGAAAGAATTCTTTACTTTGCTTTGCAGCTTTTACTTTACCTATTAACCTGTTTTACCTCAAACCATGGGTTTTCTCACTTTTACTCTTTTGGTTCTCTATCCCAACTGCTAGGGGGTAGTAGTGATCATTTGTGTGGTGCTCAGCTCTCAACGGGACTTAAACCACAGCAGTCTTTATTAGGAACCCAACATAGGGCTCAAGGGTTAAAGACAACAGGTTTGATTAGAGTGTGCTAGCCCAAATTTATAACAGTTTAGCTAGTAACTGAAAGGTTCTTGTACTTGCCATGGGGGTTGCTTGCTTGACTGGGTATTGAAGCCCAGCTACTTTTTGCTTTTGCTGTTTGCTGTAGTCCTTGTTATCTGCTCTGCTGTGACTGGGATTGTTTTAATAAGTTGTTGCCTGGACTGGCAGATGACTAGAACTTTACTGCTTTTTGTGTGCTGATGTATGGGACAGGCTGGAACTCCAGTGTGAAGTAGGGTGTACATCCACATGGAAAGAGGTACACTTCAAAGCATCTGTGGCCATGGTTATGTGCACATCACGGCAAGTACACCTTAAAAGGATTGTGGAGCAAGTAAAAATCCCTATTGGAACCAATACAACTCAAAATGTAGGTTCTAGAACATCTTGAAACTCCTGTGGCCTTGGAAAAGTCTTTGTTAAAGTAAGCACGCCCCTGAAAATATTGGTGCATTGGACATGTGACAAATATCAGAAATATTTTACTACAGTATGCAAAGACTGATAACGAATAAGGAACATTCTTCCAGTGGACATTTGTGCATAAGTTCCTGGGTTTGTACTAGCTTTTTGACAACTAAAAGTCAGGGAAGCTACAGAGTTCTTCCAGAAGCATATAAAATTTTTTTGTAAAAATTCAGATACAGCATTATTATTCATGTTGCCATGGAAGATCAGGCAATTATTTTTACAATCAAATGTGCCTACAGACATATTTGATACAACATTTCAATATGGTATGTGATCTTTTTTCCACATGACATTTCCTGAAGATGGATTTGAAGCGTTTATAATGGTTTCATCTTTATTTAAAAGCAACTTTGTTTACTTTGCTTTAAATGATATTGAATGCATTTGATGACTGAATACAACATGTAATTGCTAGATACAGCAGCAAATGTTGTCATCACTAAGAAGTTTATACCTCACCTGAGAATTTAATTTTTCATGGTGTTTTTACTAATTGATCTGAAGACTCTTGCCCTCTACATGGCATCAGTTCTGTAGTTTCTTTCTTTTTTTTTTTTGCAACATTTATTATATTAACCAAGGTTGTTTCAGGCAGAGAAACCCATTCTTTAGGTTTTCCAGTGGACAACTACATTTTGCTCTATCAGCCATCCTACTTTTGCCTCACTATCTTATTTAACTTTTTACAAGTCAGAACATTTCACATGATTGATTCAGCTGACATGTATTAGAAAAAAAAGATAGAACACTTTTATAGAAAGCTATTGTCCTTTGTGAGAAAACCCATCCTTTATTATTTTATGTTTAAAATACTTTATATTCCCCCCAGCCAGGAAACCAAATGCTTAGGTGATATAACTCAGCAGAATTCCACTGACTTCAGTGAAGCTCTGCCAATTTTATATCAGTTCTGAAACTACTTTTCTGCATTCCCATTGAGTGTATTTAATGGGGATTATTGTCAGTTTCCACTGTGAATGCTGAAATGGTGCTTATTGTCCTTTTTAGCTGAATGTTATTGAGCACTTTTGTTGTATCTTCTCTCTTTTTTCATTTGTGCTGCTCAAGAAAATACTGTGTGAGGAAAATAACTTGTAACCAGTCACTATAAGAAAACATTTGTCTTAAGAAACTCAATCTCAGTGATCTTGAGGAATAGACTTCAAAAGGATCATTTGAGTTACAGCACATATAGCTCAGGTTTTTTTAAAGGGCCTGAATGGTGCCATTCAGAAATGGACTATTTAATTTTAATATGGAGGAGTTATTTCAGAAATCATGGCGGAAGTCAAGGCTTTTGAAACAACCTCTTACATCTCATTCTAAACCACAGACAAATGAGGAGGACAGCATAACTTTTCATAAGGAAGCAAGCGCAATCATTTATTTCAAATGCTAACAGCAATGGCTGAAAAATTAACTATAATATTTTAGGAAAAAAAGAATATATATAAAAAAAGTATTATTAGTCCAGGATTCCAAACTGTTAAGAATAATTTAATGGAAATCTCATATAATATCAAACAATCTTAAAGTCCAAAGCAAAAGGCGGTTATATTGACTGCACATGCAGAATACACTATTGTCCTCAGCAGAGGTGCTTTTTTAGTGATTTATTTTTAAATAAGAGTCTCTAGTACGCAAATGAAAAACAGGAAGGAAATCTTTGAAACAAATAGATGTGCCAGCACATAGCAGAGTGTTCTGTGATAGACTATATATTATGACTTAATATTTTGGACTGCTCCCAACAACACAAGATGAATAATGAAATAATAAGGTCCCAATTAGACATGATTATTTTATGTGATTCAAAATGAATAGTGATTTATGAGTTTCCTTCTGCTACTTAATAACATGAGGTGAGTGGGTTTTTAGACACTTTCCCTTTGGCATGATCATAATGAAAGCAAATACGTTACCATTCTCTCCATAATCATCCACACATTGACAGAGGATTAAATTATTATTTCTGTAGCAAATGACGAGACATTTCCTCATTAATTTTTCTGAAGGAAAGAGCTGTGTCATTCAATAATCACTAAACTCAAAGAAGCTTCTAAATACCTGACTCATTTAAGGGTGCAATTCTCCTTAAACTTCCAGTGGCAGTTGGTCATTCAACTGCTTCTTCTGGATCCGGGTCTCACAGGTTATGTGGTTGTCAGGAGACAGGCTTTATTCTGGGCTAGGCTTCAGAAACAGGACATTCCTGTTACCAAAACATCACATTTCTCTGAAATGATCACATCTAGGAACAACCACAAAACTTCTCAAGCCAATCATTTGTTTGTATTACAGGCAAGGTTGATTTTCCTGTCTCGGAAACTACTAATATTTTGATCAGGTTTTTTTGTTCTAGTTTTTGCTTCTTTTTGCTTTTACCAGGCAGTGATGAAAATGAGAAAGAAAGGTTGAAAGCAAGGGAACAGTATAATATTTGAAAAATAAATGAAACTCTATTTTATTCCTATGCAATGTCTAAGATAAAGGTACACTTAATGTGAGTTAATAATAGAAAAGTGTCAAAAGATACTCCAGTGAATGTCCTTATTTGTTCTTGCAAGGTTTGTCATTTCTCCATTTCTTCTCAAGTTTATTTGTGGCAACTGAAAATTTGGTTAATAATATTCAAAAGGTCTTTTTAACACCACATCTGTGAGACTGTGATATATTTGGGGTTAAAGAGAGGCAAACAATTTGCAAGAGCATAAGACAATAAAGAAACTGCTATAAATATAGAAGAGCAAGAAATTATAACCTTCCTGGTTTGCTGTAAGCTTTTCAACATTGACAATGCTTGTTTATTAAGACTAGTTTATAGTGCTCGTCAGCAGACATATAATCTTTTCTTTTCTGGCATGACTCTTTCGGGTGCCAATAAATACTATTTTTTCCTGTACATATTGCTTCAAAGGAGAGTGAGGAAAAGTTGCAGTTAAAGAATGACTTCAGAAGCATGAGTTTTTTGTATGAGAAAGCTCTGCCAGCGAACGCATGTGAAATGCTTTATTAGGCACCTGGTTTTTAGCAAGTATAACATACAAAATGCCATTACATTAGTGTTGTGCTAATTATTTGTTTAAATGTCACTGAAACTGGTATGTTTAGTCAGGAAGCAATACAGCCACTGAACTACAAAATAAAAGTAAAATATTAATTTAATTTGTAATTAAAAATACAGGAAAAAATATGAAAATTATATAATCCTGATTGAATTTCTGTATTTTTACTGTGTTTTCCTTAAAACATGTCTTTTCTTTCTATTACTATATGACAATACTTATAAATTATCTTTTCTATTTAATAGAATTCTACAGCATTCTGTACTGAATACTTGGTGAATACCTCATGACTAAGAATACACTGTATTTAAAAAAAAGAAGTGGATCTTACCTTTTCAGTTGCATTTGCGTAGAATTGACTGCTTACATTTTCAAAGATTGCATATGGGCCTGCAGTCTTTGCATCAGAATTGTTTACCTTTTTTCTTACAGCTTCATCTTCACCCCTTCCCTCCTCCCTGAGTAATAATGCCAATATTTTATAGTTTGCATAATTTGTAGGGAGATTGCTGGTTATTTAGCTTATGTGTAGTTGATTTTAGTTTAAAAGTTGTTACTTATAAATTACATTGGCTGCACTGATATTCCACAATTAAAGTCTATGAATTATGTATTCAGACACTATTTGGTTAGATAGGCCTTTCTTCCTTACCAGGCCATACACACCAGATTATTTCAGGCGTTGGCTCAAATGCTGATAGTTCTGGGACACGAGGCTGTGTTGATAGCCATTCTTCTTTCATAGCTCCTCATACTGCCTATCCAATGACTGGTAATCCTTCCTGGGCCATTTTCCCAACATATGGTCCACAGCAGCCTCTCTGTGCCCATATGGCACAGGTGTTCAGGCCATTTCTGATGGACTCCTGCCAGATTTTATGGAGCTATGCAATGAGATTAGTTAAAGTCATTTCAATGTCAGAGTTCTTTATCCTTTTTTTTTTTTATTAGTATAAGCATATGAATGGGTGTAAAGCAAAAAAAAATCCCAAACAACTGAACGCTATACAAACCTCTGCAGAGAAGCCTTTAGTTTATTTAATCTTGTTTCTGGCACATACATCAGTATACTTCACCTACAGGCACTTCAGATATGCAAAAACCCCAAAAGTTCCGTGTCATAGAAGCTAATAGGAGACTTAGCTTTGATTTACATCCACAAGACAGCAATACCTACAGAGATGAATTGTTTAACAATACACATTCCAGAAACTGTACATGCAGAATATGTTGTACGGAGCATGTTAATGCATTACTGGGCATTTCAGTTATTTTCCACAGTCTCACTCTGGATGTTCTAGTCTCGCTTTTGCCCATTGCATTGCACCAAAGTAACTGGTACTAGGTTACTTGTTCCTACTCACAAGTTCGAGAATGCATCATCTTTAGCACAGTTGACTGCTGTTCTCATAGTATCTCGTCATTATTAGATGTTTTCATGTTTGGTTTTCTATTTGCTCTACCTCTCTATTCACTGGCTTAACACACTTTTCAGAGTATCTGTGTATGTTTTCTGTATATTTTTCAAAGGATTCTGTCTCTCAGTTATCTCTACATTTTTGCCGTAATAATTTTATGTCTTAGAATTAGCTCCTTATTTTATATCGAATCAAGATTTTGGCAGTTTTTCTGGCTTTTACTATTATTATTATTATTATTATTATTATTATTATTATTAATAATAATAATAATAATAATAATAATAATAATAATTTATTTTTTATTTTTATTTGGGTTTTTTCCCTGTAACAGCCATGAAACATCATTTCCCTCAATAAAACACTCTAAGGTTTCAAAATAGTTTCTGTTCCATTTCAAAACAAAACAAAAAACCAAACAAAGTAAATATTTTAAAGGAATGTGTAATACCTGTGCATTCAATATATCAAATAGATTAATGGAGTTTATTCCCTGATTCAGAATCATAATTTCAAATACTCCATCCATATTCACCAGACTACTGGCTATTCCATGATAGGTAGTAGTCTTGAAGTAAAACCAGCACAAATCTGAAGAATACTACTACTGAAAACATTTGTCGAAACATAAACATTTCAGCAAAACCTATCCATTTCAGTAGTTTTGATCTGCCACACTACTTATACATCATGTAGCTGTTATGACTTTTGGAATCTAATTTTCAAGGTCTGCCTGCGGTATTCATGGTTTTTCAGCTGACTCAAAAAATTGTTACTGATCATTTAAATATTATTAATCATATTTTTGGTTGTTGTTTGTGTTTGCTTTAGGGAAAAGCACATCATTTTCCAGTAACAATCTCTTGATAAAATTAGAACATACCAAATCCAATGGGAGTGTTAGAACAGGATGTGTAGAACTAGACAATGTATTTTCTTTTTCTCTGAAAAAATTTTATTAAACTGATATTCATGATAAACTCATGTCAGTGGATTTTGCAGCAACAATGTTATTAAACAGAAATAAATTCATGGAGGTCATTGCTAAAATATCTTTTCTTTGACCTAATGACAATATATAATCTCCTTGCAATCACTTCCTTACTAAAAAATGAAACACATGATGAGGTAAAGAACAGTAGAATTATCTTTCTTCTGTGGAACACTTCATGCATATTATTCTATTCTTATAATCAATACTGAAAAGTTTTTAATATGTTCTAATCTTTTTCCAGATGAAAGGGTGAAATTCCATCTGTGTTGAAAATCTTAGGTAAACCTTGAGTAAGGATTTTTTTTTCAATCCTCATTGGTTGGCAAAGTATACACTTATTCAAGTATCTAATCTCTATTTGTTATTTGGAAATTAGATGTTATACTTTTAAAACGATTACTTTTTAAATTTGATTTAGTGGAAATTAATAAGGAGGAAAAAATGAAATTCACCAGTCACAGAGATACATTATATATAACCCACTTCAGTTGTGTGATGCTGGTTTTCTACTCTAAAATGTGATTTCTCTAGGATGTGTAAGGTGTTCTTTCTGCTTACACGATTTTCAGTCAGTTTTGTCAGTTGTGTTCAGGTACATGAATCTGTTTCATATCACTTAAGAGATAGTTTTCCCTTTTTATAACCTTCTCTACTCACAACTGCCTCTTCCTTGTTCTGATTACAGTATTTGCACATATACTATCGAGTCTGTTCAGCACAATAAAGAAGTGGGTTTTTGTCTTTTCTGACATAGTATTCTGAGGAGTTAGTGAGCTGTGTTGGCTAACAGATAGTAGCAGAGTCAAGACAGAGAAAACACTAGAATTACCAAGCCACAAACAGCATAAGACAACCTCCCTCTGCAGATGTCTTAGACTGACTTAGCCAGCTGCTAAAACCTAATCCTTAGTACGAAGGAACACAAGTTTAAAAGCAAGTGAACAGTGTAAAAGTAAAAAGTCATACATACAAAAAACCACTGACAAATTGGTAAGCTAGAAATAGAGTTCATCATTTCATACACGATTCATAGAGTTCATGATTTCATACACGAAGGCAAGATTTTGCAATATTTTAGAAGGATCGTTCACCCAAGCAACGGGACATAACTAAGTAGTCCTGAATAACTGTTTTGTGTGGCTTGCCATCTGGTAGCCAATCACTTAAGAAATTTTGAATGCAATAAAATCTACATGAAAGAAAAAAGTCTACCACTGATATGTCAGCTGTGGTGGGTAATTTGTGTGGCATGTACATGGCACTCTGCAGTAAAGCCAAAAATATCTGCTACTTACTGGTTACCTCTCTTCTTGTATGAATCCAAGGTGAATCTTTCCATTCCATATGCCCCTTTGAGCATCTGTGGTAGTTATGGTACTTACTGTCCGTACACTACAATCTACAGTGCAGTTCTCTGTCACACTAACTTTTGGCACAGGGTGTGCTTTAACCTGCTGGTAACTAAAATATATCCACTTTGTAGATATTTACTTATAAACAATACTAAAGAACATTGTCAAATTCACACAATCTGCTATTTTTTCATTCAAATATTTTTTCTTTATATATAGAGTTTAAAATAGAGTTTTTTGTTGTTTTGCGAAAGCTTTAGTCTAAGCAACAATCAGCATAGAATAAAAATATAAAAGAGAAAAAACTGGCTCTGCATTTAAAAGAGTCTGAGGTGTTTACTGAACTCTGAAGAAAAAACTCGTTATTTTCCAGTTTACACAAAAGCATCTAAATTATCACTCTCTATATATCCAAATTTTGTGTCTTAAATCAACCAAACACAACGAATACGTATTTCTTCATCTTTCTCATTTCAGGAGTGTGAAAAGAAAAAGGGAGAGGCATGGAAAGTAGTGGAGTTGAAGGAAATTAAACAACTTAAAACTAGATGTTACTTCTACAAAATGCAGAATTTCTTAAAATACAAGTAAAAGTGTAAATGTAGATTATACATTCTCTTCAAGTCACTATTCCTGACGCGGAACCTTTTTTAGCACATCATCTGGAAAAGATGCTGACATAAAGGCACTTGACGACTTTCTTTGTCAGGTTCTTTCATGCCTTTTATCAGTCAATCGCATGCTTTCAAGTGGCAGCAAAACTAAAACACTGAGATAAGCAGAGGCAAAGAATGAAGAAAGCAAAAATATTGAATAATTCTGCAATATCATACAAATATGAGTTTGATGTACTGATTTTCTCTTCAAAACTTGAAAACTAAAGAGAAACATTGCTTTAAAATTACCAAAGGTGGAGTCCAGATGTTTTCTGCCCCTTTAATACATGGGAAAAACTGACAATACTTTCCATAAACAGATTGCATCAGTTTGAACTAAAGGCTATAAGAAGCAAAATGGGGTTTTATTTTGACTGGATGTTAAGAAACATATATGTAAATAATGACTCCAGGCACGGGTCCTAAAATACAGCATATGGAACAAAAATCTTTTCACTGTCAGAAGTTTCCTATTTTATTAGTAAAATGTATTTTACCTCAGCTTCTAAATAATTCCATGTTCCCCAGAATAGTAAGAGGAAATCAGCAAAGGGTGATCTTTACTCAGAAGGCTTTGGTAGAAGCTGGAAAAGAAGAATGTAGTTACTGTCAGTACTCTCTGTTTGGACACTGATTAACCTGTAAAGACATTCACAGACAGGTAAAACTGTCACAACTCAATGCAATAAAGTGAAAACCAGTAAGGATAAATTTAATGGTATACATTCTCTGCTGTTTCTCTCCTGACCAAGAGTTTAAAAAAATCTGCAAATCTGAGTCTGAGAATGTAAAGTACATGTCTCCATCCTCAGAGTATTTATTTCATATTCATAAACTAAACTAAAAAACATAAACTATTTCATACCCATAAACTAAAATTCCATTATATTTATAGTTCATTAAATACGTTTTTGGGGTTTTTTTTTAATGCCTGTGAATTACCTGTTGAATAAGATGTGTGTTTGCTGTTCTCCCCATTCCTCAAGTAAAATAAGGCACACCCCCAAGATGTAGAAGAATAACAGGACTGAAAATTGTACTTTGGTTTCCTGACAACGAGTTGATCAGATCATATTGCGAAAATATAAGCTTAGGTATTCTGATACTGAAAATTTTCTCTGGTGTTCATATGTTCAAAGTGAATAAATTCTTACAACAAGTGGTTTTAAGCAAAAAGTTTTAAAACTTTAAATTTGTAGTTCTTGCTTCAAGTGTAAAAGCAACACAGAATAAAACATAAAAATTTGATAAACACTGCTTATAGTTTATTATTATGAAATTTTCTTTTTATTTATTTGGATATTAAAATTTGCTTTTTATTTATTTGGATATTTTTAAAAAATGATCTTTTTTTTTAAAGACTGTGTGTAGAATTGAATATGGGTAATGGCATTCTTAAGACATGATAGATTAACAGATTTCCTCTAAAAATCTCGGATAAAGAAGGGAAATAGCAACTGTATCTTGAATGTGTTCCCAACATGCACAATTATATATGTTGTACAGAAGCATAAATTGCACTTTCATGCTCAAATTCTGTATCACATTTTACCTAAAACTCCTGATCTGAGAATTTTTGCTTTTTTTTTTTTTTTTCTAATGATGTAAAGATGTTTTCTGTTCTTAAGAATGAAAAAAAAGCAAAACAAATGGTTGTTTTCTCAGAATTCCTAGAATGGTGCAAAGCTTTCTGTTTAAATACAGAATATTGGGGCAAATTAAGGCTTCACCCCCCAAAAAAAGTACTAACAGTCTTTAAGAGAAAATACCTTTCTCTTTATCTCAGTCATGAATATTTAAAAATCGCACATGGCAGGATTTTTTCTAAGCCCTTACCATTTGGCTTAGTTGTTCCAGTGGAATTAATGGTAAGATGCCTGTTAATTTCAATGCAAGCAAATGTAAAGCCAAGATTTTTAGTGTCATTCTTGACAGACTTGTGCAGAAGATACAAGTGAATTTTAAGATGCTGCAGTAAAATAGTGGATTGTGATTTGGAATGAGTTGGATTCAATTTCATCAGAGCTGGTAGCATAACAGCTGTCTTTCTGTCAGCGTAAACTAGCAGAAGCCATTGAATGCCTTTGTGTAATGAGACAGACGAAACTGTAATAGCCATAAGTGAAAACACAAGCTCACATATTTAGGTAGAAGCTGAAATACGCAGTACAACAAGCTTTTGTGAGAAGCAGCACATCACTGAGAGGAAGTCACTGATTATATTTGAAAGAGATGACAATCTCTTATGGAATGAACGAAACTGGAAGGATCAGATGACATACCAGAAGCATGCGTTGCCTCTCAGAGAAATCTGGAAAGGCTGGGAACATGGGCAGACAGCAACCTCACTAAACTCAACAAAAGAAAGGTACACGCCTTGCAGCTGAGGAGAAATAAACCCATGCTGGCGGCCCGTCAGCTTGTGTACAGCTGTGCAGAGAAAGACCCTTTGGTCTTGGGAAACAGTAAGTTAACCTAAGTCAGCAATACACTCTCGCAGCAAAGAGGGACAACACCATCCTGGCACATTTGGGAAACCATTGCAAGCAAGTAAGAAGAGGCAATCCTTCTGTAGTACTCAACTCAAATGAGACACATCTGGGTGCAGTGTTCTGTGCTGGGCTGCCTCACACAAGACAGACATGGATATACCTGCTGGTCGAACTAAAGGGAAAGAAGGTAAGGCACAGGCAGTGGAAGAAGGAACAGGTATATTAAGAGGAGTATAGGGATGCAGTCTGGTTGTGTATGTATGGGGTGAGGAACATCAAGATGAAGCTGGAGCTGAATTTGACAAGGGATGCAAAGAAAAACATGTGTGTTAGCCAAAAAAGGAAGGTTAAAGAAAGTGGAACGCTGTTATGCAAGGCAGGCAAACCAGTAAAAACGGTCAAGGAGAAGTGCGAGGTACTCAACAAATTTTTTGCTTCATTCTAAAATGGAAACCTCTTTCCCACACCTCTAGAGTGAATGCACCTCAGAATGGGGACTACAGGAGCAAAGGTCCTCCCACTGTAGGACAAGATCAGTTTCACGGCCTGTTGAGGAACCTGAACATATACAAGTCTATGAAACCTGATGAGATGCATTCCAGAATCATGAGGGAACTGGCTGATGTAGTTGCCAAGCCACTCTGCATGATATTTGAAAAGTCATGGCAGTCCGGTGAAGACCCAGGTGACCGGAAAAGAAAGGAAAACATTTACCCATCTTTTAAAAGGGGTGGAAGGAAGAACCCTGGGAACTACTGACCTGTCAGCCTGCCCTCTGTGCCTGGGAAGATCATGGAACAGAAGCTCCTAGAAGCTATGCTAAGGCACATGGAGGACAGGGAGGTGATTTGAGAACTATGGATGTCATTTATCTTAACTTCCGTAAAGCCTTTGAAAAGGTCCCCCACAACATCCTTCTCTCTGAAATTGAAGAGATATGCATTTGATGGGTGGACTGTTCAGTGGATGAGAAATTGTTTGGAAAGTGACATCCAGAGGGTAGTGGTCAGTGGCTCAATATCCAGATGGACATCAGTGAAAAGGGGTGTCCCTCTGGGTTTCAAGACCAGTGCTTTTTAATGTCATCATCAATGACATAGAGAGATCAAGTGAAACTCTCAGCAAATTTGCAGACTGTACCAAGCTGAGAGGTGTGCTTGACACACCTGAGGGGCAAGACACCATCCATAGAGACCCAGGAAGAACTAGGCATCACAAGGTTCAACAAGACCAAGCGCAAGGTCCTGAACCTGCTTTGAGGCAATTTCAAGTACGAACTCAGTCTGGAAGATGGATAGATTATGAGCAGTCCTGCCAGGATGGACTTGGAGGTGCTGGTGGATGAGAGGTTGGACATGAGCCAGCGATGTATGCTCATAGGTCAGAAAGCCAATCTTATGCATCAAAAAAAGCATGGCCAGCAGGTTGAAGGAGGTGATTCTCCCCTTCTCCTCCACTATTACAAGACCCCACCTGAAATGTTGTGTCCTGCACCTTCAATATAAGAAAGACAAAGACCTGTTGGAGCAAGTCCAGAGGAGGGCTGCAAAGATAATCTGAGGGCTGGAGCACTTACAGAAGATGGGCTGAGCTAAGATTGTTCAGCCTGGAGAAGACACAATTCCAGTGTGACCTTACAGCAGCCTCCCAGTACTTAAAGGTCACCTAAAAGAAAGCTGGAGGGCAACTTTTAACAAGGTCCTGTAGTGACAGGATAAAAGGCAATTTTGATTTAAATTAAATTTTAGAAAAAAGTATTTTACAATGAGGGTGATGAAGCACTGCCACTGTTTGCCCAGAGAGGTGGTACATGCCCCATCCCTAGAAACATTCAAGATCAGGTTGAACTTTGAGCAACATGATCAAGTCGAGGATGTCCCTGGTCACTGCTGGATGACCTTTAAAACGCCCCTTCCACCTCAACTATTCTAGTATTCTTTCATACTGGAGAGAGTCCTCTGGGGGACCATGAAGATGATGAAGTGACCAGAACATCTGCCACAAGGCAGAGAGGCTGGGACAGCTGTGAGTGTACATCCTGATGAAGGTTCAGGAGGCTCTTCTTCAGGTGTATACATATTTAGGGGACTGCATTAGGAAGAAAGAACCAAACTTCTCGATGGTGTCCAGAGACAAGACAAAAGGCAAGTGACACAAAATGAGATATGTTCTGAAATGAGATATATTCTGAAAACAGAAGAAAAAGGGATTTCACTGTGAGAGTTATCAAGCAATGGAATGGCTTTCCTCAGGAGGCTGTAGTATGCCTGTCCTTGGAGACAGTGAAACCTTCCTGGATGTGTCTAGACAATGTGAAAATGTGATGGTCAGTATCAGTCACTCTGTGATTCTGTGATAGGTCTATCAGAAAAACCACCACTGAAAAATAACCAGAAGCAGAAAGAAAGAGTGAAGAATTGCAAAACACAGAATCATGGCTCCATGAATCTGACAAAAATGGACTTCTAAATTTCTTGCTTTAAAAGATATAGTTAGAGCCAGTAGCGAAGTGAATGCCACCTGTTTCTTGGTACCTCATGTATTGGTGGAGCCAGAAGTCTTTATTCACACTTTATTGTTTTCCACCTTATCTAGAGACACACATATTCCACCATCAGCACACTGTTCTATTAAAAACAGAAAACACACAAGCCTAAAGGAATTCCTCAGACCAAGGAGTGATAACAATATTTAGTTTTTGTCAAAATATTAAACAAAATGGAGAGTTTGGCCAGACCAAAACATGTTTGATTTATCTTCATTTGCCCAGCTGACTTTCAGACTACTGCAGCCATGTTTGCTGGGTTAGAGCTACAATAATCTTTCTCAGAAACATGTGAAGTTATATATTTTCATTTTTTTCCTTTTTTCAAAATTCTCATGTTTTGCTTTCTCATTTCTTGATTTGTACAAGCACCTGAGATGCAGAAAAGTAGGGGAAGAAAGCAAAATGGAGAACATTACGGACAAGCAGATGATCTGTAAGCGTTTATTATAAAAGCATAGGATATGTAGAATTTTATACTATGTTGTCAGACTGGGTGAAGTGTTTTGTCTTAGAAATCTGGGGAATTTAAAATCTACATTTAAGATAAGATATAGTTGTAATTTCTCTTTATAATATTTACCAGAAGCTTACTCTTGATTAATTCTGAGAAACATTTGGCAATCATAGTATTGGAATAAAGTGCTGCTTTGTTCAGCTTTAGCAAATTCTATACTGACATGTAGTTTCAATAGCTTGATAATAAGCAGTAACTTGTTGTAAAAGTTTTGATGACATCTATCAGCCTTACGTAAATTTTTGAAAAAAACACCACGGAAATTATCTCCTCAATTCAATAATACTATTGCAATTTTTAAAATAGAAGTCATAGCTTTATTTACACTAGCTGATACTTCAGTTTGTTCACTTTATAAGGAGGTGAGCAAACTATTCCTATCGCATATTCAACGAACAGTAGATTGGTAGTTAAGAAATGTCTCAGCCCAACAGAGTAATGTCTAGTCTTCTCATAGCATTTCTTTTCTTTCAATGTTCTGTTTCTATTAGATGTTTGAGTTGGTACCTCATATACCAAACAAAGACTAGCATGGGGGACCAATTTAAAAAACTATAAAGTTTATGTAGGAAGATGATTTTTTTTCAGACCACCAACCACTGATGCCATCTTCAGGTGGTAGGAACACTTCTATTTTAACTTTTTTTTAAGTTTTTTGACATAAAATATTCATTAGTTGATGAAGGCAGAGATTATAAATATAGTTTAATTAAAATGTAGAAATACAGGAAATATTTTAATTTATCACGCTTTTGGGGAAGAAGTACTATGAAAAAATACTGTGTGAGTTCTGATGATGAAAAGGCATCCTTGATAGGTTTCTTTTCCTCTATTCTCTAATCTTTTCACCTCTCCTAGGCAGGCAATTCTATTGGTTTTCTATAAAAGTGGGTAAAAAATATCCAGTTGCTCTAAACTGCTAAATTTTTTTCCCTTTATAGATATGGTATATTAAGTCCATGAAATGCTTTTCCTAGAAGTAGTTTGAATTTTTAAATTCTTGCATAAATCCACAGACAATGATGCAGCCTATACTATAAATTATAATGAATATGGACTTTCTTTGTGATGCAAAATAATCACCATCACAGGGCTGCTAAAAGAAGATGTCAGCAGCTTCAAATCACTAGAGGTTTGTCCTTTGCTGTAAAGTAAGAACAATGCTATGCCAGACCTTTGAAGGAAGCTCTGCACAAGGAAAAAGAAATGCTTGAAAATGTTACTAAACTGTCGTGCAAATCCACCAGGGGACATAGTCTTCTGCCACAAATAATTTTCAGCAGATATCTCTCACAGCTTTTCTTCTATCTCATAGGCTGCTGATCAGTAAGGAGAGAAGAAACCTGAACACAAGGGGATTTAGGTCTTGCGTTTGACATCATGCATCTTTTATTCAACCAAATTAGTGAAATACTCAGAATCAAACTGTTCTATATAGCATTTCGGTATGTTAGACAACAGTCATGCCATTGTTGTTTTCATTTCATTAAGCTACTTCCAGAGAGAGAGAGAGAGAGAGAGAGAGAGAGAGAGAGAGAGAGAGAGCAAATAGCCCAGTCTTTCAACTTACAGCAGTAAAATGCAACTGTCAGTGTGTGTTTCCCCTGCAAGAGAAGTAAAGTTATATTTATTCTTTATTATTGGAAACTCACAGAGTGAGTTAAACCATTAATTACTCTGTCTGTGTTTCTTCCAATGGTATCTTACATTTGGTTGATCAGAGT
Source organism: Rhagologus leucostigma (assembly GCA_013397725.1). Lineage (NCBI taxonomy): Eukaryota > Metazoa > Chordata > Aves > Passeriformes > Rhagologus > Rhagologus leucostigma. Next base: position 282,751 of record VZTD01000883.1, on the reverse strand, counting down.
ATACATATTTTAATACTGTCCAACACTTCTCCCAAAACAAACTTAGTGGAAGCAAAAAAACATAGTGAAAAGGTAATATAATACATAAATAAGTTGTACGCAGTGGGACAGACAGGGGTTTCAGTCTCCTCACACATACATGTATCAATTTGTCTTTCATTCTTCTTGTCTGCCTAATATGTTTTAATCCTTTAAGGCCTCATATCCCTATATCCCACCAAATACTGACATTTTCAAGTTCATGTGTTTTACAATACTTCAAAGCTCCTTGACATGATATGGTTTGATTAATGGCTGGCAGTATTCTAAAATTATGTTGCAAAGGGGTACCCAAAGGTAATCATGGGAACCAAGTGTCTATGCGGTCCTATTTCAGTTGAGCTGTCAATACAGAAATCACCAATGAGTGCAGTGTTTAATTATAACTTGGGGAATTCATTTTATGTTGTACAGTGATTTTGACTTCTTAGTCTAGATGGGATTTTTCAGACCACATGTCTTGCAAAATGGACATAATTCTCTCCAACTTGAAAGTTTATTTGTGGTTTCATTGTTTTTGAAATTATTTTCCAGTTTTGGTAACAAGAAAATAAGCTGATAATGTTACTTAATAATTTATAAACATAGTGTCAGTATGAGATACATAAAATTTGAAACTTGCAGCATGGTACATAGTTCTTGTCTTGTCTCTTGAAATATAAATGCATTTTACTCTTTCAAAAGGTAGTAATAGTAATAGTAATAGTAATCTTACTATTTCATTATGCATTCACATAACTAGAAAACATCTTGGGTATTTAGGATGTCATTGAGCTTGCAACAATCAGCCAGGAGTACCTGAGAAAGTATGTCATAGAATAAACCCTATAACACTTAAAATATGAAAAAAAACTAGACAAATGTCATCTCCAGAAGGAGTTCTTCCCTTGTTTGTGAACCCTGTATCATCAGTGACTTTAGTCCCAGATGTATGTGTGTACAGTGCAAGTAGCTTTTGAAGAGAATTAAGAGGAATGTATGCATAAGCCCAGGAGACCTATCATTTGAAGATAAAAAATTATCATGTGGTCATCAGATGTAGATGCAATTCCAGAAAGTGCAACATGTTGCAAACAAGCCACATAAAATAACCACACTGGAGGTAACGTTTCTGTAATATGGAATCATGGAAAAATATACTTTGGAAATTATTTCTGGTGGCCATCTGGCCCCGTGCTCAAAGAAATCACAATTTGATCAAGTCTTTATCAAAACCGTGGGTTTCCCTAACCCAAGTGCAGGACCTTGCACTTGGTCTTTATGAACTTCCTGAGATTCTCATGGTCCCACTTCTAAAGCTTTTCTCAGGTCCCTTTGAATGGCATCCCATCCTTCAGATGTGTCAACCACACCACTCAGCTTGGTGTCATCTGCAAATTTGCTGAGGGTACACTTAAACCCTTTGTCCATGTCATTAACAAATATGTTGGAAAGGATTTCTCTCAATGCAGACCACTACCAGTTACTGATGTCCATTTAGAGAGTCCATTTAGAGGTCCATTGACCACTACCCTCTGGATGTCACTTTCCAAACAATTTCTCATCCACTGAACATCAAATGCATATCTCTTCAATTTCAGAGAGAAGGATGTTGTGGGGGACCTTTTCAAAGGCTTTACAGAAGTTAAGATAAATGACATCCATAGTTCTCAAATCACCTCCCTGTCCTCCATGTGCCTTAGCATAGCTTCTAGGAGCTTCTGTTCCATGATCTTCCCAGGCACAGAGGGCAGGCTGACAGGTCAGTAGTTCCCAGGGTTCTCCCTTCTACCCCTTTTAAAAGATGGGTAAATGTTTTCCTTTCTTTTCCGGTCACCTGGGTCTTCACCGGACTGCCATGACTTTTCAAATATCATGCAGAGTGGCTTGGCAACTACATCAGCCAATTCCCTCACAATTCTGGAATGCATCTCATTGGCTCTCATAGACTTACGTATGTTCAGGTTCTCCAGGTGGTCATGAACTTGACTTATTCCCAGTAGAAAACATTTTGCTCCTGTAGTCCCCATCCTGCTGTTCATCTGCTTGATAAGTGTGGAAAGAGAGGTTATCTTCTCTATAATTTCACATTAGATACCTGAGGATAGCAATCATGCTTCCTCTCACCCTTTTTTCTCTTAAAGGCTGAACACACCCAGATCTTGCAGTCCTCTCCTTGAATGTCCAGTGCTCCAGTCCTGATCGCTTCAGTGGCCTTTGTGGGACACACACCATTGCGTCATGCAGGGGAGATCACAGCCAGGGCAAGATCCCTTCCCAGACATGTTGACTCCATCCCTGCTTGTGCAGCCCCAGACAGGAGGCTACATTGCTGCATGGAGACGCTGCCAACCTGCTGTCCTCAGAGCTAGTTCAGCAGAACTGCTCCCAGCCAGTCAGCTCCTGTTCTGCTGCAGGGCTTTGTCTGTCCCAGGGGCTGGGCTTGTTTCTTCAGTCTTTCTGGGCCCTTCTGCATATTAGCTCTGTCCTCCAGTGTATTGACCACTTATCCAGACTAGGTATCATCCACAGATTCGCTGAGGTTGCAGCTTATCCAATCATCTAGGTTGTAATTAAGACAACGAAACAAATAATTAAATAGTAGTGAAATAATACTGAACCCAGATCAGCTCTGTGACAGAATCCCATAGCAACTGGCTTCCAGCTGGGCTGTGCCATTGTTCATAGACCTTTGATCCTCATAGTCTTGCCAATTCTCAATTCGCATTACACTCTATCTAACCTAATGATATCTCAGCACTTTACTTAAAAGTTACTATGTGATACTACATTGAATATATTAAATACTGTAGGATGCTACATTTGTTAAGCCCCTCTTTTTTTGAGAGAAAACAATGTTAAGCTAAAATTTAAAAAAAATCGTGACATAGACAGAATGCTCATGAAATATGTGCAGAAATATGAACTTCTAAGTATCTTTATAAGGAGTCCCATGAAGGACGTTTAATATCAATTGCGGTGTTGTATTTCTCCATTCCTCTTCATACTAAATTGCCTGCCTTTTCCACTTGGCTCCTCCCTTCCCGCCCCTAGTCCTAACCACTCCCTCAGGTTTTTCCTATTGGTTCCTTTACCTGAGCTCTGCCCACGTACCCCTCCTATGCCCTGAGACCATTAGTCCATGTGCTGTCTCCGCCCTCCTTGTCCCCGTATAAACCTACTGGCTCCATGGCATGTGATGCTCTCTGCCTTGAGGAACCAGCCACTCTTCACTATAGGGAGCCAGCCTCTCTCTGCCTCTGGGGATCATCCTGTCACCATGGAATGAAGATCCTCTGCAGTCCCCACGTGGGGAGCCTTCTCGCCTCCTTTATCACCACCGTGTTGTGGTGCCGACTGCTAGCCGGAGCAAAGCGAGGGGCAGCCAGGAAGGGGCTATGGGACGCAGCATAGCTGCTCTCCCCAAGATAACCCTGCAGAGCTGTCTGGGAAAGCTGCAGCATGCCATGCCACCACAGGAAACTACACACCACAATAATCAATGGCATAGGAATTAGAGATGTTTATGATTTGTCCTTTCTTTAACTTTTGAGGTGATTTCTCATCCTTCATGTACTGGAAGCTGTTTCTGTTTCTCTGAATTCATCAACTTTGTGCCTCGTGCTTGACTTAGCTATTCCAGAAAAGTATTTTCTGAAAGATAGGCGCCAAAATGAGAACTTTGTATTGTCAAGATAGCATTACAATGGTGACAATGACCAAGGGTGTTTCCCTGCCTGATCTTAATCTTCCATTTGCCTCAGTTTTCTGTCTATAAGGTTTAGATGAAAATTTCCTTCATCACAGAGTAATGAGAAAGTAGATATAAATACTTATAAGGAGCATATGTAGCTATTAAAACAAAATCTAGTAAGTTCAAAATTCCATTGGTAAAAGAAGTTTCTCTTAGAAATTGTGATTAACTTTGTATTCTCCAGCAGAAGTATTGTTGCTCACAGATTGTATTCATCTACATCATAACTCTATACAAACTTCTGTGGAAGATGGTATTCTAAAAAATACATAAACAGTTGGATTCATTAAAACAGCTTTGTGAAGGCAGCAACCAAATTTCCTGACCCTTGCAGTAATAACCTCTTCTTTGAAAATAACCTGTAAAGTAGAGGGAGACATGAAGCAAGAAAACTTTATGGCAAATTTAACTGGAAAGTAATTGTTTTCTACATGGATAGAATTGTTCAATAATCTGTTATGGAATTTCAAAGTAAATCTAACGTAGTCACTAAGCTAGTTTTGAATGACAGAACTAAAATGCACTGCACATGGACAGCACCACGGCAATCTAACACTAAACCAATATTCCTGGAATATGTGAAAATAATTACATGTTCTGCCTGAGCTACTAAGTGGAGAAACGTTCATTCTCAGACTTCTGTAAAGCTTGTCAATTTCCAGTTTCCATATTTTCCATTTTCAGTGCACAGCCTGTGAGAATGCAGTGATTTGAAAACAACAATGTCTTCTAACAACAAGGCATCTTGAAAATTGAGCAGATTTCAAATTCCTTTGTGGAAAAGAATTACTGGTGGAAAAAGACCATTCATTCCCTCTGAAGTTACAGCAAGGAACTAAAAAAGGTAACATCTTAATGAGTCTATATCTTGCTAATTGTGTGTTTCCTATAGGCATTGTCCCATTTGCATAGACGTTTGCTCTGAGCTAGAGAAAGTTTTATGCTTAATATGATCCATGCACTTCTCTGATGGAGATTAGGCCTCCATTTTTATGGGACAGTGCTTCATCCATTCTAAACAGATCAGTTTCCTTTATAAAGGGAATTATTTTAATGCCTAAAAAAAAAGTATTGTATCTCTTTTGTAGAGCAACCTGAAAGATGTGTTTAAGAGATGTTAAGTTTAAGATACAGAGCCGTCAGTTGTTCTGGGGAAAGAGTTCTTAAAAGTTTTTGCCAATTCTAAATCAGTATGGTCAATTACCAAAGCCCATCCTTCTGTCTATTTTCAGTGAAGCCAAACTTTTCATATATATCTAGCCAACAAGAACATACTGTGTAGCACAGGGCTGGGGCAAATAACTTTCAACTTTCATTTTTATCATTATTCAGATTTTGTATTACACACTATTTGTCTCCTTTGCTCCTGAAAATGACTTGTTTTTCGTTCTTTTCTCTTTTATTAGAGATAAAAAATACATGGTGCATTAACAATATTCCTTTTGTACCTACAGTGTCAGTTTTTAACTTGCTAGCCACTAATGTCTAATTTCTCTTATCAACCTTCCACTGGAGATTGTCATAATTATAGCATGAATGTATACATTAAAGGGATGAGTGATGTTACTGCATTGTCTCTGAATAACACAACAGAAGCTGACTTTACACTGTACAGAACAAGATGTTCAATCTGTCTTGATGCAGAGCAGGTCTCTGAACAGACTTGGCAGTACTAGTTAGATGGCTAATGTGGGTCCTTGCTAGAATGTCTGCATATCTTCATTTTCCTTCTATTTTAAAATTTTGTTAAAGTAAAGAAGTACAAGTAAACTTTTGCTCTTCAATATGTTAAATGCTTTTCTTCTATAATTAATGTTACTTCTGAATGGTAATTAATCTGAGAAATAATCTTGCAGTACAATTAGTTTATTGTGGTGTTTAGATAACTATGACAAGAAGAAAGGAAGAAGCTGGATCAAAGTGAACATTCTTCATCTGTCTCTTAAATGCCAGGAGCACCTATTTCATCCGATGGAATGTAAAATGAGGCCAGTCTAACCCCATCTCTGGTAAACAGGCAATAACTTGATCCAATAAGCAATGTTCTTTCTGGCTTTTCATTTTTGTTCAGTTCTGATACGTGAAGAGTAAAAATTCCATTCTTTATACTGTCTTCATAGATTCAACCTTATCTACACCTGTCCTGTTTTAACCTTGTCCAGAAACCAAGCCCCATGCAGCCTCTTGCTCACTCATCCACCAGTGAGACAGAATTGGAAGGGTTAAAGGTAGAAAACTCATGGGTTGAGATAAAGACAGTTTAATAGGGAAAGCAAAAGCTGTACACACAAGCCAAACAAACAAGGAACTAATGCAGTGCTTCCCATGAGCAGGCAGGTGTTCAGCCATCTCCAGGAGAGCAGGGCCTCATCGTGCCAAAGTTTTTGTATATGTCTAGCCAAAAAGAACATCTTATGTTGCATAGGGCTGGGGCAAATAGCTTACTACTTAAAGTTTTAGCATTGTTTACATTTTGTATTGCACACTATTTGTCTCATTTGCTCCTAAAAATTACTTGGGAAGACAAATGTCATCACTTCAAATATTCCCCCCTTTCTTCTTCTTCTCCGCTCTCTTTCTATACTTCACGTGATGTCATGCAATCTGAAAGATCTCTTTCTTTGGTTGTGGTCACCTGTCCAGACTGTGTCTCCTTCCAATTTCTCTTGCACCTCCAGTTTCCTCACCAGTGTGGCTGTATGAAAAAGAGAAAAGGCCTTGGCTCTGTGTGAGACCTGCTCAGAGAAAATAAAAACATCTCTGTTATCATTACTGTGTTCAGCACAAACACAAAACATACATCCATACTGGCCAGTGTGAAGAAAATTAACTCTACTGCAGCCAAAAACAGCACAGCATGAGAGAAAAAAATGAGATAATTGTGACTATAAAGTCACAACTCTATTGTCTGGGTGAAGAGTTTGTTTATTTCTCTCAGTGTATATTTGTAAAGTTTGAAACGTGACTTTTAAAGCTGTGCAATTGCTTGTAGAAGTCTGTATTAGTTTCCGTCTCCCCTCACCTTTATTTTCATTATCCCTCATTATTTGCCTTTAATTAACGCTGATGTCAAAACCCACAATGCTCCTGGCAACATTCTGTACAGACAAGAAAGAAATAGAGATAAAGACAAGATCTCTAAATAGTGAAAAACTTTCTTGGCTAACAGTATACCATCTGCATGATATAGCATTATAACAACCCACATAATCCGTGGTGGCTTAAACATAGATAATGGGTTTAGACCTTTGGACTACATGAAGAAATTGAACAGAATAGCTACTGTAGAATATATTGGCTTTTAATTGCTATGCCAATCAACATAAACATTTTAACTTCTTGTTCAAGTAGGTTTAAAGTTGTCTCTTAATATCTTACATTGCAAGGTTCCTTCTGTAAATTGATTAAGAGTGTTAGAGGCTTTCATGAATAAGCAATAATTTTTTTTCTTTTCTTGGCCTCTCAATGCAGCAGTAATTTTCTGCATGAAACAGTAACAGTTGAAAAATATGGAAACACAAATTATTACAGGAAGATATGGGTTTATGAAGAACCTTAATTTTTAGATATTTTTATTTGTCTTATGCTGATTCTCAGTTTGAGAATGGTGGTGTCCATTCACTGGTTTTAGTGATTTTGCACTTCCTGTCTTGTTCCGAACTTATGGATTCTCTTCCTATGCAGCAGGACCCTGGGCCAAATGAGTTTTTTGGCTTTGAGTATTTTCTTTAATTTGGTGGTCCAATATGGATACTTGTTGTTCCCATGGCACCTTTCTCTGCACTTCCACTTGGCCTGGGATTTGCCTTCTGAGCTGCCTGTTCTGTTCTCTCCCTGCCTGGAGCTGCTCTTTTCTCACTTGATCCGGCAAACTGCTCATCACCCTATAGCCTCGTGGAAAGTAACAACACTTTTAGAGCAAGCTCTGTGGTATAATGTTTTTATTAATGAAAAAAAAAGTGAAGAAAGAAACAATAAAATATAGACATAGCACTCTCTACTACTTGCTGGGTACCTCTTGTGGTTTGTATACAGTTTTCATACTGAAACCTTTCCTTCAGCCCTTATGTGTGCATTACTCTAGAATCTTGCTATATATTCTTTTATGGGGTTTGTCACACCATAGAATACAGTCATGCATTCCTTTGCAAGTCCTAATTAGTTCTATTTTTTCCCAGAGACTGGGAGCTACTGCGCTTATTGCTCAACAACAGTAATAATGTACATGCACTATATTAAAATTTTTTTTTAAAATTTATAACCATGTAGTAGAACATATTTACTTCACAGGAAGGCTTATTTCTGTCTGACAGCTAGTGCAGTAATTAAATCCATTTGCCACAAGTAAGCAGTTTATTTTCATGTTTCACTAAACAAGTTTAATAATAATTGCATGTACTGTGCAATTTAGGAAGACTCTTTTATTTCCCTTGTGTATCTTTTCAACAGGATATTTGTTTGAAATGGTTTACTGTGCATTATTTAAGGGCCAGTAAGCACTAAAAATCCTTGAGTTATGTAAAAAAAAAAAAGTAATTCATCTGTCAGCAATACATTTATTTGAGGACTTCCACAGCACAAAATTTTATGAATTGACATATAGGAAACAGAGTTTGGCTCTAAAATGTTGGTAGTTACTCACTTACTGGTACACAATGGTTTTTGTTTACTTTGTTTTTTCCATACCATTGTGGAAACAATCAATAACATTAAACAATCTTCTTCCTAATGTTTTAATCACAATTAAAATGCATTTTAATAAAAGAGCACACAACCCCCCCGTATGTCTGTGTTATTAGAAGAACAGAATGCATATGGAAACAAACAAAAAACCAACCAAACAAAAAAAGGCCCACACACCCCCACACCCAAATCTTCCACAATCATCCTTTTGATTAGGGATTTTATAAGTGAAAGACATGGATCTTTATGAGACTGTGCAATATTAAATTCAAAAGACTGACTGAACAATGCTTCTGGGTAGTCTTGCAAATGTTGCTGTCTACAAATGCAATACAGTACCGGAACAGGCATTTCTGTTATACAAAAATTCTTAAAACGTCTGATCTGCGTTACAAGAAAATTCGAGATAACATGCATAGCATGTATATGAGACCTAAAATGATGGTCATGCTTAATATTTGGGTCCTAATATTAGTCTATTAAAATTAACATCTATGCACATGATCACTTGATCAGGAGGAAAAGAGAGCACTGTCAGCTAAGAAACAAATAGTCAGGTCCAAATAGTGGCATAAAGTTAGTTAAAAAGATATAAATCTGTATGTTTGATGTCACCTGAGCAGGATATTCTAAAAACAGCAGCTGTTCCCACTTTCAGAAAATGATTAAGCCTTCTCAGATGGTTTTTTCCTGGGAGAGTGCTCTGGTCTTAATCAAGATATCTGTCAGTCCTTTGTGATTAAATATATAGTCTCATTTCATATGTGAGTTTAACATTGTTACTGTACACTTGAGAGCTGTGACACTTAACTTTTTTTATTTTCCTGTTCAATGTCTGATTTTTCCATGAATGTAGCTGGGTTTCACCTTTTGCAAGTAATAGCACACAGTGCAACTGATTACTGACAAAGCTAATAAATTAAAAAGAAACATATACCTGTGGGTAATTAAATTAGACTTGATGAAAGTTGTAGAGATTAATGCATGCAATCAAACTATGTGCCTTAATCACTTCCACTGTCAGCTATAATTTATGGCAGAGCATCTTTACAACAATTCACTTTATCTAAACTTTAAAGGCATGTATATGCAGAAAGAAATGATACTGCAATTTGGGTTGGTGTCTAGTGCCTTTTGACAGATTCAACAACAAAACTTAGAACAGCCTTTTTTACCACTACCAAGCAATATTGAAATTCTCTATTTGAGCATTCATCACCTAAATGTACACAAACAAACTTGACAAGGGTCCTGAACTAGTAGAACATCTAGGGAGATTGAACCACAGATGTCTGGCATGAAACCTGTTAGAAGTCATTCAATTCACAACACTTTCCGTGCAGTGCTATTTACTCACTGACTTTTCTTTCTGCAGTTTTTTTCATCCTAACTTTAAAATTAACATACATGATTTCTGTATTCATAAATCTGCCAGAAAAATAAAAAAAGAAGTTGATGGGTGGCATGAAGATGATAGAAAAGGAATTTTTAGCCTTCTACAGTTAAAACACCTTCATTACAATAAAATGTTTTAGACATTTTAGACACCAATAAAGAATGCACTTAATTTGTTGAAATATGCAAGTAGGGTTCCATCATTTTAGCAAATGGATCTATGCACAATCACTTCTTTGCTGCAATTGCTGTTGAAAGAGATCAAATAATTTTTCACAATTTTGGAATATATATATTTATGAGAATGAGGTAAATAATCTGCAGCATTTTTACACTAAAAGAGCAAAGAGAAAAAAATGTATCTTCACCATTCTCTAACAAAAGTATTCATCACTGCAAACAGATTTGTGCAGAATAGAATTTGTATGCTGATACATTTGAAAACTGACACCTGGACACACAAAAGTTTTGAGGCAATTGATTCACACAGTGGCTGAGACATTTGTTTCACAAATTGTGACAAAGTCATATACTTTAAAGAAGCAAATTTAAGTTGCAAATTCTGTTTTTATGTAGATGTTTACTGCAGGGGATCCTTAAATTCAGGATAGAAACAGGATTTTGAACATACATTTTTCTCTCCTTGAAGTTATATTCTGCACTAAATGCACTGGCTTTCTTAATGGGCATGGCTTTTTCCCATTATCTATGAAGAAAGTCTGTAGATGTCTGTGAACTCTGCTTCTTTGTCTTAGTATTTCAGATTTAAAGTTATTGTATCCTTGCTGTACCAATAGGTAGAAAAACCTCACTGAATCTGACCCTAGGTTTGTACTAAACTTTAACTAAAAATTAAAGTGTCCTATTTCAGAATTTTTACTTAAGACACTGTGGTGGGTTGACCTTGGCTGGAGGGCAAGTGTCCATTAAACTGTTCTATCATTCCCCATCCTCAGCTGAACAGGTGAGAGAAAATAAAAAAAAAAAGTCACATTAAGGACAGGGAAATACCATTCACCAGTTACTGTCACAAGCAAAACAGACTTGACTTGCAAAAATTAATTTAACTTATTGCCAGAGTAGGGTAATTAGAAGTAAAAACAAATCTAAAAACAATTCCGCCCCCCCCCCCCATCCCTACTTCTCAAAATAGACTTACNNNNCCCCCCATCCCTTCTTCTCAAGATCGACTTCACTCTCAATTTCACTATTTCTTTTTCTGCAATGGCACAGGCAATGGAGGTTGCAGTCTGTTCATTGTCCCTGGTGGTTCTTCTTCCTCACGTTCTTCCCCTGCTCCTGTGCAGGTTCCATCTATGGCAGGCAGTCCTCCAGGAATACGTCAGTGTGGGTCTCTTTCCACACGATCCAGTCCTTCAGGAACAGACTGCTCCAGTGTGAATCCCCTGCAGAGTCACAAGTCCTGCCAGCAAACCTTCTCCAGTGTGGTCTTTCCCTGGGGTAACAGCCAATTCTGTTGTTCTAGCATGGGGTTCCTTCAAGGGCTGCAGGTGCACATCTGCTCCCACATGGACCTCCATGGGCTGCAAGGGGGCATCCTTCCTCAACATGGTCTTCAGAATGGGCTGGAGGGGAATCTCAGCTTCAGTGCCTGGAGCACATCTTCACCCCTCCTTCTGCATTGAACTTGGTGTCTGCAGAGCTGTTTCTTTCACATATTCTCACACCTCACTTCCAGCTGCTGCATCACAGCAATTTTTTTCCTCCTTCTTAAATCATATTATTGCAGCAGTGCTACCATCACCACTGATACCTTATCTTTGGTCAGTTGTGGGTCCCTCTTGGAGCCAGCCAGCATTGTCTGACACTATGTGGCAGACACAGTGGAAGCTTTTCAGACCTTCTCACAAAAGCCTTCCCTGCAGCCCCTCGTCACCAAAACCTTGCCATGTAAACCCAATGCAGTCATCAATGAAGTCTGAAAGGAGGGAGATTTGATGTTCAATAAAAGGCTAAATGTATATTCTTCCTTAGTCTAAATATCAGTTTTTTGAGTAGGGTCACAGACTCAAATCAAAGCCCAAATGATCACTTCCTGGAAAGACTTCAGTATAATTTCAGCTCATTTGTAAATTATATTAATCCACTGACACACAGTACAGCATAATTTGACATTTAATGTTGCGAGGATACGCTTTCCCAGAAATCTGGACAGGTCTACTTATTTTTGATGTAACAGATATAGTACTAGATTTGGTACTTATAGCTGAGGGGAAGCTGATTTTTGGAGGTTCATTTGCTGAAGTAATGTTAACCATAAGCCATCCCTTACATCCATGTCAACTCAGCTGAAAAATTCTATCCTTTGGGAATTCACACATATTGAAAACCGGACCTCTTGTCTGTTTGTTAATTTATTTTATAATGGAACTCAGGAATTTTTTTGTGTCTTCTTATCATCATGTCCCTTTTAAAGATATGTTGCAGTATTTTTTTATTTGATTAAGAACTTTGGAAAACATTTTTATGCTGTAAAAGTTATTTTAACATGGTCATGAGATATGAAATACACAAAAAAATAAGCGTGTAGTTTGAAATAACATATTCAAATATTATGGATCTTTGGGATCTCAACTAATAATGCTTGATTCACATTGTTGCTGTTAGGATATATCTCAAGGCTGTAAAATAAAATGAGATCAGTTTTCCCAGTACAAACCTCCGTGTTTGAATAACAATAAGTTTAACCAAAAAAAAGAAACTTTTCTCTTTGTCTATATCTTTTATAAATTTATGCCCATTCATGAGATAACATTTATGTTACCCCAAAAGATATTAAAGATTGCATTGTTCTCTTAATGAATTTTGTGTATGAAAGTAAATTGCCTGATTAATCACAGCATTGCAGATTTTATTTGGCAAAGCCCACTCTGACATGAATATGCAGTTGTGCACTTTGTGCTGAGTGTGGCTGCTCTTATCACTACTGGGACCATCTAGTATCTCAGAGCTGTCATAGCACAGAGGTTACTTGAGATAAATCACTTAACAGCAGCTGCAGGCCCTTCCAAAGTAACAGATTAGATACAGTACATGCGGGGTAATGCAGAGTGAAGCAGACTGACTGAATATTCTGGAGTCTAAATCAGCAGCATCCCCCTCCCCAGTTAAGGCTCAAACCTGGCAAAGTGTCATAGAAACTGGTGAAGATCATTCTTCAGTAAGGTCAGTGTAGTCTGGAATAAGAATATATTGAGCCAGCATAGCATTATAGCATTGTGGACATTTTTTGCTGCTGTTTTCCTTTTCTGACAGGTTAATTTTTTATCCTACTTTCACTATTACACCAATACAGCTGAGGATCCTTTCCTGTGCACAGTATTGCTCTCTAGAAGGGAGTAATTGCCACAGGAAAAACCCAAACTGAATTGTGATTAAATCTTTGATAGCTCAAGTCCAGAATACAGCTAATTTTATGCAATCCATAATTATTTCATTGCTGGTTTGCGATGAATGAAAGAAAGGTTTATTCAAATAAGATTTACAGACATTGAAGCCAATTTTCAGCTAAGGATTTAACAAGGAAGAGTAGATCATAATACATAAGGATTTGTTTAGAAACAGATACCACTGCCAAACAACAGGGTACCTGCATCACTCCCTTCTTGTCAACAAAATAAAAGAATTTGTCAGTACCCCTACCTTGCAAGGCCTTTGATTATTTTATAAGTTACAGGATGTGTTCTAATAAGAATGCAATGTGTTTTTGTGGAGGGGCAGTGGGAGAGCATCTAGGTGGTGCTTAGTTGCCAGCTGGGGTTAGACCACAACAACCTATCATCGAGACATTTGAATAGATAATAAATATAGATCAATTTCTGTGAAATATATAGTTAAATTCCTAACTGGCAGTGCATTCTCTGAAGCAGAAGGAAAATTGCTAGTCATTTTGCCTTGGTCACCAGTCAACACCAAATACCATCAGACATTTTTGATTTAACTTCTGTAAAGCTTGTCTTTAATTTGCACTGAAAGAACAAATTAAATCACTTTGAAACACTTGTATATACCCTATTTTCAAAAGGGAGATTGGTGTTTATTGCCATTTATTCTTTATTAAACTTTTCCTAATATAGAGAGGGGTAAACTCTTCAATTTGTAGTTCATATTAGCTTTGCTGTGGCTTTATTTTCCTGCATGGATCCTGGCTTAGTAAAAGACAAACCTAGAGAACCTAGAGAATCCAAATATTCAAAAAAAGTAGGGATGGTCACAGCTGGGTCTTGATAAACAGTCAGTTAATTTGAGAGAGTCTCCCACTCAGGAGTTTTCAAATCATGGCGTTTCAAATGAACATAAAAGTAGCTCATTAACTTACTATATCTTAACAGTTATGCAGTCAGATGAAGAACATTCAGAAAGCTGATTGGACCAAGAGACAAGAATCATGGTGTCCTGTAAAAAAATGGCAGCTGTTTGAAAATTCTCAAGAAAGATACTGCTGAATTTTAGAACCAAAGAAACCTGCTACAACAAGAAGCCAGAGAAAATATGTATTTTGGTTAAGAAGAATGACTGTGTTATTATGGTATACCAAATAGTATTTTTTTAAAAATAGTGAGCTCAATCTGAGCAGGGACATACTACACAATTCCAAAGAGAAACCATCTGCATTAGAGAAATGTCAGATACTTTATAAAATTCACTACTAAACCCCAATGACTTTCTGTCATCGTTAAGAAACTGAGACAGAAATAATGTTAAGTTGGCATTCTCTAGATATCTGCTTTTGCACAATGTCTGTTTGTCAGAAATACCTATGCTCTGTCCTGTGACAGATAACTGTGTCTTTGATATGGCTGCTTAATCTGTTGGAGAGTGTTAGAAAAAGGACCTTAATAGAACACACTGGGGTCTTTTGGGTCTTGTGCTAGACAAATGCCAGTGCCAGTTGATAGACAACAGGCAGGAGCAAGATCAAAATTTCAGATATTCGCAATATTTGGGAGCCTGTAAGGCGCAGCATGATGAGCTCTAAAGCCAACAGCGGGCAAATATTTACATATATTCCCTGCTTTACATGGTGCATAGGTGGGAGATTGGCTGTTGTGAATGTGAACTTGGACACTCATTCATGTGTTTCTGTGGGTGGGAGTGGGACATCCTTCTACTGTCCAGAAAATGTTAGTCCAGAAAATAATGCAATCATTCTTATGTAATAATTCATAGTTATCTTCATATGTTTCCTGTGTAGCAGAGAAGAGTACCCTTTCCTGTTATTTTCTGTAAGTAGACGACTTTCCCTCGTTTTCCTTTTCCTTACTCTCTCTTCCTCCCAAAAGATAAACGCTCTCTCATTTTCACATGCACTCTTGCTCCCAGCTCTCATTACAGTCCTGGCTGTGCCTTACATCTGGCAAGCTTAACATGCCACTGTCTGTCCTCAGAACCAAAGTGCACTGGAATACTCAATAAACCAAGAGAGTTATCTGACCTATATTACCCAACAGACCATGTGCATGTCATTTTTGTAAAGCACCTTGCATGCCTCTGCCAGCCAAGAGCCTTCACATATTCCATCCATTTTGAAATAAGCATCCCTTGTGTAGCAGCATGTACACCTTTATGCATATTTTACCATCTACTCTTGTTTTAACTGAACCTAAACGATGTTCTTCTGACACTTGCAGACTTTAAACTATCTTTGACTGTCAAGAGTCCCAGGGCTTTCAGACACATAGTCAGTTGTGATGCTCTAAAACACACACAAAAGACAATTGTGTGTGTAGTAAATGGATTATAAATTTCAGAGATTTTTCTCTAAGCACCTCAGCACTACAAGAATCACAGACTGTTGTTTATTCTACATTATTGTAAAAATAATGACCCTCCCTGAAGCACTGTGAGTAGGTTTTATAGAATTTAAGCTGAGTTTTAGCTAAGTTTAAAGTGACCTTCTGCAGCTGAACAGCAGCTCTTGCACAGAGCAGCTCGGCCACAAGAAATTGACATTTTACACTAAACAACATGGATTCCCAAAATCAGGCAAGCCACAGAGAAAGGACATTTTAAATAGTGAATTTCCATTCTATTCACCTTTGTTAATATAATTTCTCTGCATGTCCTGTAAAGAAAAGAAAAAAACCAAAATGTTAATATTGAAAGTTTTAATTGCCAGTCATCTTCCTCTGCCCAAAGACTGTTTCTTTTGGATGCTGCACGTTCTAAAATCATACCAGACTTTAATTCAAGCTGTACTACTCCAGAAATTGTGGGAAACAAGTTGAGAGTCCTCTGACTCCTCATGCCTGCCATTTACACGGTGGGTAGAGAGGGCAGGGAGATTTTTGCAGTATCACTATAATGCTTTCAACAGAAGTGCTGAAAAAAGACATTTAAAAAAATATGTTTTTCAAATTTTACTTTAAAAAATATGCCTTCAGTCTGAAGTGTGACAGAGAAGTAATTCAAATGTATTAGGAGTTATAGTAGTTAAGCAAATATTCTGTGATTTCCTTCAAAATATTAGAGCAAGGAACAAGAAGCTTGAAACACCTTTTTACTTTCTACTATATTGCTTAGTTTTTTTTATAATTCACTGGAGGCAACATTTGCTGCAAATCTTTCTTAGGTAAATTACTGGTTCAAGTAGCTTAAATCACAAACCACATAAAAATAAAACATTAAGAGATGTAACTAACACAGAAATTTATAATTACTAATTGTGAGGCAGACGCTTGAAAGCGTATTTTCTCTATCATTGCCTATCCTACCCTTGAAAACACATTCGAACCTCAGACAAGGAAAAAAATCCTAAAGAAAACAAGGTGTTCTCTTCATTTCCTTTGTCTTACTCTTTACTTTTTTACTTTACCTTTTTAACTTTCAGTTCTAGGAGGGTCTTGCATGTTTATGGAAATATTTAGCATTATTTAGTTAGTTAGTTAGATAGCTATGTCACATGTCATAGTGCTGAAATCATTCATACTGAACAGACAATATTCCTTAGCATGTTTTTGTGTGCTTTGCCAGTTAGTTTTGAGTTATGATTGTTACTCATTGTATTTTCTATCCAAGATGCAAAGAGTACAATTGGAGAGAAAAAAATTTGTGTCATTGTATATATTATCTTTCTCTGCCTAGCCAAGTTCAGAAAAAACTGATAAAGTGCATATTCCTGTTGGAAGTTGGGATGTAGCTCTTAGCTATTCATATGTGCAAGGATTCCTTCCTTTTTTGCTCTTTTTTGTTATTTTGCTAGTCAGAATTTAATAGCATTAATATGGCACAATACTTTTTATTTGTCCTTCCCCAGGCATAGCAAAAGAGCAGCCTACTATCTTTTCAATAATATATTTTCTAACATACTGAGGAAATTGTAAGTTCCTATTTTCATACTTACTACTTATTTGATATGTACTTATAAATGCTAAACATAAAAGCAGGAACAATACTTCAGTGTTTGAAAGGAGTCTTTGTGTAATAGCACCAACAATCCCACCACATTAAAGTCTGTCTCAAATCTTTCCTTTCTCCTTGTATTGGTTTTGCATGACCTGGTTTTGGTGGTGGGGGGGGCTACAGGAGTGGCTTCTGTAAGAAGCTGCTAGAAATTTCTTTCATGTTCAGCGCAGCCAGTGCCTGGTGGCTCCAAGGATGGATGTGCTGCTGGCTGTCTGAGCCAATTAGAAATAGTGGTAATGCCTCTGTGATAACATAAATTTAAGAAGAAAGATAAACAAATAGTTGTTGTGCTTTTGAAATTGTGACCCAAGAAGACCAGAGTGAGAACATGTGAGGAGAACAACTCTGCAGACAGCAAGGTCAGTGCAAAAGGAGGGACAGGAGGTGCTCCAGGCTGAGCCAGAGCTGAGATTCCCCTGCAGCCCGTGGTGCAGACCTTGGTGAGGCAGCTGTGCCCCTGCAGCCCATGGAGGTCCATGGGGCTGCAGAGATCCACCTGCAGCTGATGGAGGAGCCCCACACTGGAACAGGTGGATGCCTGAGAGGAGGCTGTGACCCTGTGGGAGGCCTGTGGAGAGAGTGGCCCTGCTCCCATGCTGGAGCAACCCGTCCTGAAAGAATTGCACCGTGCGGAAAAGTGACCCACGTTGCAGCAGTCTGAGGAAGACTGTTGTCTGTGGGATGGACTCGTGTCGGAGAAGGTCAGTGAACTGTCTCTCATGGGAGGGACCCCATGGTGCATCAGGAGAAGGACTCCTCTCCCTGAGCAGTGGGAGAAGCCACGGGTGATGAATTGACCATAAGCCCCATTCCCTGTCTCCTTGCACCTATGAGGTGGGAGTTAGAGCTGGAAGGAGGGAGGGATGGGGGGAAGGTGTTTTTAAGGGTTTCTTTTACTTCTCATTATCCTGCTCTGATTTTGTTAGCAATAAATTCACTTCATATTTCTTAGTCAAGCCTGTTTTGCCCTTGATGGTATTTGCTGAGAGATCTCTCCCAGCCTTTTGTCGACTCATGAACCCTTCATTAAATTTTCTCTCCTCTGTCCCACTGCAGAGGGGAGCGAGCGAGTGGCTTTTCTGGGTGCCTGGCATCTGGCTCGGGTCAGTCCACTACACTCCTCATTCTATTTCCCACCCCAGAATCATAATTTCGGGTATTTCTGTTACAAGTTTGGACTTCTGATTTGTGCACTGGTCAGTCAGATAACTAAATACATCCATTGAACATGCTTTCTTTGAGAAGCTTTCATTAGACAGAATATGAGACTACAGTAAACTTCCTTGTAGTCTTGGAAAAAAAGGCTAGAATTTTTCTATCAGTGTTCTATCACAGTATTTCTGGATGGGCACCACAGAAGTCTTGAAGAAGAATTGGATGTCTGTAGCTTTACTTATACCTAATTACTTTTTAAACATTTTTTAGACAGCCTGCTCTGCTAAGGGCTCCCTGTTTTGACTTGACTTTACCCTGTTGGGTTGAAGTTGGGATAGAATAGAATAGACTATAATAGACTAGACTAGACTAGACTAGACTAGACTAGACTAGACTAGAATAGAATAGAATAGAATAGAATAGTTCCAGAGCTACAATTATCATCTGCTCCAACTGCCTGATCACGTCAAGACTGATCAAAGTTAAAGCACGTTTTGAAGGGCATTGTCCAAACACCTCTTGAGCTCTTGACAGGCTTTGGCCATCGACCACCTCTCTATGAAACCTCTTCCAGTGTTTGATGACTCCCTTGGTAAATAGATGGTTCCTAATGCCAAGTCTGATCCTCTCATGTGTACTGTTCCTGGATAGAGGGAGAAGATATCAGCAAGTTTTTGTTTATTTTCCCTTCTCAGGAAGCTGAAGAGAGCAATGAGGTCACCTGTCAGGCTTCTTTTCTCCAAACTAGACAAGCTCAAGTGATTAGACTTAGTCACTCCTCACAGAACATGCTTTCCAGTGATTTCACCAGCTTTGTTGCATTCCTCCAGATGCATTCAAAGACTTTAACATTCTTAAATTGTGAGGCCCAGAACTACACACAGTAGTCAAGGTGAGGCCGCACCAACACTGAATACAGTCACTTCTTTTGATCGGCTGGTGATGCTGTATTTGATGAACCCCAGGGCTTCTCTCCAGCCACTCCCCTCCCAGTTTAAACTTGTGTTCAGTGTTACTCTGTGTCAAGTGTGGAATCTGACGTTTATTCTTATTTCATGTCATTGATAATTACCCAGTGCTATGATCTACCCACCTCCCTCTGCAAAGACTCCTGTCCCTTAAGCGACTCCCAGGTAAGTACCATTGATAAACTTGCTGATGGAGCATTCAGGTTTTGCATATAGATCATTTATAAAAATGTTGAACAGAACTGTCCCTGAAGTTGAGACTTGAGAAACACTGGCTGGTTGCTGGCCAGATGCAGTCAGTTCTTCAGAGGTGGACAACTCTTTCAGAAGACTATGGTGACAGACAGTATCAAAAACGTTACTTAAATCCAGAAAAACCGTGCTCCCTTCATCCACCAATAGCATGCTGGTATCTTATTGTAGAAAGATATCAGATTAGATAGGATTTTCCCTTTGTGAACCCATGTTGACTGTGCCTGATGCTTGTGTTTGCCTTCAGGTGCCTTTAGTAGAACTCTATCACCTTTGAGAAATATGTAGTTGAGGCAGTTTGGGTCAGCTCCTCAGAAATGACTGTTCTAGACTCCTCGTTTAGACCTTTTACTTTACAAATAGTTAGACACAGCCTGCACATTAGGAAAGGTAAGAGTAGATTGCAAATCTGCCATAATAATTACGTCTCCTGGAGAAACAAAATCTGAGCTCTAGATGGTTAGATAATTTATGGCACTAGATTTAGGAGCATGCTCTGGGCCTGAGGCTTTAATAATGATTTTATTGAACCATGTCTTTAATCCTTTTTTGTTGCTGTTTCCCAAAGGCCCTCAACAAATTTTCTATAGGAATTAATTTTAAGCACTATTTATAACAATTTATTAACACTTTTTTACAAATTAAAATACTTGCGCTTAAAATTTAGTCAGTTACCAAGTTTAATCGAGACACTGCAATTTTCGAATGTTCACAAACCGGATACCACAGATCTTCTTAATTAAGAAGATGATTGGTTTATATAATACAATTGTCTATTCAGACCATAATATTGTGAGCAATGCTTAATTCTGAAGATGACAATAGGTTAAAATTCTAAAGAAATGCTTTCTTTTCTCAAGGCATCAAATAAACATAAATACACGTCTGTCATGACATTCCAATAGGGGATCTTTAACAATTTTTAGCCTCTTTAGAGAGGAATGAAATTAGAAGAGACATTAACTTGAGATGACAATAAAGTCACCTCAATGACCATATAATAATAAATAATAATAAATATTAACTACAAATATTAGCAAGTTGTTAGATTTATGATTAGGAAATGTTTCTAAGTGCCTTGAAAAGTAAGACTTCTAAGATGCTAGAAATCTATCACAGGGGTTAAAGTCTTCTGTGATGAGGAACATTTGCTTACATCAGTACTCTGTATATCTGACTTTCATAAGTCCTTGAGTTAGATGGTAAAGAGTATGACTTCTGAAAGTGAGTCTGATACTTTGATTTATGAAAATATTGTAGGAATAAAACAAAAAAAGAAGAAGAATGGGACATCTGGAGAAATGATATGCAGCAGTGTAAATGTAGGGGACAAGCCAAATATCTTGAAATGTACATCATGCTCTGAGATAAA
This sequence comes from Rhagologus leucostigma, assembly GCA_013397725.1. Lineage (NCBI taxonomy): Eukaryota > Metazoa > Chordata > Aves > Passeriformes > Rhagologus > Rhagologus leucostigma. Next base: position 261,729 of record VZTD01000883.1, on the reverse strand, counting down.
CAGTCTTCCTGTTTCTTCTTACAGATGAAAAAATACGGTGCGGCACCACCTGATCCACATGCTTGGCATATCAGCAGCACTGTTAATATAACTCAGGTTGAGTAAGACTGACTTCACAGAGGTGAAGTTGTTCTATCTCTTGGATTTGAAGTAACAGCAGCCTGTGGACATTCATACTACATGTTGGGCTTTACCAAGCCCCCCCCCCAAAAAAAAAGATATAATTTCTATGTAGAAATGGAAAGTAGAGTTTTGTGAGTAGACATTCAAGCAAGCAAGAATAAAGTCTGTGTGATATCTTAGTGGAGAATAAGCCTTGATCCAGCTATAAACCTTGGAGTGAATTTCATTCACAGCAAATTATGAATAGATAATGTCACCTAATTGGTTTTGTGCTTGAAAGATCAAAATAGTAAGGCACAATTCAAGAATGAAATACACAAACCTTGCTATCAAGAATACAGTTTTAGAAAAGTGAATATTCACCAAGGGGAGAAGGAAAGTTTATCAGTAAAGGCACAGAACTGTCATCTCCTGCTCCTCCTTCTGCCCAACTCTACTTGTCCCTTCCCAGCCTCACCCCGCTCAATATAAAGATTCCAAGATTAATTCATCATTGAAGACTAAAATAAGGATAGTTGTAGAAACACTGACAGCTTGTAAACTCAGCCAAATATGTAAATTGCAAAAGTATGAATTACCTAATCATTCACTAAAATGAAAGAATAGCAAAAACTTACCCAGTACTTGTAAATATGAAATTTTTTTGCACATCAGTAAACAGACAAGTTTTAAAACTTTGCTCATTCATTAAACTAGCATAATTCTTTTATTTATAGAAAAGGGACAAAAATGAAATTTGAAGCCTTAGTCAGGCACTTATGAACTTCAAATTCTTCAGGAATAAAGAAGATAAGACATTTATCCCTGAGCTGAAATTATGTTCTACCTATTTTGAGTCTGCTTGCACAAATGTGAGCCTTTCCATGAAGAAAAAGCTTTTATTTTGCCACAATAATGTGGGAGAATGCCCATCTAAAGCAAATGCTGTTGGGTAATATATTTAAAGTAGTTGTATTTGCTGACATTTGGAGTGGGTCAGTGAGTAAGGATATTTACAATATGTCCAGTTGTCTTCAAGTAGTACAAAATCACCAGAAAGCTGTGGCAAGCAGAGATGCAAAAATTGTCCAACAGACACTAAATATATCAAGAAGATTAAGGTCATGAAGAAGGCATTGGAAATTGTTACACAAAAGTAGCTTATATCATGCATTTTTTCAGCTAAAATTCTGTGATGAAATTCATGATTCAAATCCAAACACTCCACAGTAAGTGTTGCAAACTATTTATTTGAAGTAATGGAGTGAATCATGAGTATATTCAATCCATGTCACTCTGTAAAAGATCTGAAACATTGTCCAGGGTTTTGCCTAGAACTAGAATGTACTGCAGAAGTCGGAATATGTCCTAAAAGACCCTTGTTGGGTAAAACATCGTTCTTTACTTATTTGGACTGTAAGATTGGCTTATACTAAATGCAAGACTTTTACTGCTTTACTCAGGGGAAATCTGAAAAAAGACCCTCATATTAAAGGGACTGTGCTGTTTTCTAACCATTAGAATACTTAAATATAATGTAATACTTTTTTAATGAGGCCAGTACATATTTTTCAAACTCAAGAATGCATTTTTTTTTTCATTGTTAATTTTTATTAACACATTTACTGACTTTTAAGATTTATACATTGCAACAATTCAGTATGTACAGGACACCACAACGGAACAGGGCAAACATCAGAAAGACTACAGTGAGAGTAAGTGAACTTTGGGAAGCATGAGGACTTGAAACCTATGGAATATAAATGAATAGACAGAATTTAAATTAGTCTGATGTAACTTCAATCAGTTATTGAAATCTGATTGCTGGTGTAATCACTGACCAGAAATTTACTACAACAGAATTTTAAAATTTGCCAACAGTATACCAAAAATCACATTCAAAATTCTGAGCCTTGCAAAAAGGAAAATAAATAAAACCAATTGGAATGAATATTAGTAATAAATTGTTTCTCTATTTTCCAAGAATACTAGCTAAAACATTGGACTGTGGGAATGAGATTTGTCCTTTGATATATGTATAGATATACTGTATTTGTATTTTCTGATTGTGTTTTGTGCTTAATATTTTTTCTTTTAAGTATTACATGTTCCATTTCAGGAACATATCCTGCAAATTGCTGAATAATCTGACACCTAAATGTGTGGTTGGTACACTGAAAAAAAAAAGTGCTGTCAGTAACACAAACAAAACAAACAAGCAAATCAGTGTGCTAAAGCTAAGAACACCAAACAAAGCTCCAGCAGAGCCATCAAATGTTCCCAAGAGCAATGCAGGTTAAAAAAACAAAACAAAACAGTGCTGTACTAGTGAGAAAGATCAGGAAAGGAAAAGGTAAAAACAGATAATAGTAGAACTGACTGTCCAGTGCTATTTAGTGTGGATTGCAAGGTATCTGCCTAGCTCAATAGTATTGTAGTTTTGAAATCCTGCATATCCAGAAATTCAGCCTACAATGAGACACACTTTGAAAACTTTCATGTAAGAGCATTGAATTTAAAACAGTGGTTAATCAGAGAAAATGTGTTGTGATAGCTATATTTGGGAAAAAAATAATTGGGAAGAAACTGTTGTGAGAAACTGGTAAAACAAATGTAGATCTGGTGAAGTATCTTTTGAACTGTCAGATTTATTATACAAAATATATTAAATATAGACTATAGACTACAGAACATTGAAAACCAGGAAATTTATTCAAGTCAGCCTGTCAATTCCCTGTGGTATCTACTGTTCAATAACCACTTACAAGTGTTAAATTTAGCCTTTGGTGGGGTGCCAGATAATTTATAGTACTTATAAGTAAAACATGTATTTAATAAAAAAGTAAAAATGTATTGGCATTTCAGATATTTAATGAAGATGCAATCACCTTATTGGTAACTTTCACAATGTGAAGGTATGTCAGAATGCTGTGGGTAAATAAGATGAAATGTATTTTTTATCTACTTTAGGTGCAGCAGATTTCCTAGAAACAATACCGATATAGGAGACACTGAGGTACAGCTCACAGTACGTGATAAACGTAAGGGTGTTTTCACTGTTTAGTTCCATCTCTTGTGCTATGTGAGAAGTATAGTGCCATGGAAATATTGGCACTATAAAGGAAATATTCCTTGTTCTTAACCTTGCCAGTGCTGCAGTAGCAAATGAGCAAATTATGAAGTTTAACAGAGCAAATTATGGATCTGTTTCTACAGAATTATGAAAGCATAATTTTTAAATTCACTACTGATATGAATCTGGGACAGGTGGTAATAATTTATAAAAACATTATTTCATAGCTGTATTTGAGTATTGACAGAAATATAAGCTAAATAATGAAGATTATTATGCAGTTTTACACTCAAGAAGTTCTAGAACATGCAAAGTAGAAACATAGTTTCAAAATGCAGCCATTTGCATTTTGAAAATGCCAGGAGCAGTACAAACAGGAAGGAAGCTGCTATAAAACCTCTGAGACGGCTTCTTTGAGAAGGTTCTTCATAAACAGACCTAGAGTGAGGCACTCCAGAAAGCAAAAGGGACATGACTTTAGTCAGGGTGTTTGCAACTTTCCAATGTGACTACAAAAACATCTTCTCAAATGGCAACAAGAAAAAGAGTACTTGGGAAAAGGAATGAGTGAAAGCTCTTGTACACATATGCCTTTTTTTCTGACTCAGTAGTAACTGTTATCAGTGGAATGCCTGCATGTTATTCTAATTCCTCAGAAACCATTCACAGTTCGTTGTCAAACAATTCCATGTTTTCTAGTAGATTTGACAGTTTCTCTGAGGGAGCTCTGGAGAGTCCACTTGAGAAGAAAATGGGCATCATATCTGAGCAAATGGGGACTCATCTGACTCAGAAGTTGATTTTCTCTAGAAAAAAAAACTGGGCAATCTTTACAATGGATTTCAAACCCATGAGTAATATTTATGATGACAATTCATAGGAACTAAATCACTTGCTTCTAACCTATAAGAAGAGATATCTTTGAGGTGAAGGATTTTTAGTCAATTTTGAAATATTTCTTAAGGCTACTAAGGAAAAGAACTAGTACAAATAATTGCAATAGCTCTGGCTTCATTTTCCAAGACTCCTTCCCTGAAGACAAGATAATTTACTGTTGAGCAACGCTTTTAACTAGACTAGTGAAACAAAAATACAAAGAGTTTGAAATGGCAACATTTGCTAATCAATCATCATGGTGAAGTAGATAATACAAGCAGTAGCCTGATTTCTTACCAACTCAGAAAGAAGTGTGTTTGTGTGTGTGTGTTGATATGGACCTGAGCAAGCAGAATGTCTGTTTTTCCACTTCTGAAGTTTATGCCTGAGACAATCTAAAAGAGTACAAATTTCCTCCAGGTGAAAGGGTAAAGTCTTTTCTTCACATGACATTCTTATGTACTATTTGGTTTGCTGAACATGTAGCCATACTATATGCGCATAACTCACCTTATTAAATTAATCCCTCATGGGACAATAATAAAAGAGTTGCTTGATTATTTATTATTTATCCTTGGTTTGCATTAAGCAATGTGGTGCTTCAAAAAAAGAAAGGATTAGCATCAATCTGATCAATATTTCTGTAGAAAGTTTTTCAACAACTAGAGGTAATATATATATTTCTCTATGTAAGTTATATAGTAGTGATATATATATAAGTAGTGATATACATATATATAAAAAAATAAACATCAGTTTACTTTTTAGAGAAAGGTTTTTATTGATGGGCTATGAATCATTACATCAGTGTCCATGTAACATAAAAATATGCCTCTTTCCCAGCTATCCCATTTCTTTTCCAGAGATTTTGAGTGATTCATTTTGTATTAGTTTCCAGGGAATTTTATTCTATAGATGGGATGCTGGTTATTGTCATGATCATTGAAAATCTCTTTACCAGTACAGTGCTAGGAATTTGTGCTAAGATCGTAGTTTAAGCAAGGTTGTCTAATTGTGACATTATTACAGGTGCAAACATTAAACATTATATTTTCAGGCACTGCCTTTTTTAAGATTTACAGGGTTTTCTTATGAGCACTTTTTCAGAGATGGCTGCTACAATAAATGTTTTTATGTTTATATATTCTTACCTAAGGGCTCCAAATTAATATAAGAGTTTACTTTTCTCTTCATACTTATAATTCTAAAGTACCATACCAATGCAAGCATTAAAATGTGTAGAATGTGAAGTTTTATGTCACTAGGATGTAATTTATTTGATTAACTTGATACCATCTTTTGTTTCCATAGTGACTACCCTTCTGCTTAAAATGTTTTAAAAGTAGTTAATCAGTAAATCCTCTATGAGAAACAGGATTACTAATTTAAAAATACCTAAGAAATCTGTTTTCCTCTTTTATGCAGAAAATCTATGGTGCCATTTTAAGTAGAAAAGCTTGATTTTTAATTAGAATCATACAGAAAATGACCTTTTGACCCAATCTTCCTTAATGTTTACAATTTTAAGTATTGTCATATAGCACAAGCAAACAGCAAAAGAAAAGCTTTAAAGAGCTCACAAGTTCAGACTTTCTACTCAGTGATACCAGCAGCTGAATTAAAGAAGTGGAACTCTCCTGTTAAGGTTCTTTTAGAAAGTCACCAGAAAAGTATTGTAATTCATATGAATCTTATTTGCACAATCTAGTAGGCTCTTGCAGCTCTTGCAGGTCAACCTAATTTATTATTTCCATTCCTGCAACCTTCTCATCTGTATTGGTGATTCAGCTAGTGGCATACTTCCCTGTCAATCAGTAAACAAGCCAAATGATAGTCACTGTGCAACCAAAGAGGCCATCTTTCAAATGAGACATATGAACAAGGTTATGGTCTCTCAGTAATACGTAACACCTCACAGAACATTTTGCAAATCTGTGAACTTTGTGCCTTTTGCCCGAGGCTTAGTTTTCTAAGACTGCAATCAACACTTTATTTTACTTCACAGAATATTCACAGAATATTTTGAATTGGAAGGGATTCATAAGGATCATCAAGTCCAGCTATTAAATGAATGGCCAATACAGGGAGAAAACCCACAACCTTAGCATTAGTAGCACCATGCTCTAACCAGCTTAACATTTTGTAAAATTTTCATGAATTAAAATGGCAAAAATACTTGTATTTTTCACCATTATACATGCATGTTGCTTCATCTCCACATTATGAGTGGCACACACCTGAACAACTATTTTTCCCGTAAAAAATATTCGCGATCAAAATTCTGTTCATCTTCACCATTGCATTAATGGTGCATGTTTTTTGACTTTTTGCTAAACCTGTTCTTTTTCCTTCTTCAGTGTACAATTAAATATTTAATCCATAGAAAAAGTGTGCTAGCTCTGAAATCTCAGTCAAACTTCAGTATTCGTAGTTATAATTTGACTATCCAATACCTGCAACTGTTTAGTTATCAAAGGGCTTCAAGAACCTTAAGTAAAGACACTAAATTAAAGTTGAGACCTGATAGTAATGTCTTCAGGTTAACATCTTTCTGTAATGTGCTACACTTTTCTTTGAGATTGTATTGAACTATTACAACATTCTTTTAAGGTAGAGAGATAAAGTAATCTCCATTATATTGACACAAATGAAACCTTACAATCAGTTACACAGAGACATCAAACTCTGAATAATTTCACCTAGTCTCAGACATAGCTCTCCTCTTAAACTTTAAACATTTCCCTTCAATTCTATCTGAGAATTGTTTGATTGCATGCCAAAGTCATTAGGTGATTGATTTATAACACTTCTTATATTGTTAAAATGAAGCCTTATTTTACCACAGAAGCAGCACTACACTGATGATAGGTGAAGTGACTTTTTCATTATAAATTCCTTAGACACTAAATGCTAAAATAAATGTTAATAATTTCTCTAATCATCTTCCTGTAAAAAAGGTTTTATATCATTCTCATATCCATATTCCCTTTCCATGTTTTCCTGTCCATGTTTCCAGACATTTTAAAAGTACATCAACTAAATAGCTATTTCAATAGTGTGTCTTGCAATGCCATTTATTAAAAACAATTCTGTAATTTTCGAAGCTGTCCTTCACTTTTATACAAGAAAGTCAAAGTCACCATATTACTTTTGAAGTTTAGATTTTTCTGAATGATCTTCTTAATATCAGAGCTTTGACTAATGCTGTTCTTCACTATTCTTCACTCCATTTCTTCAATTTGTGTTTCAAGTTTTCAGATCTGTTCTTTGTTTTCAAAAAACCCTACTTTTTAGCAAGACATTGGCCAAGTAATATAATACATAAATTACTGGGCACAATGGCTAATCCAGAGCAGAGGTATGACCTCTTTGTAGTGAATTGATAAATAATTCTATTATCTGTTAATCTAACTTTATCAATAACAAATATTTTGGGTTTTTTGGGAATACTGGTTCAATATATTTTGCAGACTTTTTATGTCAAGCAGTGCTTGTGCTATGTAACTTTTCTCAATATATAATAATATCCTCTTCATTTGCTGACAACTACTACATAAAAATTTTTTATTATATTCCTTAAAACACTAATCAACTAATTTTTAAACAAATTGTTACCTTTTTTGTATCCATATTATCCTTATTAAAGTGAGGTTTTTCCATACACATGAAAATCCAGAATCTTTTTCATGGATGAACTGGGATATGCAGGGATGAATGGCAGAATAAGGACTTTTTTTCCCCTACCTGTGTTTTCTACCCTTGTTTCATAATTATTTAAGGACAAAGATACTTCACCACTTAAAATTAGATCAGATTTAAAATTATAAATTAGAAAATTTGATTCTAAGGTATTAATAAATGTGGCTAATAATTTACACTTGGATATCTGTCTTTCCTTGAAATTATATTGTAGCACTTCTCTTGCTATGTAAGCATCTACCTTCCTATTGTTCTAATGTTAATCTCAAAGGATGCATCATCTGTCACTAAATGTTCAATATAAAACTGCTCATTTTGTTTCCTTTCATTCACTGTAGAAGTAGAGCACAAAACTGTCCCTCTGGTGCGTTCATCAAAATTGTGATCTCACTGATTAAAATGCAGAGAAACTGCCATTTTTCTTTTATCCGCAGTCCATCATAACTTTATTGTTTGAATCTCATTAACACTGTGTTATTTCTCTCTCTCTTTAGAATTCGTATTTTTGTGTTGGTTTTGGAAATTTTTTTGTATGTTTTTGTTTTGCTGTTTTTTCTCCCCTGTTACAGGAAACTAATTAAACAGAAACAACCAAAATTAATTTTCTATGATAGCATTTGAAGCACATTTTCTAGTATTTATGTAGCCTTGTACCATACTTCATTGGTAAAGTAAAAAATTTGATATCATTTAAAGCTGCATGTCTTTTGTGCAAAAATCATCAGTTACTAAATATTTTTAGATTTAGCTTATTCCCGTCTGCTCTTTTCTTCTCTTATCTCTTCCGATTTTACTATTAAGATTAGAATGATTTTTAAAAGTTCTTACCAAACTTCTGTAATGCTCCTGTGAATTTACCATCTTTTTAAACAAGATATTCAACAGAATGCTCTTATAAATATTTAAATAGTCAGTTTTTCTTGTATGTGTCTTTTTTCTCACTACAAGAAAGCCATGAAGTCACTGGAACATGTCCAGAAGAGGGCAACAGAGCTAGTGAAGGGTCTGGAGCAGAAGTCTTATAAGGAGCGATTCAGGGCGTTGGGGATGTTTAGACTGAAGAAAAGGAGGCTGAGGTGAGACCTTATCGCTCTGACAGACTTCCTGAAAGGAAGTAGTGACAAGGCGGGGGTTGGTGACATGTAAAAGGATGAGAGGAAATGGCCTCAAGTTGTTACAGGGGAGGTTTAGACTACATATTAGGAAAAATTTCTTTGTGGAAAGCGTTGTCAAGCATTGGAACAGGTTGTCCAGGGAAGTGGTGAAGTGGAAGTGTTCAAAAACTGTGTGGATGTGGCATTTGAGGACATGGTTTAGTGGTGAACATGGTGGTTGTGCTATGTTGACGGAGAGACCTGATGATCTAAAAGGTCCTTCCCAGTCTTAATGATTTAACGATTCTATGATTCTTCATCAGATTTTTTTAAATAAATGTATCACATTTTGACCAAGATTCAAGTGCCACATTTTTCTACATACTGCCACCACATAATCTTAACAGAATTATACTTTTCTTCTACTGGAAGTAAGATATCAAATCCTTTATCTTTTTCCAAAAATTAATCAATCAGAAATGTTTTAGTACTATGTGCTTTTCCAACGATCATCTAAAGATTGTACTAGACGTACATACATTCTCCATCTATGTGTATGTATGTGCATGTACATACATAAACATCACTTTTTCAGTAATATATTCTGGATTTTTTATTAATGTCCCTCTTTCTTGGCAGAAAAGAGTAGTGCAAAATTTGGGATCAAAGTTGAACGAGGTGTATCAAGTCTTCCTCCTCCTTTCTCTTGGAAATCAATATTCACAATACAACTTAGAAAAAAGAAGAAATTATGCACAACTCTCTTTAAGACCCTGAGTTCATCACTGAACGTGGGAAAAAGTGTTGAACATTTTTGCAGTTATTAGAATAAAATCCTTTCTTTACATGTTACCTCATCTTATCTCTTGGACAGTTTGGCATCCAATTACTGCTATGAATGTGAAAGAGCGCATGTTTTTCCAAATCAATAAATTTATTCACTTAAGTCAGAGCCATAACAAAGGAGCACCTATTGATCAGCAAGCTGGACCTCATAGAATTTTCTATAGCTAATATACAACTTGGCTTACAATGGTCCCTGAAGATCTTGTTATCACTAGATAACAGGAATTAAGGATCATTAGAGTAATGAGTGATTTGACTATCTGTCTTCACAGTGATTTGTGAAGTAATTTTGTTTCTTAAAGTCTTCTTCAAAGAAAAAAACCAAAACTTGATCAATAATATGTTATTTTGTGTAATTAGTTTACATGAATGTACACACATAGATTTTATATTTTTTTTAAATAACACAGTTCTTAGTGTGTAAAACATCTTGAGCTGTAAGGCAAATATTTCATCTTGCAGCATTTGGCCAGTAAATAAGGGAGTGTATTTTCTGTTCATCAGACTTTGTATTTACTACTTATTCTGGAACATCCTCCCCTGTGCAGCTTGTCTACTATACTGGAAGATGCTGTGTAGTGTCAGGAAAGTGTGGTAAGCAAGAAAAAAAGGATTTTAAATACCTTTTCACCAAGAGTGGCTAAAGACTTTTGGAGGAGTTATATTTTTTTTTCCTTCCTTTTTTTTAAGTGTGACATTTATTAGAATATTTGAAGGTCTTCTTTGTCTTAAAATTATTTTTCTTTTCATTAAAAATTGTGCCTGGATTTCATAATATTGCTTCAAACTGTATTTAATTAAAACACATTCAAATCTTCATTTCAAATCCAAATGAAAAGTGACCCCAAGTATTTAACCCCTAAGTTGTATAGGCACTTTATTTTTGCAGGTAGTAAAAATATTTAATTATTTTTTTTAGTGGTTTAGAGGTTTTTCTGTTCCTACTGAAAGCGCTTATGTAGATTAAGAGACAAATTATCTGCAAAAGTCCACTAAATCCTTTGGAGTTATATTAGCAAGGAATTTAACTTCAAATATTCACTTTCAGCACTTCTAAAATCCAGTAAAGTCCCTCAATTTTCATCTCATTACAAGAATATCTGTCACTTGGGCTTTAGCTGTAACAGCTTTCCTTTTTTCTACACATACACTTTTTCTGTGGATGTTCACAAGCTGATGACTAAGATCTGTGAGTAATACACGAAAATGATAGCATAAACTTAACTTGGGTTCATTTTTCATAAATTCCTATTGAAAAACAGGCTGTTATATCTATCATGTTATTGTGAAATAACTTCCTCTCCCCACATTCTGAAATAAGAAAGAATAATTGGATGAAAAAAATGGGTCAAGTGAAAATTTCAATTTTAGATGACAAAAAAAAAAGTATTGTGCCTTTTCTAAACTGGATATTCCCTGAATAGAAAAAACTTTTATGTTTGTGATAAATGAGCAATCACATATCCCATGATAAGGAGAGGAAGCAACATGGGAAAAATCTTACCAAAAGTCTGAAGCCCAGAGCAGTAAAACCCATAGGTATGAGACTATCTGATCTTCCCTATTTCATGCTGGACTTAGGACTGTTCCTCCAAACAGGAGGAACGGAGAGTAATTTGAATCTGGGCGCAGTGGAGGGGAACAGTTGTGATGTCTTATTATTTCAGCAAATCAAGGCACAGGATCATCTTGTATCTATTCTGGTATTTCTGAGTTGAATGGAAATACAACTCAAGATTTCCTCTTAAGCTTAGTATGTAATATTTAAACAAAGGCTTTTTATAACAATAGTAGTTAGCCATATTTGACTGATACCGTGGAGCTAACACTTTAACTCACTCCCTCGTATATTTGTGTAGTGGTTTTGTTCACAATCCATTACCTACTTATTTTCCTTCTGCGAGATAAGAATTAAGAGAAAGCAAAGCAGGCACAAAACTTTAAAGAATATAATGATAACTTTATTGACAGAACTAAAAGAAAAAATAATAGAATAAACCTTCAGAACACTTCTCCTCCTCCCCCCACCTCTCCTTTCTTTCCCACTGACACTGTAAAGAGACAAAATTTGGGCTTATTTCCCAGTTTACCATCTCTATAATCATCTTTCATCAGTTCACTTAGGGAGAGGAGTCTCTTTTTGGCATGCCATGGGGACATCTCCACAAGAAACAGTTCTCTCGTGGCTTCAATGTCACAGCAAGACAGCCGCCCCAGAAAATGGTTCTCTGCTCGCATGTGAAAGTCCCTTCCCTCAACTTACAGCTTTCCCCACAACTGTTTTCGAGGGTTCAATCTTAGCTAATGGGGTACCATTTTAAGGATGAGATGTTCAAAAGCAAAGGTTCTCTTCACCTATCTCTGGGATCATCTTCGTCTCTGGGAACAGAGGTCTTCTTCTCCCTGGGAGCAAGGGTCTTCTTTATGCATCTCTTTCTCTGTTCAAGCTTCTCACTGGATCACAGCTACTTCAGCATTTACTTATTTCAGCACAGGTACCATTGCTCATGGTTGTGGTTTGAACACTCCACCCCCCCATGCTTTTCTCATGAAATTACAAGTTCATCACCATAGCTTTACAAAAGAATTTCAGCTTCTAAGTTTGAAGCATCTCCTCTTTCTCCTCTCTCTGGGCTTCGGCTCTTCCTTTTTCACTGACTTTGGTGTCTCTGTGATGTTTTTTCCACGTGTTTTCACCTTTCCCTTTCCTTTGACTTGGGAAAGGATTGATGCCTTCGGGCTTCATCTGTTCTAGGGAATTTACAGCACTGAAAGGTTAATCTTATCCGGGCCTTGCAGCTGGAACTTATCTCTCGCTGTTGGTCATGTGATCTCTTCTGGGCAGGGGCCGGAGCTCGTTTTGGTGTAGAGTTTCATTTCAGTGGCCACACTGGCAGGGGAGCCCAGCCCAGCTGTGCTGTACTGCAGGCTGGCCCGCAGCGAGCAGAAGCGGCCAAGATCTTGCCAAGCTGCACTGAGCAGGGCTGCGCCCCAGCCCCATGGGGCCAGACGGACAGGGCCCAGCCTGGCACACCGAGTCGCACCGGCAAGGCCTGGCCCTGCCCTGCTGGGCCGTGCGGGCACCCCAATTACCTGTCCAGAAGCCCGGAAGTAAGAGAGGGCTTCCTGGGCTTGTTTGTACTTAAATGTGGTTTACAGAGGCATGGCAAGCTTCTTAAGTGGCTTAACAGAATTGTCAATATTGAAACTAGGCAGTTGATTGGGTTTATCGGGTCTGCAGGAAGTTAGAACAGCCCCTTGCAAAAACATCACTTCTGTAGCTGGTGGATTTTTCCTTGACTAAAACCCAAGCTGTGCTAAACCACAACAATTTTTAATGTTAAAATGAGTGGAAAATTGACCAAATAATAACAGACTTCATAATAATAAGGCACAGAGGCTAGCTACAAGGCATTCTTTCCTCACATGTGAGCAGTACTGAACTGCATATATCACTTGCAGCTTAAAAGAAACATGGACTAGTAATTCTTCCAATCAAGAATACTTTAACAAGAAAAGCTGGCAAAAGCTCTTTGATTTCCTTACTAAGACAACACTAGACTACTTTTTGCTTAGCACTGTGTAAGGTTTTACTTAGAAGTACCTTGGTCTATGAAAATTGAAAAGGGCAAGCAAGGAAGTCCAGAGGTTTCTTTAGAAACTTCTGATACCTGAACTCACTTCAGGTTAGATGCTAACTTCTTCAGGATAAAAGAATCTTAACAATTAAATGGCTGGAAAATGAAACTGCAAATTAAATTCAGTGTGATGTATTTGCCAAGGAATCTAAACATTTTCTGTAGGAAGTGATCATTTCTGTTTTACTGTTATCACTCAAAAAATCTTGGCAGTGTAATGAATTCTTCCTTGAAAATGTAAATTTCAGTGAGCAAGAATAAAAATTAAAAAAAGAAGGCAAGAAAAACTGTGGGAATCATTAGGAAAAGACTGGAAATGTAACAGAGGACTTCACTGTGACAGTTTTTAATATTTTTTTTGTTGGCCTTTTGAATATTGAGTGTGACACTTGTGTCCTCTTTCAAGAATTTCTTTGTAGAACAGAAAGATTTTCAGAGAAAAAGTGAAGATGCTCAGAATTATGGAACGGCTTTTTATGAAGAACAGTTAAGCAATCTAGGATACTACAGCTGAAAGAATGACTGCTAAGAACGTTTGTGATGGAGAGCTACAAAACTGTAAATGGAGCAAACAGAAATATAAATAATTGGCTCAGCTATGCAGAGGGTGACATGAGAGGCAGCTGTCATGTTTTAGATGTCATAAACCATCAAAGACCCTCCCAAGCACATCCAGGCTCATTTCTGGGGCCTTCCACCAGAGGACTGCAGGTGATCCACAGTGTTATATGAGGCAGTGTAAAACTCTCCACGCCAGGGGTGATACCTGGGGATTCCCATCTAGCCCGAGTGTATATTAACCCATTAAACTTTGTGTTTCATGGACTTCACACATCCTGGATGGCTAAAGACTGTGACCGGCACTTTGACCAGTGGATGACTTCAAAATTGCAACGATCAAGTCTCATCGAGTATATCTTTCTACCACTATCCTTTCTTTCTCTTTCTCTCATTCATTCTTTTCCTAACTTCTCAAAATCTATTGTAAGACTGACTAAAAAATTCCAATCAATGCCTTATTAAGTGCGTTGTTATGTCTGGATAAGTTAAAGATGCACAAGTTGAAGTTAGCTAAGTTAAAGTTTGTGAAGTGCGTCTACTTTGGATGTTGTTTTTAAATTTGCCAAGTACCTTATTTTACCATAATATTCTAAAGTTTGCAAGCTAAAGTTTGTTACTGAACTGTCTGAGAGTTTCGTGGTTTCTCTTGCACACCACCCAGAGTGCATCAAACAATCTTCCCCTAAACCCACCAAGTAGATTGAGGCACAACACTAAGCCAAACGGCAAATTGTGTTTTCAGTAAACTTTGTTTCTTTGGCCTGTCCCCAACCTGCTTATTTCATCTTATTTCTCATCTTTAATGAATAAAAAATTGAAATAAATATATGTAAGCATAAATGAAATAATTTATAATAATAATATAATTATAATTTATAATAATTTATTAATAATTATTAATAATTTATAATAATAATATTATAATAACTGTCTTCCTTTTGCTCTTGTAAAGCATCTACCAGCAAGGATCACAGGTTGTAGTCTGAAGCCTTGAACATTGTTGCAACAGATCAGTATTTAAGAACTTTACAAATTTGTACCTATAAATTTTTCGTAAAGATTTAATGGAAGTGTTTTACCCCATAGGGCAGAGTCCTCTTCAAGTATATGACTAAGCAATTTGCGGGGTGGAGGGGTTTATTAGTTTTTTCTGAACAAATTCACTATTTCAAATTCTTCCCAGTCATATGATATTTCCATATCTAGACACAGGTTCTGGAAAATTGAAATATTTTTCCTTACTTTTTTTCATGGTATAATTAATATTTTCCAGTGAAAGGCAGTTTTACCTTCTGACAAAACAGAAGGTTTTCTTTTTGTGTTTCTGCATGCTAGATTAAAATAAAATTAAACAAAAAGATAATCAGCCTGCCCATACTCCCAGATTCCCTTCATTCGTCTAAAAAATATGAACTTTCAGTATCCTTCTAAGGTACTAGAATGCAAAATGAGATGCCACATAAAGTAGACATATGACTGGAAATTTATTCTCCTTCAGTACTTCAGCTACATTGAGAATAGAAATATATAGTGGCAAATCTTATGCAAACAGAAGACATAAAAAATGGCCAGTACGGGGATGTTAACATTCTAATTGCTAAATATTCTTTCTCTATTACTTCTTCCTCTGCTGGATATCTCAGTGGACTTATCACACTGGACCCACACTAAATCCACAATATTCCTCATGCTTATCTCAGGTAAGGATGGTTCTGTTCATACTTATATAAGGGAGAGAAGGTACCCTCCAATCAGAAATTCAACACACACTGTTTTTAACCTGCAGGAGATAGAAAAGAAACATAACATATTCTAATGAATACTCTGTTCGTGTCTTAAAAGTTTGTGTTACGACTCCAATAACAGAGTGTAACCTGATGCACCCTTCAGGTAACTTCTGATAGTTTAAATATGAGGTAAATACTTCCAAAGCTGAATCTTGATAAAAAAATTAAAATGCTTGTTTGTCATTACTATACTTGATTTTTTAACCACATTACTATAATCTTCAGAAATTAAGCAAACAACTTCTAGTATTCAGAAATATTTCTGCTAATGGTTTCTTCTCCAGAATATATACCTTTTCTATGTTTTTTGAGCAATGTCCATTAATGTTAATTTTTCTTTAAGCTGTCTTAAGTTACAATATAAGATGTAACCAAAAATATGTATTCTATCACCATCTGTTAAAACCGGGTGGGACAGTGCTCTTTATCTTTTCCGTGCACATCTCTGGTAATTCCCTCCAGGAGATATCTTGTTAATGGGCCATTCACCCTCACTGCATGACTCATAGAATTACATCATCCCATTGTGGTATGCTCTGCCCAGGGGGAGGAACCAAGCATTCCTACCTGGATATAATCTGAGTTTTGGAACACCACAGACAGCCCTTATCTACTGGATTCCCAGAGGACAAGAACTACATAACCACCACTGGACCTTCAGAGGAAGAACAGACCCTTCTACAGGATCACCGCTTCAACAGAACCACATCTATGACTTCAACAGGATTGCAGCCACCATCGAATTGGACTGCTACCACCACCCTGACCGACAGGGTGTCCGGTTGTATTCTGACTCTGTCAGTTTAAGCCAATGTTTCTGTATTATTGCCTTGTTAGATATACTAGTAAAGAACTGTTAATCCTATTTGTCATATCTTTGCCCGAAAGCCCCTAATGTCAAAATTATAATAATTTGGAGAGAAGAGGTTTCATCTTCCATTCCAAGAGAGGCTCCTGCCTTCCCTAGCAGACACCTGTCTTTCAAACCAAGACAAAGCCAAATAAATCCTTTCTTCAGACTAAGAATTTTTGTTCCTATTTATATCCTGGCTTTTCATGTTCAGAGCATAGTTGTTAAATCTAGTGTTTCTTTACTTTTTTTTGAAGTTTCTTCCACTGCCAGTAGGTGACATATATCAGGATCCCTGTCAGTCTCCAGCTAACTCCTTACACATTGCGGCAATTTTAATGAAATGAATACAAATTAATAAATTACACATAGAGTCTTGGAATTGCCATAGGATGACAAGAAAGGAGAAAGGAAAAAGCATTCTCATTTATAGCATTTAACACAGAATTCGTAGAAAAGCTTATAAATGAACATTTATAATCAGAAAACATATTTTTTTAAAATCACTAGTATTTATGTTCCTAAAGTTCTTTTGAAAATTAATCTATTTGCCTAGATCACTTCTGAAATCTGGTTTTAATTCTGCTGCCAACAGTCTGCAGGAATGGGAGGAATGAACCCTAATCTCACAAAACCTAATCTCATAGTAAATGAAAAAGAGAGGAAGGGGATATAGTGATAACTCTTAAATGTACTTTCCTGACAAGGACCAGTGTGTTCCTGAAAGAAATACTTTAGCCTTCCTCCACAGATTGAGACTTGCTGTCTTGCTATCTTGAAATGCTTTTTAGAAAAGGAAGGAGAGAAAAAAAAAAGCCCAAAGGTCACTAAGACGTTGGAAGGATTTTTGTTGTTTNTTGAGAATAGAAATATATAGTGGCAAATCTTATGCAAACAGAAGACATAAAAAATGGCCAGTACGGGGATGTTAACATTCTAATTGCTAAATATTCTTTCTCTATTACTTCTTCCTCTGCTGGATATCTCAGTGGACTTATCACACTGGACCCACACTAAATCCACAATATTCCTCATGCTTATCTCAGGTAAGGATGGTTCTGTTCATACTTATATAAGGGAGAGAAGGTACCCTCCAATCAGAAATTCAACACACACTGTTTTTAACCTGCAGGAGATAGAAAAGAAACATAACATATTCTAATGAATACTCTGTTCGTGTCTTAAAAGTTTGTGTTACGACTCCAATAACAGAGTGTAACCTGATGCACCCTTCAGGTAACTTCTGATAGTTTAAATATGAGGTAAATACTTCCAAAGCTGAATCTTGATAAAAAAATTAAAATGCTTGTTTGTCATTACTATACTTGATTTTTTAACCACATTACTATAATCTTCAGAAATTAAGCAAACAACTTCTAGTATTCAGAAATATTTCTGCTAATGGTTTCTTCTCCAGAATATATACCTTTTCTATGTTTTTTGAGCAATGTCCATTAATGTTAATTTTTCTTTAAGCTGTCTTAAGTTACAATATAAGATGTAACCAAAAATATGTATTCTATCACCATCTGTTAAAACCGGGTGGGACAGTGCTCTTTATCTTTTCCGTGCACATCTCTGGTAATTCCCTCCAGGAGATATCTTGTTAATGGGCCATTCACCCTCACTGCATGACTCATAGAATTACATCATCCCATTGTGGTATGCTCTGCCCAGGGGGAGGAACCAAGCATTCCTACCTGGATATAATCTGAGTTTTGGAACACCACAGACAGCCCTTATCTACTGGATTCCCAGAGGACAAGAACTACATAACCACCACTGGACCTTCAGAGGAAGAACAGACCCTTCTACAGGATCACCGCTTCAACAGAACCACATCTATGACTTCAACAGGATTGCAGCCACCATCTAATTGGACTGCTACCACCACCCTGACCGACAGGGTGTCAGGTTGTATTCTGACTCTGTCAGTTTAAGCCAATGTTTCTGTATTATTGCCTTGTTAGATATACTAGTAAAGAACTGTTAATCCTATTTGTCATATCTTTGCCCGAAAGCCCCTAATGTCAAAATTATAATAATTTGGAGAGAAGAGGTTTCATCTTCCATTCCAAGAGAGGCTCCTGCCTTCCCTAGCAGACACCTGTCTTTCAAACCAAGACAAAGCCAAATAAATCCTTTCTTCAGACTAAGAATTTTTGTTCCTATTTATATCCTGGCTTTTCATGTTCAGAGCATAGTTGTTAAATCTAGTGTTTCTTTACTTTTTTTTGAAGTTTCTTCCACTGCCAGTAGGTGACATATATCAGGATCCCTGTCAGTCTCCAGCTAACTCCTTACACATTGCGGCAATTTTAATGAAATGAATACAAATTAATAAATTACACATAGAGTCTTGGAATTGCCATAGGATGACAAGAAAGGAGAAAGGAAAAAGCATTCTCATTTATAGCATTTAACACAGAATTCGTAGAAAAGCTTATAAATGAACATTTATAATCAGAAAACATATTTTTTTAAAATCACTAGTATTTATGTTCCTAAAGTTCTTTTGAAAATTAATCTATTTGCCTAGATCACTTCTGAAATCTGGTTTTAATTCTGCTGCCAACAGTCTGCAGGAATGGGAGGAATGAACCCTAATCTCACAAAACCTAATCTCATAGTAAATGAAAAAGAGAGGAAGGGGATATAGTGATAACTCTTAAATGTACTTTCCTGACAAGGACCAGGGTGTTCCTGAAAGAAATACTTTAGCCTTCCTCCACAGATTGAGACTTGCTGTCTTGCTATCTTGAAATGCTTTTTAGAAAAGGAAGGAGAGAAAAAAAAAAAGCCCAAAGGTCACTAAGACCTTGGAAGGATTTTTGTTGTTTGAGCATATTGAAAAAAAACCTCTTTGGGAAATCATAATTCACATCCTCAATTCTGTTTTCTCCACAGTATCTTGTCCTGACCTGTATCATAACAAAAGGTAACACGATGCTCTCCACAGTACCAAACCGCATTGTTACAAAAATGAGTCACTGAAAGAGCTGTTTCCCCTCTCACCATTTGTTGCACTAACCTGTTTTTGTTGAGGAACACTTTCCCACTGTCTTGGCACATAACGCTCCATGTCTCTAGGTGGCTTTCCTTAGGTACATTTGGAGATGTCTCTGAAATGTCTTTCTGTCATTTCCTTAGTCAACGTCTTTTTTGCCTCGTAACTTTTTTCAGGACATTTTTCATGAGTCTTTTCTCCAATAAGCATGTGGGGGCTGGCAGGCATTTTTCATCAATGTCTGTGATGTCTTTACTACTGTCTCCTCATTTATCTTAGATTTTTGTTAGAGAAAGCAAATACAATACTTAAGAAACTTAACTAAGTGCAAGATCCATCATTATGGGATTTTTGTTATTTTAATCAGTCTGCAAGTCAAAGAGCATTTACAACTGCTGTAACAGTTAAAAATTGTGAAATATAAAAGGAATCCATTTTACATGGAACAAACACACAATCTGTAATTTTTTTATTCTTACCAGTTAACAAACATAATTTATTAATATAAATGTCAGACATTACATTCATAACACTATTATGAAGCTTACATACCTGTGAATTTTTGTGCTGTCAACAATACTTAGTCAATCATCCATAAACAATTTTTTTTCTACACTATATCACTTGTATATATAAGCTTTTTTCTGCTTCGTAAGAAAATATTAACATTATTCCAGTTAGGCGTATGCTCTTTTGCTATAGGAAATATCAGACTTGATTTAATGTAGTCTTTTGCAAATACTTTGCCTTAGACAACTTTCTTAAAATTTAATATATGTAGAAAAATTTGGGTTGTCTCTTGTGAAGCAGTCACAGACCACTACCAATTGGTATATTCTCACAAATTCTCTTTGTTGATAATGATAGCTCTATAAACATAAATTTAACCTTTGGCCAGTGCTACTTTGGGTTTTTATGATTTTGTGGTTTTGTGGGTTTTATGGGTTTTTTTGGGTTTTTTTTTGTTTTTTGTTTTTTGTTTTTTGTTTTTTGTTTTTGATTTTTTTTTTTTGTTAGGTTTTGGTTGGTGGTTTTGTTTTTTGTTTTATTTCAGTACAGAGCTATGAGCTGCAGTAAAACAAGAGTACTTCCTGGGATTTTATAGGAATTGTGCCCAGATAGTTTTCAGCCATAGGTTTGCCAAAAGATTGTAGTTCAAATACCTGATGGGGAAAGGGCAAAGAAGGAGGTGTAACCATATTCATGAGTTAGTATTAAATGTTAGGAAAATACGAGACTTGCAGTCTAACAGGCTTGGGCCAGTAAGTAGGGCAGATAGAAAACTGTCAAAGTGCCTCCTTGCCAAGGGGGACACTGGATAGAATTTTATTTATCACCCATGCTTATCTTACACCCTTATTCAAATTAGTTGATGCCTTCTGCACCTAGAAGAACAATCCTTTGTTAAGCTACTGCTTTGCTTTCCTCGAGGTTGGTCTTGAGTCATATTTATATTAATCTCTCTGTAGGTGTGATGGTTTTACAGCAGGGAAAAAAGCTAAGACTTCCTAAACCCCTCCCCTACCGACAACAACAGAGAAGAAACAAAAACAACGACAAAAAAAAACAACAAAAAAGGGGAAACTACAAGACATTAAAAACATTGGAGTCACAATTTTGCCAAAATAAGGTAAAAATAAAATAGCAATAAACACAATATTAAAAAGAAAATTGTACAAAAGAGGGAAATGGTTTAATCTATAAAAGCAAGGTGTTGTGCAGAGCCCCTGAAACAAAGAGGGAATGGCTGCTGCTTCCTGGGCAGCCCATGTGCTCCACTTAGAACAAAACCAGGATGGCTGCTATTCCCAGGCAGTTCCTCATGGCCCAGGAGAACAAAGACAAGATGGTAGAGGGGTTCTTCTGGCTCAGCCTTCCCCGCCCCAGGAAAAACGGGAAAACAAAGGGGACAAAACAAAACCTGCAGGGCTAGTTTGTTTGAATTGAGGAGTTGTGCTGCCAAAATGCCAAGTCCTGTGATGGTGGCGTGGGTTCAGGGGCTCTCTTTCTCCACAGTGCAACAACAAAAAAGTGGGCCTTGGGCAGGCTCTCTTTCCTCAACCTCTCCCTCTTCCTGTCCCTGTCCCTTTCCTTCTCCCTCTGGCAAATGGCAAAAAGCAAGTGGCAAAGGTGTTGTGAAATTCACTCTGAAGCAGCTCTGGATTGCAAAATGTCACTTCCAGGATTATGACTCAGAGATATACCCATGGTGACCTCCTTGGGAGCCCACAGAGAACAAAGAAGGTCCTCTGTGTTTCCATTCCCTCATTTGATAGGGTCACAGCACCACTCCCTTTCTGCGAATGGGGTAAAACATAAGGTTCTCTTTCCAATGTCCGTGTAGCTTCCTGGAAACTGCCCTCCTCCCGGGCCCCTTCCTACCCCCGCTGCGCTCATGGCTGTGATGTAAAATGGTTTTTGAATAAACACCGCTAAAAACTCCACGCCCTTGTCTCTGTACCCAGGACAACAGGCTAATGGGAAGAAAATACAGAAGATAATGTCGCAACTTTGAATAGAGGTGTTAGGGAAAGTAGGACAAGAATCATAACGCATATGTGCATACACTTCTCTGTGTTAGAAAGGGACTATAAATGTAAGAATATTTTATTCAGGGAACTTTTAAATGTCCTTCCATTTAAAGAAAAGTGCACTATCTAGAGAACAATATTTGTATAACCATGGTTTAATATGTTTATTTCTTTAAATTAGAAGCAAATTGCTAAAAAATTCAAATACTGATGCTATATACTGCAGTTTTCCCCATTTGTATTTACATGATGTCTCTGTTGGAGATCTCAAATGCACTATGGCTTCAAATAAATTTATATTAAGAAAGAATTGCAAAGGTTTCAACATTATGTATGTGTAACTGGCCACCTCACATTTTATAAAACTGAACCAGATACAAATTGAAGAGGATTTGTTAGATTCTTGTAACAACATGATTAGTGGGTAGCTTATGCTGACCCTAAGGCTTGATGACAGTTACAATGCAGAATAGAAAGCAGGATAATCCCATAATAGTGACACAGCAATAATGGTAAACTATGGATACAAATTGACGTTAGCTGAGAGTATTTGATACTTCAAATTTATACTTCTGAGAAGAAAGGATTTGTTAACAATGCCTACTTAAAAATTACTATCCAGTGCCTTATTAATGAAAAAAAGAAAGCCCAAGTTATTCTCACTACAGAAAAGGAAAAATCATGTAAAAGAAAAAAAAAATTGTCTAGTAGATGGAAACTTAATACTGGAAATGGGGGACAGACGGATATTTCCACTCTGAAAATATTAGTTAATTCAAAAACAGAATAAGCAGAACTAGATGTTAGAATAGACAACTGAAAGTAGAGTGATGCATTTTGGGGTACAGGGGGCACATCTGACAGGCATAATTCTCTCACTTTTACTTTAGAATCACTCAGTGTCATTGGGTAAATAGCTATTCATTAAATAGAAGCACATCATAACCTGTCTAGTGATGTGTGAGACTACAACAGGAAAAAAACTATGCAAAACTGTGGAAAGTTTGAATTCTTCATTCAATAGTGCAACAGAGAGTAGAAGAGAAATCTGCGAGTGTTTTCCTTTTCTTTTAAGGAAATAGGTTAAGACCATTTAATCATGGACAGTGGGAAGCACTACTAAAGTCTAACACAAGTTATAACAGCACAGCATCAACACATTAAATTATCAATTAAAATCTGGGAAAGAATTTCAGAGATATAGTACCATGCTGACAGCATTTTCAATCAGTTTCCTTGAATATGCAACATGTCGATTTAATTGGATCAGGCAGTGGTTCAGAAATGAGCCAGTCTGCAGCCTGAGTTTACACTGTACAGGTCTATACAAGAGATGTCTCCAAAATACTAAAACATGGAAATTTGTGCAGTGCCGCCAGTGGAGAATGTGTGTATATGACTGGCTATACATACATACTCAGTGCACAGATATAGAGACAAAGCATATATTGAGTGTAACGTATTGTAAACTTACCAATTTCTGCTGCAGGGTGAAGAATATAAATTCTTGTTCTGGGAATTCAGCTATTTGATTAATGCAGAGTTTTTAACATCTACAGAAATAATTAAACTTATTGTCAAAAATAAATCTTTTGCCCAAAAGGAATTTTTAAAAACATGCATCAGCAAAAAAAAGAAATACTTTTTCCATTAATATAGAACTGCTCTGGTTTAATAATAATTGTAATATCTCTTCCTTTTGCAATACATTATGGCAAAAGGTTTTGCCTTTCGCTGATTATCCTTTCCCTCTAGGAAAGGGACGATTACATTAGGTATGAGAACTAACTTAACATTTCTGCTAGGACATCATTGAGATGCAGTTGTACTGAGAACACCTGCTTGGTAAACAGTAGCTGGGCTTGGGGGAAAAATATCTTCAACAAATATGGAGCTTGCTCGTAAATATCCTTCAGAAACAGAAATGTCCAAGGCAGCAGACAAATCTTTAACAGATTTAATATTACTTCCTTCTGGTGAACCTATCTGTAGTGGCTCACAAGAAACCCAGTGGAGAGATCAACCCTCCAGAGAGCCAGAAGGAACATTTTTGTCATTCACTGTAAATGACAAAATATCCCATTTGTAGAAGTCACTGTTGAAACAGAATTGTGAGGTTAACACATTTCAGCCCATGAATGCTGTTTACACCTGCAACAGAAAACTTAAAAAGAAAAATTTGAAATTTCCTATAATGTTTCAAATAACATGACATGCTTTGGACAATAATCTAATGATCAAAAATTTAAAATTATTGATATTTTAAATGGATATACTGCCAGATACACTCATTGACTGAGACTATAAGAAGGAAGGCAGCAATCTCTTACTGTGTCTGCAGTATTATGCATTGATGTTCTGCCTTCCATTTTCACTAAAGCCAAAAACTCATAGAAACTTTAATGGTTCTTAGCTATATTAACTGATTTTTCTCTTATGGGCAATGTCATGAAGGAATGTGCATGACAAGGTAATGAAGGGATAGACTAGGCCATGAAAAGGATTGTTCAGACTCTACTTTTTGAAAAAGTTGACCTGCATCTTGAGTTTTTTATAGAAGATGGACATTTTATTTCAAAACATTTGTACAGCAAATCTTATACATAGTACAACAGATTTACAACAGCAAATACATCATGTGTAGAATCATCTTTAGGGGTATTATAAGCCTACTGTGTCTGCTGAATATTTTAATAACTTTCAAGCTATGTATAATTATGTATGAGTTTAATAAAGAAAAATATCATACAGTGGATTTGTCAACAGACAAAATTTAGTTTCATGATGTTGTTATTCTTTGCACAGGATTTCTCAGAATAGAGAAATTCCCAATCAATATAGAGACTTTTTTTACTCAGTACTATCTGAATTTTCATAGATAATTGCAGCCTGAGAAATTTAGTCCAGCATATATCATTACTGCTTAAGCATCACGCAAAAGAACATACGTCACTCATGCTCTTTTGCTGCTTTCTTTTGTGGATTATGTTGTCTAATCTAGCCTATACATTTCATCATAAAGAATGAGCAAATGGCACCTAAAATAAGAAAAATGAAATGGAGACTTTTTCTTTACCAGTCTGACTTCATGAACTACAAAGTGTTTAAAATAAAAAAAACATGGTGAAGCTGACATAAAAATCAGACAAAAGTAGGAAGATACTTCTGGATTTAAGGAGCATGGTGAGTTGATGTTATGGCATCTATGCAGAGCTTTAATATCAGTTCCTTTGGTGAGACTTCAATTGCCAAGCAGCATAGCTTTCATGAGTCTGCATCTGTGGTAAATAGACCAGATGGATACAAATGGAAATAGAAGCTTGGGGGAAAAAAAACCGAAAAAATATGTAACCCAGAGAAAAAATAAAAGGTTTTGATTCTCATACCTTGCTTTAATAACACTATCAAGCTCTGTTTTGAAATAGATTGGTTGTCCAAGCAGGTGTCCTAAAGGTGCCATCAGGCATTTGAATGCCAGCCAGTGTTTGAAAGCTTATCAGTCTTATAGCCATTAACTGACATACTGCAGGCGTCCAACATTGTCTGCAGAAAAATTACAAATACTTTATTCACCTCACGATTAGAACAGCAGAGGGAGCTGTCAATCTTTGCAGGAACAAAGACATAACGATATCCAGCTTCAGAGACAGGCATGTATTATCCAGTCAATTCTAGAGCATCACACAGGGCTTGAGTAGTTGTTTGTACACTGTCCATATATACAGATAAATGTGGAGTCCCATGACTTCATAGCTTGACCAAGGCTGGCAAACCGGACCATATAGCTGAAAATCAGCCAGAATTTACACTACCTCTAGTCATCATCCGTTGAAATCTAGCTGCTTTTTGAATTTTTAATATAATTTGTTATGGTTTTTTGCTTCTATTTCTTTGGCTATTGGTAACTTCCTAGAACTTCCCTTTGGCTTCTTCATGCTCACTTTCAAAGCTATATATAACCTACTAATATATGAAGCTCCTCTTGACTGCTTGTTAGTCACTAGTGCTCCAACAGGCATGATAGTAAGGGAAAAATAAAAATACATGCCAGCAAAAATTGCATTAAAAGTAGAAAAAGATCATGTTCCAGTCATGAACTTGATACAAAAAATGAGCAACGAATGGTTTCTTCAAATTCTCTTCCCAGCATTTAAATAGCTAGTTTCACTTTTCCTTTCACTTTTTCTCTTGAAGCAACCTAGGCTAGGAAGGTTTTTAAGTGTGCCATTGTGTGGTGCTTCAGTTACAGAGTATTTAAGCACAGAAAAAAAAAAAGATCATTAAATGTTAAAAGACAGATTTATTCAGTGTCAGCTCAACACTACTTGAAACATGGTACAAATCACCTCTGTCTGTCTTCACTTGACTGTTAAATTTGCCCAAGGCAATCCTTTTTTAAATCAAGCTTAGTGGTAAACTACGTGATAACAGAATTAAACAAGCTTTAAATCGAATAAAGTCCTCTCAGGTATAAACAATTCTGCATTAATTTGAGAATCAAATATGTTTTTAATTTACTGCTAATAGTTATTTGAGTAAAATATTAAAATTGCAATTGTACAACTTTTCTAATGAACAGAAGCTTTTGGAAATAATATTAGAAGTTTAAACTATAGTCAATGGGCAAAATGTTAACCTAATAATCAAAAAATAAGGATTAAAAAGACCATGAACACTTGCAAAATCTAAGCAGAAAATTACTCTTATCTTCTCTGTATCACAGCCTCTAACCTTCACCATACTCCACGCTTGCATGTTTTTGTTTATGGGTAAGGTAGAATATGCATCTATTTTTGGGAGATGTGTGTGGTCTGGCGATATGAAGAGCTACTGGATTCCATTATCTTCATACTCCAAGGAATTCTATACCACTATTTTGATATTAAGGTTTTTTATGAATGTGTTGTGGAAATACACTTAAAAAAAGTAAAGGAAGGTTCATAAAACAGGAAGGTTCATTGTTCTACAGCTCACGCTACTTTCAGTGTACTTTCAGCTAGTTTTGCAAAAAAAGTTGTCCTTAAACACTGTGATTTGGATTATTTGGTAGCATTTTGAGCTACTCTCAAAATAAAGAATTTAAGGTCAAAAATGTCACAGCTACAAAGAGACTTGTCTCTGATGCTGAGAGCCGTAATACATTGACAAAGATCAATTAGAAATGTGACGGCTATACGATTTTTTAAATTGCACAGTGATTGTGGTTATTCAAATATAATACTCTGCTTAGTCAACAGCTATTTTTGCCAGCCTACATTTACTTATATAATCAAGTGAAATTTTGATGCCACAGAAGTTCCTTTGACCACAGTATCAGATGCTGTAAAGCAACATATACTGAGATGTATATTAGTGCCAAGATACAGATGCTTTTGCAAGTCATTTGTCCAAAATGTTTGATAAAAGATTTTCTTTCCTATTTTTTAAATGCAGTTTAAAAACAGCATGCTAGGGAGTATGACCTTCTATTATATGGGTCAAACTGGACTTCCTTTGCTTTGTTTGAAAAACCTGTGCAGTATTTGGACTGTCAAATATTTTAACAACATAGATCTTCTTTGTTTTGTCACAGTGTTCTTCCATGAATCTCTAGCTACATCACCGTGTTCCTGACCACTTTGTTTCTAGGAAGTTATTTCCTGTATTTTTTCTTCTCTTTCCCCTTTTTTTTTTCCCCTTTTTTTTTATTTTTTTGTTCCGACAAAAATTTTATGGGACATTCTAAGTCTTGCAGCAAAACAAATTAGTTAAAACAGCCAGACCTCCTATTTGAATTGGAGTATGAAGTTTGTAATATGATACCATCTATATAATTTATCATTTTGCAGAAAATAATTACATTTTTTGAAAGGTCTTCAATTCATATAAGATATTCATAGGTTGACAAAACCTCCTAAAAAATGGCAGTTCAGCATGTAAATCTCAATGTTATTCACATGTGAATTGCTGTAAAACGATGAATAAATGTGATTGAAGCACTTGCTGTAGCAGCTGCATAAATCAGCTGCTCTGCCTTGATTCTTGTTGTTTTATACTTTTATCACAAAGAGAAGCAAGGTTTTAATGTCATAGCAGAATCTGAAAACATTAGCTGTTCCTTTCTTTATTGAGTTTTTTATACACTGTATGTTTGTGAATGTGACGTTCACATCCTAGGGTTACATACTGGTTTTATATAGATGTACATATGTATACATGGTAATAAACATTTAATAAATCATTTCACGCCTGTAAATGTGAAAACTTGTACAGCCTGGCTGCAGTCATCTCCATGAATTGCTAACCAGGAATCAAACTGGATTCCAGTAGTATGTACTTCATCTTCGAAACCTTCAACCAGATATTTCAAGTATCAATGTCCTTATTATCTTTTCCCTGTAATCTTTTCATCATTTTGGCAAACGATTTTGCCTCCTGACCTTTCCTTTTTCTAACCTTTGTTAGATTTAATCTAAAATTTGACTTAAATTTTGTTCTGTCTTTTAATGTTTGAAAATATTAGGAGTCTTTTTTTCTCATTTAAAAATAGTCCTTTCTTTAGAGTGCTCACACTTGTGGCAAGTTTTCTTACTCTTTGTTTTTTGCTTTTTCATAGTTTTGTTTTAGTTTAATTTTTTTTCAGTGTTGAATTATCTGGATTAATTTTCTTCAACTGGGCTGAATTCTTCAGTTTTAGTAAGGGATGTGTACCAGAAAAACCAAGCCAGTGATAAACATCAGGGTGAAAAGGCCTCTTGGACCTTTCCATCTCACTACTGTTCATACTGCTACAGATGTATCATAAAAGGATATAACTGTAGAATAGCTGATGTTGGAATATATATCTGGAGGCTTTCTAGTCCAGATTCCTTCTAAAGGAGGCCTACTAGAGTTTGATTGCCCTAGGAGGTGGAGGGAGAGGAAGGGGAAAGGAAAGAAAAAAGAAAAGAAAAGGAAAAAAGGAAAGGAAAAGAAAAAAAAAAAAGAAAGAAAAGGAAAAAAAAAGAGAAAGAAGAGGAAAAGAAGGAAAAAAGGAAAAGGAAAAGGAAAAGGAAAAGGAAAAGGAAAAGGAAAAGGAAAAGGAAAAGGAAAAGGAAAAGGAAAAGATAATGAAAAAGTCATTGCATCAAATCTGAATTTTTTAGTTTCTCTTGACCCATCATTGTGCAGCTATGGTCAGTGTCTTGCCCTGTCTTCTTTCTTACCTGAAGACAGCAATGCCCTCTTTGTTGAAATCTTCTCTTCGTAAGATTGAAATAATCCAGCTCCCACCACCTTTCCTTGGATGCCCTGTGCTCACAGTGCAGCCACTTCACTAACATCTGTGGGACTCACTCCTGTACATCAGTGTCTATCTCATGTGCGAGAGCCCCAGCCTGAACAAAGCACTCAGGTTTGTCTCAGATTTCCTAACCAGTAGGGCAAAATCCATTCCCAGTCCTTATGGCAGCATCCTGGCTCATGTAGTTGGTAGAAAGGGTAGGTTGTCGCTTTAGCAACCTTTCCCCCATCTCTGTTCCATTATCTTAAATAAGCCTTGTGTTCAAGGAAAGATCATCTTGAAATAGGTATTAAAAAGAAGGTCCTGATGCCATCAACATACTTAAGACTGACGGAAGTAACTCTCACTATAGTCCTGCTGAAATTCATAAGAAGAAGTTTTCTGTCTGTAAAGTCCTTTTGTTAATGAAAAATCAAAGTTTAGGGTATGTCCTTGTGGTGGACATGTGTTCATGAAGAATGTGCTTTGAATGCACGTACTATCTTCACCTGATCTGATACTACTACGTGGAATAACACAGATATGCTGAGATACCTGATTAAAATCACAGTAGTAGTACAGCTGCATCAATGTAATATTGCACCTGAATAATTATCCTCACTTCTTTTTAGTGCCAGTTTAAGAAAATACACAGTTATTCAGGAAGCTTTCCCTAAGAGATTTTTCCAAATTGTAACATTAGTCTTTTCTTTTCCCTCCTTTTTCCTCCTGTTTTATAAACACGGGCTCTAACTTAGAACAGAAGCTGTAACATTTAAGTATTCTCTAAAATAGTCACTTTATTTTAGACAATGCATAAACAGTGCTACTTCTGCACTAAAGATTCTCTAATTATCTGTTTCTATGAGGAGCAAATGTGTGCAGAGCAGGATTTTAGAAATATCCACTATAATTTTTAAAAATAAGTTCAACCAGGTTTTTAAAAGAAATTTATGAGCTCTTGACAGTTACTGTAGTCTGTATACTTGACAACAAAGGTGGTAAACCCACCAAAACACTTTAGCTTCTTGTGGTCTTGGATGGACCACTCAGGACAAAAAATTAGCTGGATGGCCACACTGACTTGTGGTCAACAGTTCAATGTTCATGTGGAGAGCAGCGAGGAGTGACGTTCCTCAGGGGTCAGTATTGGGACCAGCGCTTTTTAACATCTTTGTCATCGACAGGGGCAGTGGGATTGCATGAGCCCTAAGCAAGTTCACTGATGATCCAAAACTGTGTGGTGAGGTCTGTATGCTGAAGGCCAAGGCTACCATCCAGAGGTACCTTGACAGGCTTGAGAGATGGGCCTGTGTGAACCTCAGGAAGTTCAGCAAGGCCAAGTGCAAGGTGCTGCACCTTGATCAGAGAAATCTCAAGCACAGGGACAGGCTGGGCAGAGAATGGATCAAGAGCAGCCCTGGGGAGTAAGAGCTGAGGAATGTTCATCAATGAGTTGTAAAACATGACCCAGCAATGTGAACTTGCAGTGCAGAAAGCCAATTGCATCTAGAGCTGTGTCAAAAGAGGTGTGACTAGCAGGTTGAGGGAGGTGATTCTCCACCTGTACTCTGCTTATGTGAGATTCTACACTGAGTACTGCATCCAGCTCTGGGGCACCCAACACTAAAAGAATATGGACCTGTTGGAGTGAGTCTAGAACGGAGCCATGAAGTTGATCACAAGGCTGAAACACCTCTCCTATGGAGACAGGCGAAAGAGTTGGGGTCATTCAGCCTGGGGAAGAGAAGATTTCAGGCAGACAATTTAGAATCTTTCAGTACTTAAAAGGGGGCTTGAAAGAGGGCTGGAGAGAGACTTTTCACAAAGTCACAGAATGATATCACAAGAGAGAATGGACTTAAACTGAAGAAGAGTTCAGTAGTTACTAGAAAGAAATTCTTTACCTGTGAGGGGGTGAGGAAATTCTTTACTGTGAGGAAAAGGTTGCCCAGAGAGGTTGTGGACTTCCGTCCATGGAGGTGTTCAAGACCAGGTCAGAAGGGGCTCTGAATAACCTAATCTAGTGGAAAGTGTCCCTGCTTATAGTGGGGGGTTTAGAATGAGGTGATCTTTGAGGTTCCTTCAAACACAAGCCATTGTATGATTTCATGATTCTATGACTTTTCCTCTTTGACAATTAATACAGGAAATTTAGGGTATTGTCCAAAGCCGTCTCATTTCTCAGTGTTTTATATTTCAAGGAAGAGTTGGTTTCTACCATTGCTAGTTCTCATTTGCGGCAGTAACAAAATATGCCTGGAAACACACTCAGCTTTATGGTACATAGAGACTGTATATAGACTATTGGAGTTACTGCTTTAGATACAACCAGTACATTTTGATGACTGCAGGTTCAAAACATCGGAGTGCTGAAACTCTGTGGCAGTATTCTCTTGCTTTTTCCTGTGTTAGAGCTCTGAGTATTTCCTTAATGAACATCTAATGAAAGGCATCTAGCAAATATGTACTTATATGTTGATGTCCCCTAAATTAAACACCTTATATTAATTTAGAGAAAAAATTTCCATAATTTTATATTGGTAAAAGCATAAAAAATTTATTTATTCAATCTGAAGAATAATCAAAATCTTGACAAGTATAAGCTGATGTGGTCACACAAAATAAAAATAAAATACATATAAGATTCATTCACATTTACATTAATGCTCTGATTCATATATTTTAGTCCAGAGTATTAAAATGATCTTTGTTAAGTTTAAGAGACCAAAGTTCTTCTCAGAACAATTTATGAGAGAATTGAGAACTTCATGACCTGTTCTGCATTCTCAGAAACTGAAGATTATTTGGAAATGTCTTACCTTTCTTCATCTTCTTTCAGAGTTTGCAGTAAATTTCTTGTTAGAGTACATTTTGATTATATATTTTTTTCTCAGTAAGGAAGATGTTGATATTATTAGTAGTAGTTGCATAGTGCACCTATAAAATATTAGAATCAATTTTCTTTAGAAAGAAGCTACTTCATTTTTATTTTTACAAGAACTATGGAGTTTTACTCTTCTTCTGGAATGGGTGACTGTACAAACTATTTGGAATTTCACAAATAGTCTGAGGCCCACAGCTTTAAAATTATAATTCCTACTGAAACAGTGTAATTTGATCCTCAAGTAAATTGTCTGCCTCAAAATTAAATGTAAACATTTTACATGGAAATCCAATGCATTACAAGAACTGTAAGTTCATTATAATCAAACATTAAAAGAAAAGTGTGCTCTTTCCTTTTTAAAGTTTTAAAATTAATTCTACAAAGTTAAAATACAGTTTATGGGACTAGAAGTTGATCAGATGTACCTTTTTTGACTAGAAGGAGCATAAATATGCCCATTTGTTTCCTGTGCTAGCAAGATGTCACTTACTTTTCTGGTGATTGAACACAGTTATAGTGTTTTGGAGACAGAGGTTATAGTACTATTGAGACAACTGTTTGATGTGATACAGAATACAATCTATAGGTATCTCTCTATGTATGTCCCTTGGCAGTGGCTCATGGAGCTTGAAGAAATTCCTGGAAAGAAGAGACTTTGGGTAATAACATAAAAAATAAAAGCATTCCTCACATAAAGAATTTCATGTTTAGCTTTCTAGTTCAGCGGGTGAGTCAGACATTTAAAGAAGAATATTTCTGAAATGAAAGCAAGCTGTATAGTCAGGCAGAGGTGACCTTTTACATCAACATATATGTTGATATCATAGAAAAATTATCTTCACCGGACTTTTTTTTCACTATTGAAAGGCTCTGCACATATATGTTATGAACAACTGATGGAAGGTTTTTGGTGAGTGCATAAGCAGGCACCTTGTAATTCAAAGAAATTATATGGGAAGAAATAAAAGAAAATATCAGTCAGAACATTTGGACATTCAAAATGGTTCTTGCACATAAACATTCAGGCTCTGCAAAACCTCACTTTTGGGAAGATTTCAAGAGCATCTTGTGATCCCACTGTCTAATGTTGGTGGTGTGGTTGAAGTTGACAATGATATTTCTGTAACAGTTTGCCATTGTTTAACCCCAGCCAGGAGCCAAGCAACATGCAGCTGTTCACTTACTCCCCCAGCAGCAGGACTGAGGAGAGAATCAGAAGGTAAAAGGAAGAAAACCCATGTGTTGATATGAAAGACTTTTTAATAGGAAAAACAGAGGCTATGCACACAAGCAAAGCAAAACAAGGATTTAATTCACTGCTACCCATGGGCAGGCGGGTGTTCAGTCATCTCCAGGAGAAATGGGGCCATCATGTGCTGCGGTGACTTGAGAAGACAAACACCATCACTGCAAATGTACCCCCACTTCCTCCTTCTTCCCTGGGCATGATGCCACATGGTCTGGAACATCCCTTTGGTCAGTTTGGGTCACCTGTCCTGGCTGTGTCTCCTCTGAAACTCCCAAGCATCCTCAGCTTCCTCACCAGCGTGGCAGTACGAGTAGCAGAAAAGGCTTTGGGTCTGTGCAAGCCCTGCTCAGCAATAACGAAAACTTACATATTATTAACCCTGTGTTCAGCACAAATCCAAACCACAGCCCCATACCAGCCACTGTGAAGAAAATTAACGCTACCCCAGCTGAAACCAGCACAAAATTACACCAAAAGAAAGGCAAAAAATCTATTAGATAGTGAAATCAAAATTTAAAAACATATTCCCAGCTACAATTTATGTCTAATTACTTTGCTAGCAGAACAAAATAGGAGTAAAATGAATGTATATGTAATCTATGAGGGATTAAAATATAAACAATTTTTGATAACAGATGCTGATTATGACTGGAGAACTAAATTTCATGGTTTTTTGGGGGTTTGTAACAAAGGACATTTGTTCTGCAATTCAGATGAACATATTTTTTTGTGGAATGGTATAAGCTATAACTGTGGCTGAGATCCATGGACATAAGTATTTCCTAATTTACCCTGCTTCATACGCCAGGTGGGCCTTGTTTTCATAATTTTAGAAAAGTAAACGAGCTTTTCTAAGGGAATTAATGAAAGAAATATTTGGAAAATAGAAGCCTAGGAAAGAGTTTATGAGGAATCTCAAGCTATTTGGTTATTTAAGAGACGAACAAAACTGAAACCTGTGAAGGACATGCTATCCCATAATATTCATTAGTGGAATTCACTCTCGGGCTGGTGTAAGACTGCAAAGAGCTGGTTTGCCCTGTGTAAATACTTCTACAGACTTTCACTAACATGGAAGAATATTTTTTTTATGCTCTTAAAATATCTGTGACTGACTGGAGATTAATTATTTTGCTTTTGAAGGCTGAGAACTGCACACATTGTGGGAAGTTGCTTGGACAGTTTCTGGTGGGGCTGTTAACACAAATTTTCTAAGCCCTAGAGGTCGTAATCACAGAACAATCTTTCCTTCCCAATGTCTTTAATCCATAAAGGGTTATGTGGTCTGGGATAAAATAGTCTGAAAAAACATCATCTTGCCCATAGCACACTGTTAAAGCCATGATGAGCAGAAGCATTCCTGCTGGGTCTTCCTCAGAAAAGTTTGCCTCATGAGAGACTTGCAGTTAGGAATCAGTTTTCCACCCAAATACCCTGCTCAGTTTTGCTGGCTTTAGAGAAACACTATGTAGAATTTGTCTCTTCTTTTTGCCTTCCTTTTCAGACTCTTGAAAATATACTGGATGAAGGTAGGTGTATTTATGAGTGCATTTTTTCCTTTATTTTGTTCTTTATACACACAGGGTGAAAGCCTAGAGAACAAAGTGTCTTCAGACAAACAGAACTCAGTAAACTTCGTATATGTGAAGAGGTCATCTTAAAACAGATAAAAATTACTGTTTGTTTTAAAGCTATAAAAGACCCTCTTAAAAATGTACGTACACAATATGCACGAGTGCATGATCAGAACAGACATCCTAGTTCCATTAATACACTCCAATTCTGCAATTAAGAAAAAAATATATCTATTGCAATGCTTTCAGCACTTACTCCTAAATGTTTTTAGATTGCCAAAATAATAACTTACACATCAAAGAAAAAGTAATAATTCATTTTGTCTACCTTACCTGCCAATTCAGACTTGGTTTTTCGTCAATGCTGCATTTGTTCTTCTCATTTTTGTCATCACTGTAGGTTTTGTCAGTATAGTGTATTTTCCAGTAATCTGACTTACTGAAGCCTTGTTTTTC
Source organism: Rhagologus leucostigma (assembly GCA_013397725.1). Taxonomy (NCBI): domain Eukaryota; kingdom Metazoa; phylum Chordata; class Aves; order Passeriformes; genus Rhagologus; species Rhagologus leucostigma. The sequence continues at coordinate 226,259 of VZTD01000883.1, read as the reverse complement.
ATTATCAGGATTTTGTAGTTGCTGTTTTTCTTGGGAAACTGTTCAACAGTGAAAGAATAGTAAGTGCTGGACAATATTGTCAGTGGTCTGTTTAGCCTTGCTTTCTGACTACAGGAAAGCCGTTTTTTTCTCACTCAGACAGAAAATCCCATTTTACTGATCAATCTGATTTTAAGTTTTGCAATCTCATTCTACCAAACTTCAGAGGTTTTGAAATGTTGTGGGTTTTTTTAGAGAAATAAGTAACTGGTAAGAAGGAAGAAGATAAATACACTTCAATGGCCTCATGAATCAAAATTCCTTCAATAGTCAGAATATTCAATCCTTCTGGAAAGCTTATATGATTGAGTAGTTGGCATAAGGATTCTGAGAGTTGCAGTCTTTTATCAGAGAAAGATTTTACAATAACCAGCATACTGCAAATTTTATTCCTATTACAACTTTTCATTTGCTACACCTCATCTGTTTATTCACCCTTGAGAGCAGCAAAATCTTCTTGCACTTAAATAAGTACCATTCTTTTTAATTTACTGATTTTTCTTTTCACACGATTTGCCATTCATTTCTTTTGGTAATTGCTTGTTTTATAAAACATTATTTTAAAAAACAAAACCAAAAAAACTCCAAAACTTTTCTTAAAATACTAGTAAAAATGCTGTTAGAAGCCTCACAACTCTTTATTTGAAATACTGGATAAGCTGCATTTTGCATTTTATGTTATCCAGAACACTATGGATTATTGCCTTGTAAAACAGCATGATAATACCATTCTTGCTTCATTAGAGATACACAAGACTTCTAATACCCTCTGCGTTTTTATGTTCTGTACGTAAAAAGTCCATGTTACCTACAAGTGGATTGTGTAGCTCCAGAAGTTTATTTCATCTTCAGCCATTCCTGAAGATGTTCTGTTTTGATTTTATGTTGTTTTGTTTTGTTTTTAATACATGTTTTCGTTGTAAATATGTTTTCAAAAGTATTTTTCTTTCCATTTGCAGTAACAATAGGATATGTGATATGTGATACATGATTATGTTAACATTGATATCAGAGCATGCAAAAAATGCTGACATTAGGTGTATCTGATACAATATCCTGATGAGTCAAGTAATTTTAAAAGGTGTAATTTATTTTATAAATTCATTACACAGAGCACAGTGCCAGAGGCTTTCCAAGACATTACGGTTTTATTCTCCTGTGACAACAGCTCCAGTACTAGCATTACTATTAGAATAGGAAGATATAAAGTAGAAATATTGAGAGTTTTTGTCTGACATCTGATCTTTTTGTTTAAGAAATCCCAGAAGTATTCAGTAAAGAGGGGAATTTTGCCATTCTCTGTAGAGAATGTAAATTACTAGACTTGAGAATGGCATGAACTATCAGTCATATTAATAAATAGGTATAGACCTAAAACAGAGGTTTAAAAATCAAGACAAGCGCTTCGGAAATTAATCCCATCCCTTTCCTCCTTCTTGTTTTATGAAAAATCCTAATGAAAGTTATGAAAATTGTGTTAAACAGATGCACAGTTTAGGCTATTGTATCTGTAACATTCATGAATCAAAATGAATCATGGAATTCCTGGATTGAGACACAAAAATGCTGTAAGTAATGCAAACATGCATTTTCTTCCCCATTTTTTAGTAATTCAACTAGGATTAAATAGTGCCATGCATAATAATGTGATTCAGAATTCAAGTTTCAGTTCCATCCAATGACACTGGTCATAGTCAGAGTTTTCTCGCATTAGAGTTTCTTATCTAAGTGCAAATTATTTCCACACATTTGAATTTCCACATTTGATATAATCTACTATGGATGAAGGAGAATGGCAGCTAGATCACCATCTCTTCCAAATTTCTCTATTAGGAAGTACATTTGCAGCACACTTAGGGTGACACAAGGAAGAATGTTCTTCTCATATGTCCTTCCTACTTCAAACCTTCTGTCTTTCAGCAGATTTTGGCCAAATCTTTAATACTACTTAGCTATAGTTTTTCTCTTTAATCACTATAGACATCACAGTTGATTGTGTCTATAGGTATTTAAGGGCTTTTAATTATGCAGATTATTCTGCTGACATATATGCACACTAATGAAATTTTACTAAATATACAGCAAATCATTATGCAGAACATTTTTCACAATATTTTTAGCATTCACATCCGTACTGAGACCTTTATGTGTGCTATTAATTATGTTACATTAATTATACTATAGTGAATTGTTTTTCTGTAAAGAAAGTATTTTAAAAATAAGTTTTCCTGTAATGTTTAATGAGACTAACAGAAAGATGTTTGTGTTATAAATCGCTCCACTTTTAAATTACATCTTTTCCACATATTTGAATAAATTCTTTCTTTTTCTATTGCTTGTGGTGTTTTAGCATGTTTCTGTATTCAGAAACACTTATCAATCAGAGGTAACTGGAGCTAGATGAGGCTTTACAAACTTAAAACACACCTATAAAACAACCACACAATTCAAGTGAACATCTCAACATAATTATGACTTGAAGTGAGGTTTGATCTGAATGTTACTAGTTCTAGAGTGGAATATTTATAAAATAAATTCTGAAAGAGGCTTTTAAACTTGTTTACATGTTGCCTGAATCAGAATAAATGAAGTGAAATACCAAACTAATTGCTAACATTCATGAGCTGAAACTTGCTTTTAATGTGTGGAAAGAGAAGCCGTCAAGGGACTTAAAAATCGAGAAAACTGTAGGTTTCATTTAACTTTTCCTACTGGAGTTCAAGGTAAAATTACTGTGAAAAAAAAGGACTTATTTAATGGAATTCAGGGGTTATTATTTTGATTAGAGACAATTTAACATGCAAAAATATTTGCTGAATATGTTATACCATTAATTTTTGCTACCATTCCTCAGCTACACTGATGAACATAGTTGGGCCAGTTGCATAGACAACTAAATATTGAAGAGAATATTTTCTACTATAGTTTATGAAATAATAGAAAACCTGTTTTATTAACATCTACAATCAATATATAAGGAAGACTACTTCTGAATACAACCTCAAAAATACTGAATTCCATAATACTATGGGGTTTAATACTTTTTCTTTTCTTTCTGGAATTAATTCTTGCAGTGAATCATATGCATGACTTTGTGCAATCCTGCTTCCAGTTAAAATTTTCCAGTGTTAAGAAACTTACTAAATTTGAAATATGTTTTATGTCTTCTTGTGGGGCTTGGACAAGTTTTATTGTTGCCATCTTGTTTTGGTTTTCTTTCTCCTTCTTCACCTTGTCTGCTTCTATTGGCTCAGCATCAGTCTGGCTAAACTGTCTCTCAGAACAACTGCCCCTTGTCTTGTAACTGATGGGGGCTGAAGGTCCCTGTGTATGTTGGGAGAGGCAGCCTTTACTCGAAGCTCAGTGCAAAAGTGAGCCTGTCCTTCCAGCATTCTCAACCTCTTCCCAAAAGAACCATAAGAAGTCCTGTAAAGTTTAATCATTCATAGGCATGCGTTCTACAGTGTGCTCTGAATGAGAATGAATCAGCAAGTGCAGCAGAACTGGATTAAAAAATGAACAACCACACAAACAAAACACATAAGAGGCTCCAGATAAAAATTCCAAGTCCATTCCCAAAAAAAAGAACACCTAAGAAGGTACTGGCATCAGTTTCAGTGTGTGGACTGTTGAATATGTGATGACAGACAGGCAGAAACTATATACATGCAATGATTAAAAGTTACGAAAAAAATGAGATATGCTACGAACTGAGAGTTTTCAATGACTTGACACTGTCTGCACTAAAGAAGTGAGTACACATTACCAGAGATGGAACCAGACAATCAGGTGTACCCAGGACAGAGTTGTCGCTATGTGTAGCATTAAGAATGGCTTGTGGAATACTCATTAGTTGAGCTCCAGTGGTCTGACAGGTTTTGCTAAACCAATTGACAGGTGTGAATGTCCACGGATATCCAACGTGAACTGACCTACGTACTAGAGGAAGCCATAGACTACAAACCACAACTTTTGACATCTTTATTACAAGAGAAGGAATTGTTGAGGAAGGTCAATTTGGGACCACAAAGTCAGGGTGCAGAAACTCTTGAACCTGCACTAGTAAGAGCATATATTACTTTTAAGCACAGGTAACCAAAAAGAAGCTTGAAATTGAGGTCTTTTTCCCATGTGACAGAAGAGGGCGGGGAATAACAGTCTAAAACAGAGGCCTATGCTTTTTCAATTGAAGTCTTCTATTCCCCTATATATCAGGTGACAAGCTATTTAGAAAGCTTCTAGGCAAAATGAGGTATTATAAAATATGAAAAATAATATTTCTACAATGGCCAGACTGTAAGGAACTTATTCCTCACTGCTAAGAATGATGTTAGCATTCAGTGCAAAGCAGGTTATTGCTTAAACAGGAATTGGAAGTCATCATAAGACATTTTAGATGTGACATTATGAGAAGGATACACACAATACATGTCAGGAACTGAGGCATGAGAAATATACCAACAGCATGCTACTTACATGAGCTGCATATCCAAGACAGAATGTATGTGGGGAAGGATAGGGACAGGAAGCGCTTTACATCCCAAAGATGTCAGTGAGATCCTATTAAAAGTCTGTAAGAAATTTAGGTCTGGGTTAATTAATTTCATGTTGATCTTTTATGCTTCTTTTATGATCTTCTATGATCTTTTAAGGAACTACATACTCATCATAAATTAATACCTTTTTTGGTAGATGATGTTTTGGTATGATACTCCCTAAGAAGGCCTCCCTGTAATCCAGTAGTTTGTTTTATAAAGTAAAGCAGTTCTGCTCTTTTGAAGGAGCACTATTGAACAGTTTCAGTCACTCAGTGCCAAGTGACATCTTGGGGATCATAGTGCAGCCCATTGCACGAGTCACACAACTGAAAAAATAGTGTTTCTTGTCCAAGGAGATAAATCTCCTAAAAGCTGACAGGGAAGATGGTAGTCAAGAGGCAGAAACAACTGAGATAATATCAAGCAAAAGACGTTTCTGTAAAATAACAGACAAAGGTTTCTGTATGCAGAAAACCAGGCACAGATCTAACTACCAAAAAGACTGTCTAGTGCAGCAACACAGAAGAGCAGTCCTATTTATAATGGAAGACCCATTGAACTTATTAATGACAGGCTAGGGATAACAACAAAAATGGAACAGAGAAGAGAAGCACAGTGACAAAGAGAGACTGAAAGAGTAAGAATACATTTGAGAAGGCGAGAACAACAAGGCCAGGACCAAGGCAGTTTAGACTACATTCATTAATTGACCTCATACATGTAAAATTGCAGAAATAAAGTCAGGAAAATACAGAAGCCATACATAAGACAGCCCAAGAAAATCGTGTACAGAAAAAAAGAAAATTTCCTCATTCTGAAAGCAAAATTACAGACAAAAAATTACAAAACTACAGACAACAAAAAAGAAACAAAAAATACAAAATTACAAGCAACAAAATTACAACCAAAAATACAGCATAGCAACAGTAAAACCTGCTTTACAAAAAAGATTTTCTTTTCTTTTTTTTTCTTTTTTTCCTTTTTATTATTTGTTCTGTTTGGTCTGCAGCTTTCAAGTCCCTAGCAGTGGAAAGATCCAGCAGGAATTCAGGCAGGAGTCCAGCTGAACTTTGACTTCAGATTCAAGAAAGAGGTTCAAAGGAACTACAGGGCGATAAACCTTAATCCCAGGGAATGTGATGGAACAGGTAATCATGGAAGCCATTTCGAGGCACATGAAGGACAAAGAAAACATCAAACGCTAGTTTGCATGGATTTACCAAGCGTAAGTCATGCTTGACTAACCTGATAACATTCTGTTACAGCTGGCCTTGTAGGTGAAGTGAGAGCAATGAATATTTTCTGCCTAGACTACAGTGAGGTTTTAAGCATTGTCTCCCGTAAGATTTTCTTAGACAACCTGATGAAGTATGGTCTATGTGAGCAGTGGTATGAGTGAGTATGAGGTGAGTATGGTCTAAGTCTCTTTTCAGTAGTATCCATGAAAGGACAAGATGCAAGGGTCACAAACTGAAACAGAAAAGGTATAAAGCAAAACCTTTTAACAACGAGCATGACCAAGCATTGGCATTGTTTCATCAGAGAGGCTGGGGAGTCCTTGGAAATACTGAAAAGCTGTCTGGACTTGGTCTTGGACAAACAGGCTCTGGGTAAAACTGCTTGAGCAGAAATATTGGACAGTACTCCAGAAGTCATTTCCAACATCTTCCAACCAGTTACTCATCCAAAAGTTTGAAGGAAATGTTTGAGACCTGATGAATTTGCAGTTTCCAGTAAGCCATTTCACTGGATAAACTTAGTAACAGACCAGAAAAGGCTAGCAATAAGAGTCAGGCCTCCTTGTAAGGTTTCATACTTCAAAGTTCTATTCCCAAAATATACCATTTGCTATCAAAAATTAAAAAGAGGTAAAGGAGACAACTCTAAAAGAATGAAAAAGTTACCAAAAAAATTTGAAAATTTTCATGGAAGTTGAAGAGAGAGGAACAGAATTCAGAAGAGAAACCTTTGGGGAGGGTCATAAATAACAACTCAGTCTGAGTGCTATCTGCAGCATCTCTGGAAATACTTTAATAAGGAACTTTGTTTTGGAAACATAAAGACACTTCTTTTTATTAGGAAAGTGACAAGATACATTAAAACAAGCTGGGCTGTAGACAGGTGTGACACTGTGGGGAGTCATTAAATGAAGCAAACCCGGTATATGACACCTGGCAGCCCTGAGAATGCCTGCTGTCTTTTCACAACAGAAGAGAAGGAGGTAGAGAAAACCCAAACCTGTTTCATTGCTTAACATTTGGTCTTCAGGGTGAGAGAATAAAGCAGACAGCGAACTTTTAAGTGATTTTGCCACTACAACTATTATTAACAATAATAATTAATTAAATTTTGTATCAATATTTATTAATCTCTGGAGGACAGTAATTGTTTGGAAGTCTGTAAGTAGGTCTGTCTATAGACTGTCAGTAGACTATATGACTGTATGAAATGGTTTGCCAAATAGTAACCACTCTATGGGAAAGAAATTGTAGTCTTCTTTGGATTAAATTAACGCTTCTCTTTTGAGCAATTTGACTTAATTTTAGGAGATGAATCACAGACTTAGCTGTCTATTTTCTTTTTCCACATAAATATTTTATACATATATATATGATATAGATAGATACATCTATCATATTTAAACTATATATTTTTTCTTGGTATTTATAAAGCTGATACTGCTTTGCCTAGTTTGTTTTCATGGTTCGTTTGGTTTTTGTTTTTAAAGGACAAGACAAAATGGCCTTAACTTGCAACAGGGGAGGTTCATCTTAGATATTAGAAAATACTTTTTCACTGAAAGAGTGTTTAGACATTGGAGTAAGTTACCAAGTGGAGAAGTAGCTGTTTCTGGAAATATTCAAGAAGCATCTGGATATGGCACTTGGGGGTATGGTTTAGGGGTGATTATGTTGGTGATAGGTTGACATTTGGACTAGATGATCTTGAATGACGCTTCCAACCTTAATGATTCTGTGGTTCTGTGAAATTGCTGAAGTTCATTTTGTCATACTCCTTACACAAAACTCAGGTTATAAAATCTCATAATTCCAACCTAAGCCATTTGAATAAAATATATTTATAACTGTTACTTTTTTGAAGTAAGCAGGTAGTGTAGCCAAATGTAATTTTTAGAAACAGGCAAAAGACATACATTAAAATATTACCAGTAGTACATAAAATATATGCTTTCTTTAGTATATTAGTAATAATCCTTTTATTCCTAAAAATGCTTCCATGGTGTCAAGGCTTTCTGTCTTTCCCAATCTGCTCTTCTCATTCCCACAGTGAGCAGGTTGGGTTTGAGCAAGAGGTTCAGAGGGAGACATAGCCAAGACAACTGATCCACATTTGCCACATGGAAAGAGATTAAACCTCAGGTAAAGGAGGAGGGGGATGTCCCTGCTTAGGGACATGGGGGATGTCCCTGGTTATTGTAATTTTCTTGTGAAATAATTATTACACATGCTCACATCATGCTTCCCTGGAAGTGGCTAAGCCTATCCCTGGAATGGGAAGAAATGACTGAATTCCTCTTTCAGCCTTGCTTGCGTGTGCAGGTTTTGCTTTAGCTATTAAATTTTCACAATGTCAATCCCTAAGTGTACTCACTTTCCATTTCCTCCCTTTTTCTCAGGAGACAGGGGTTATCAAATATATATTGGGTTTGCATGAAAACTTTTGTTTGTAGGAAGGTCACGTGATGGCTTCTCTGAGATGATGACAGAAGCTTTCCTTGTGTCTGAAAGTGCCAATGCCTGCCAGCTCCAAGATGGACCCACCTCTGGTCAAGGCCGAGCCCACCGGCAATAGTTTTAGCACGTCTGAGATAGTATATCTAAGAAGGGAGGAAAAAGTTACTGACCAAGACTTGATTGCAGCCAGAGAAGTGAGAATATGTGAGACAAACAGCTCTGCAGACACCAACACCAGTGCAGAAGGGGAGGAGGTGCTCCAGGCACAGAAGCAGAGAATTCCCTGCAGCCTGGGGTTAAGACCAAGGTGAGGCAGGCTGCCTCTCTACAGCCCATGCGGGCTCATGCTGGAGCAGGGATCCACCTGCAGGTCCCCTATCCACATGAAGGTCCCTATGCCAGAGCCGGTGGATGTGCCTGAAGGAGGCTGTGACCCCACTGGAAGCCTGTGCTAGAGCAGGCTCCGGGCAGGATCTGTGACTCCATGGAGAGAGGAGTCCGTGCTGGAGCAAGTTTTCTGACAGGAATTGTGCCCTAGTTGGGGACCCACACTGGAACAGGCTGTTCCTGAAGGACTGCATCCCATGAAAGGGAAGGGGCTGTTCCTGAAGGACTGCACCTCATGCTGAAGCAGTTCCTGCAGCCCATGGGAAGGACTCACATTCAGGAAGTTCATGGAGGACTGTCTCCTGCAGGAAAGACCCTACACTGGAGAAGGGGAAGGCTGGGAGGAGGACAAGCAGCAGAGACAATGTGTGATGAACTGGCCACAATCGCTGTTCCCCATCCTTCTTCATTGCTGGTAGAGAGGAAGTAGAAAATTTCAGAACACATTTGAGCCCAAGAAGAAGGATGGGATGCATGGAAGATATTATAACATTTGTTTTAATTTCTCATTATCCTACTCTGATTTGATTGTTAATAAATTCAAATAATTTCCCCAGGTTGGGTCTATTATGCGTATGACAGCAAATGGTAACTGATCCCTCCCTGACCTTAGCTCCGCCTATGAGCTTTTTGTCATGATTTCTCTCCCCTGTTCAGCCAAAGAGGGGAGTGCTAGAGCTGATTTGGTGAGCACCTTGTGCCCAGCCAGAGGCAATCCACCACATACAAACTACATGACTGTAGGCCAGGTCAGCCCACCACAAGTGTTTTCATGCTCCTGCTACTTGTCTACTTGATAGTTCATTCTGTTTCTGTCTCCCTCTGCATTTGTTAATCCCTGCTCAGTGACGTTTAAATTCATGATATAGATACACCAGGTAATTAACAGTCTTTAACATTCATATTCTAAACCAGTTTTAAGAATATAGTTCCACGTACCAATGGCATAAAGTTAGCACAGGTGGTAATGGTCCGTGATGAGATCTCCCCTTAACTGGTCATGACAATCAGGCTTAAAAGCCCTTTGGCAAGAGAAGTTGGAACTAATAGGCTGGTTTTCTTTCCATCTTTCTTCTGTATGCATGATGGATTTCTGCTACTTGGATCCCACCTTCTACTCGCACTGTTGCTTAGCTTCCTCTTGATTTTGTCAGTCATCTTTCTTTGTATCCAGGAGGAAGTTCTGCCCAAAAGCAGGTCTTTGTCCCTTACCTGCTGCAATTTCTAACAATATTTTGTTACTTGGATGTACACTGGTACCCATCTTTCTTTGCTCCTAGAGTGGTCACCTTGCTCATGCATTTAAGTAACATGGTTTTAAATTGTGCTTGGTTATTTCAGGACATTGTAACAAAAGAATATAATACTGTTTTCAGAGACACAGGTCATGAACACAACACGAACAATAAGTTCAAGAAAAATTAACAATATTATCTACATCCTAATTAGAGTTGATTTGATTTATAGATATCACAGGCTTCTGCTTTGGCTACAGTGATTTCAGTCATGTATGGAAATCAGAGTCATAGAATGTTTTGGGTTGGAAGGCACCTTAAAGATCATTTAGTTCTAACCCCCATGCCAGGGGCAGGGATACCTTCCACTAGTCTAGGTTGCTCAAAATCCCATCCAGCCTAGCCTTGAGACTTCCAGGGATGGTACTTCTATGACTTCTCTGGCCAAGCTGTGCCAGTGTTTCACCACTCCCACTTTAAAGAATTCTCTGGGCAACATGTTCCAGTGTTTCACCACTCCTGTAGTACAGAATTTTCTACTACCTAATCAAAACCTACACCCTCTCAGTTTAACACCAGTGCCGGTTTTCCTGTCACTACATGTTCTCAGCCAAAGTCACTCTCAGTTCACTTGTAGACATCTTCATGTACTGGAAGGTGCTGTAATGTTTTCCCAAAGCCTTCTCTTCACCAGGCTGAACAGCCCCAATCGTCTCAGCCTGTCTTCACAGCAGAAGTGCTCCATCTCTCTGATCAACTTCTTGGGTTTTCTCTGGACTCTGTCTAAGAGGTCTGTGTTTCTCTTATGCTGGAGGCCCCAGAGAGCTGGACTTAGTAATCCAGGTGAGGTCTCGCAAAAGCAGAGTAGAGGGGGAAAATCACCTGTCTCAACTTGGTGGCCACTTTGCTTTTGGTGCAGCCCGGATTGTAGTTGGCTTTCTGGGCTGCAAGTGCACATTGCTGGGTCATGTTGAGCCTCTCATCAACCAACATCCCCGAGTCTTTTCCCTCTCACTCAATTCTTTGCCCAGTCTGTACTGTCTGTACTTGTGCTTTGGACTGCCCCGACCCAGCTGCAGCACCTTGCAATTGGCCTTGAACTTCATGAGGTTCACACAGGCCCATCTCTCAAGCATATCAAGGTCTCTGTAGATGGCAGCCCTGCCTTCCAGTGTGTTGACTGCACTACACAGCTTGGTGTTATCAGCAAACTTGCTGAGGGTACATTCAATCCCACTGTCCATGTCACTGACAAAAAGGTTAACCAAAGATGTTAAAGATTTAATGGGACGTATCTTAAATATACATCAGTACTTTCAATTTTATGAATAGACTTCTAGGTAGAGCACAGAGAACAGAAGTGTTCACCTTAATTGTTTCCTGTGAGCTCAGATAGATTATTAAACATTCAAGGAGAATTTGTTGGTATCTGGACATTGTTCACTAAAGCTCCAGGAAACTCATTTCTTTAGGTTATGCTATTCACAAAACTACTTTGTTGATCTTCTGTCATTTTATTTGTTGGGGTTTTTGTTTGGTTGGAATTTTTTCCTTTCTTAGCTACTGCTGCAAATGAACACAGAATTTCATTGGGATTTTTTAGTGATATTTTGTTCTCTTTTCAGAAAACTCAAATTTCATTTAAAATTATAGGTTTACAGTGTGACAGTTCACACAGCTTTTTTATTCCTGAACTCTGATATAGATTTTTCAAATACTAATAAAAATTTTCCATCTCTATGTTTTACTGCCTCTTTGCCCCTTTTTGCACCTAAAGACTGAAAAATAAGTCCTGCGCATGAGTTCTTGTGCATTTTTCAAAAACAGTTTTTATTACTAATTAAATATTTTTTCTAATCTCTTCATATTCACCATTTTCTATCCGTAAGCAATGCCTCACTTGTTACAGAACTTCATCTCCTGAGTATTTGGCTTTGTCTGTACTGCTTAGAAGGACTTTTTATACTTCAGTATGCTAAAATAAAAACAAATAACTCTGGAGGCATGAAAGCTGACAAAAAGAGGTAAAAGACAACCTTTGGTTTTCCAGATGAAAAAAAGAAAGAACATGATTTGAGAAGGACAGTCACCAAAAGGGAGGAACAAATGAGTCTACCAAGGAAGCTAGAGGTTACCAGATTTCATGAGATGGAAGAAATTCATCTGAGAGTGCTGAAAGAACAGTGATGTGATTGAAAGACCAGAAAGTTTTACAGAAGTCTTAGAAAATGTCATGGTGATTGAGAGAGGTATTTGACAAATGAAAGAAAATGATACCGCATGTAACCTTGGTAAAGTCCAGCCAGTCTTACTTTTTTACTGAAAAAGATCATGGGAAATAATGTATTTAAAAACACATTCAAGACTTGATGCTAATTAGAAAGAGTAGCACTGCAATCACACCTAATCAGCATGCATGCCTGCTATGATTAAATGTCCAGCTTCATTAACAAGAATATGTAACATACCTTTATTAATGCTACTGACACAATTCCCCACAGCATTCAGTTCTGGAAGTACAGGGGGTATGGGCTGGATTTTTAGCTACACTAAAAACTGTCTGGACCCTTAATCTAAAAGGCAATTAGTGACTTGAAAGTCATTATCAAACTAAGTGCCTTGGCACTGGGGCTGATATCGTGCATTAGCTTTATCAGCTGCATGGACGATAAGACCAAATGTGCCCTCAGCAACTTTATCTATGATACTAGTTCAGGAGCAGTATTTGGCATGTGGAATGTTAACACTTCAATTCAAAGAGATCTGGAATCACTTGAGGACACAGCCAGAGCTAAAATCCAGAAAATTTCTGTTGTATGAGGGAGAAATGTTGCAAGAGGCAGAAATCTTCAGACTAGGTTTATACTTGAGTGCAGGCTGGGATATGTCTGCCCAAGTCCTGCTGGATAAAGACTAGTGGAACCTATGGGTGCTGAATTCTACGCAAGTCACCAGTGTGCTTTCGTGGTTAGCAAATCAGAAGACGGACCTACCTACTCTAAGGGAAGTGTGGCCAACAGATTTAGGAAATTACAGTCCTCTATGCAGAAGGATCTAACATGGAACCTTTCTCCCAGTTTTGCACACCACTCACATCTAAAGGAGGACACTAATACCTGGAGCGTGTTCAATAGACGCTACTAAGATCAAAGGAGTTTTAGAACAAAATGGACTAGTTTGACCTGTTGAAGGAGAGAATAACAGATCTCCAAACAGTTGAAAGGATGTTGTTAAGGTAATGGAACAGAACTGTTCTAGACAGTGGTAAGTACAGAAAAGGTACTGTGGCCACAAGTTTCTTCTTGCAATGTTTAGTCTGGACATTATGGGGGAAAAAAATTCATGAGGGTGATAATACAGTACTGGAAAGGAGTACTGAGAAAGCTGTGCAATCCCAGCCCTTCGAGGCCTTCAGGAGAAAGACCTCTACAATATTAAATTTTAAATTGGTGAAAATCTGTATTTACTTTCATTCTATTTCTAAAAACTTGATTTAATGGTGGCTTAAAATATGCAGTTTTACTTCATCTTAAAAACTTCTGTAATACCATTGAAATATCTCTTCCCAAGTTCCAAGTATATGTGATGCATATTACTCTACATGGTTAACATGAAACGAACAGAATAGTACTATTTTTAGGCTGATATTGTTCATTCAACATATTGAAACTCCTGTTACAAAAAGAAAAGGCCCAGATGGAAGGAATTATTTCTCAAGCAGACTATAAAAATTGATGTTCTTCTTGAAATTTTAAGTATTTTAGAAATAACATCTTTACATTAAGAAATGTTATTATTTCTTCAAAATACAGTATTTGATAGTGCAGCAGCATATTTTATTAAAAAAAAGTAAAAATTTTAAACCTTACCAGCCCTGCTACTGTTTAATTTAGTCATGGTTACCTTCTACATATCCTACAAACAAGACTTTTACTGTGACCTTCCTAAGACTGACAAGTGAGTTTACAAATATGTATTCCACATGTTGAAATAATGTTACCGCTCCAAAGCTGAGAGCTGAGACAAGCACAAAATTTTTTCACTGAAAGCTTTTTCTGACTACCTTTTCAAAATCATCCATTCAGTAACAAATACTCCATGTAGCAAACTAACAGCAGTAGAAGTCACAGATGATGGCATTACCCCTTCATTATAGTAAGTAAAAAATTAATGTGCTTGCCTGTTTTGTTTCAAGGTTTCTCTTGATTTGTATAACTGAACTTGCAAATAGGTAAGTATTTTCTGCTGTTAAAGACTCATCCAAAGTACAATACTTGTCACATGTAAATAGTGAAATAAAAACTGGCAATACTATGTAAAGATATTGGTACTGGCAGCAAGGTATGAAAGGGTCTTTAAACAGGACATTGGCTTGTGTTGCCCCAATATAACGATGAATTTACACAGAACTACCATCAGTCTTGTCATGTTTAATTCAGTCCAAGACCCAAATAAAGGGAAAATAGATTTTGCTGTTGAACTCTAAATTATACATGGCACCAGAATTAGGGTGCCTGTTTCAGTACCTTATCCTTCTAGTATACATAAACTGGAAGACTGCTACTTCGGGTTGGCTTGTTGTAGGTTTGGGATTTTTTTAAATTATTTGAAGTTTCCAGAAATGCTTGTTAATGTTAATAGTCTTTAAATTCTCATGGAGTGTGGGGCTTGTAGTTTAGCAATTTATATTCACATATTGTAGTCCTACTGTCCCAGGAGGTCTGGACAGCATTACCTTGTTTCCAGAAAGAGTATATACTGATATATTTTCATTATTAGATCAAAGGAGTAGGGCATTACACAAAGCAAGTTGCAAAGGAAATATGAAAACTGGCTGGAGTATACATATCTTAATCAATTATAATTCTGTTTTTTGGAAATCAATAGAGGAAATGACAAAAAGGAGACAGAATACTGAAATTAATAGAGTTTGTGAAATGTGACTTTAAGTAGGTTCATATATACACAGTTGACTGGAATGAGCAAAACAGATTTTGTAATTAGAATTCCTTTTGAAAATGTCTACTCAATGTTTAGATCACTTTTCAAAAACAATCTTTAACTCATCATTTGCTGTGTACTGAGAGAAACTATATGTTTAAATTGTTATTTCTTGTTGAAAGATGTATAATTCATATCTAAGCATTTCCACTTACNAGAGAAAGAGAGAAAGAGAGAAAGAGAGAAAGAAAGAGAGAAAGAGGGAAAGAGAGAAAGAGAGAAAGAGAGAAAGAGAGAAAGAAAGAAAGAAAGAAAGAAAGAAAGAAAGAAAGAAAGAAAGAAAGAAAGAAAGAAAGAAAGAAAGAAAGAAAGAAAGAAAGAAAGAAAGAAAGAAAGAAAGAAAGAGAAAGAAAGAAAGAAAGAAAGAAAGAAAGAAAGAAAGAGGATCCAGACTTATTAAATTATTAGTCTAGCTTTTATTTCTTAAGATTGCTGAAAAGGTCCTTTTGAACTGATTGAGTCTGTTGATTTCTTTATTTTGGGTAATGTGATAACAAAGTCAATTGGAGGCAGGTAATTTGGTTAATGCTCATTAGTATTGTCATAGGCTGTGACACATCACATGAACTCTATGTTAGTAAGCAGCAAGAAACAAATTTGTGAGATCAGCCAGTGTTAATAGAATTTAATCGGTTTCAATATATTCACAAGCTGAACATTCTCTTCCTTTAGAACATAATCTCAAAGAAATCACTTACGTGGGATCGTACTAAGGAAAGCAAGGACACTTTAAATGGCTTTCTTGATTCCATTGGTTATAATGGTCCACAGATTAAATGCGATTATTATATTGATCCCTAGGAAGAATACTCACACAAACCATAGAAGAGATTTTTTTCACCTCTCCTAGAGATAAAACAGTGAAACCTGATGTGAGTTGGGAAAACAAAACTGAAAAAAATCCACAGCATTGCAGTTGTCTACATTTATTGTGTAGTGGCTATCAAAGTAATTCCATAGTGAATAGCTTTATAAAAATTATAAAACTGATGCACTTTTCTTTACCACAGAATGGTATTTTTATTGTTATGGATTATGTGTTACCATCATACCAACAGAATGCACCCATCTAAAGGAGACAGTTAAAAATATGTTTTATTTTCTGTATCTGTGTTAGCCAAGGCTGAGTCCTGTGGCCTAAATAGAAGGATGAGTCCAGTAGAAAGAGGAAAAAAAAAAAAAGCACTAGAACTGGCAAAATAGTAGCAGTGCCTGTACTTGATCTAAGTAATGAGCAGGGATTGCATAAGCAATTTTTATTTAATTGACTTGTTAAAAAAATAAAGAAAAAAAAGAAAAAAAAAAGAAAAAAGAAAACAGAAAAAAAAAGAAAAAAAAAGAAAAAAATCCTCGCTCTGAAAATTTATGTCATATCAATTTCCAGATATTTTTTATAGATCAAATCAACTTTTTCTAATTCAGTACCATTAGCAACACTTCAGTCCACAGATTTTTGTCTGTAGTGCTCCCACACACAGTGCTGAGACTAAAATGCTCCTTATCCTCCTGAGCAGGAGGAGGAAGAGAATGGGTAGTGCAGACATAGGATGACATGCATGTGGTAAGGTCTGTGGTGGCACCCACCTCTAGGTAAAGACAAGTTAGTTGCTAATGAGTGTAATTTGTGTGTAGAAGGAAAAACACAGTTCACATTCACTAATTAATTACGCAATGGATTTCTGGCTGCAACTTACCAAGTTTCAAAGTGCAAGTACAGAAAAAATAAGTAAATTATGGTTTCAAGTTTTATTAAAGATTTATGTTGTCATTGTGCATGGGCCTAACTACCCAGAATAACCTTGAAAGATTTGTAAACCACAAACAAGGTGGAATGAACCTCAAGAAGGAGAGAAAATTTCCCTCTAAGGAAAAAACTGGGCACATTTCAAAAAATCTTGATTATACAAAACAGGACAGAGCATAAATTAAAGACCCCCTAGGGGCAGCTTCAACTTGCAGCCAAAATCAAGTTTTGCTGCTTTACTCTGTTGGCTAGTTTCTAATTGCGCACTGCAATGAAAATCGTTTATAACTAGAAAGGTCCCATAACAATGTGGCAAAGGCACAGGGACTGCAACAGAATATTAGAGAAACTTACCCTGTGGGCGATCACTAGTTACTGAGGAAGATAATAACTGCTCAGCTACTCTGAAATAATCTAGTCATAAAAGAATGTTCATTAAAATAACGTTAAAGAGTGTTTTCAATGTGGTGTGCAGGGACTTAGCTGCGTGATTCTTTTTAATATTAATGGGAATTGCGTGGCTAAACCCACACATACTGTGATGAAAATCTGCACTTACAGTTTTAACAAAAATCCATAAAAGGAAACAAATTCAGGTGAAGCCTTCATTCTGTTTTGCCATGTTATTGCTAATAATACAGTATGTACGATTAGTGCATAACAATTGTAATAAAAATGCGGCTGCACCTAAGCTCTTAATGAAAGAAGTTAAGGAGAGAAGGAAAGGCTTACCTCTGTAGGAAAGCACTGATTAAACAGAGAGGGCAAATATTGATGGTAGTATGTAATTCTTCACTGTGAATTGTTTGTGTAACAGGCTGCAGCACAAATATGTTGGTAAACTACAAAATAGTTTTATTGCATGTTTCAAACAAGAAGAAGTTAAAAAAATTGATGAAAAAGAGAAATTTTGATGTTTAGTGGAAAAAGCCATTCTGATCAGACAGAAGGAGAAACACTTTCCTTTAATGAGAGTTTACATGTAAGTCTTGGAGCCCGTATGTCTCAAAAAACATAGGGCCCATGGTAAAGCCAGTTTGCTCTTATTCTTCTCAGCTATGCTACCCTTAACTGGCATAAGTATGACTAATTGGGCTGATGTGAAATAGACTTCTGATCAAAAAGCTAGGAAACAATTTGATTTAGAAAAAGACTGGTCTGCAGTGACAACAAAGATCCGTATCTGAACTCACCCAGACCAATAACATGCAGATTGGCAAACAGGGAGATGATAAAAGAGCAGGTTCTTAGTCCATTTTTACTGGCAACTAGTACTTTCACCCTCATAGTGAATATCAGAGATATTTGTTCTCCACTTTTATTACGTCTTGTATTTCATGTTTTGTTTTGTGAGCAGAGGTTTGGGAGTTTTTTGAGTGAATGTGAGAAAGATGGTGTTGAGAATTAAAAATTTCAGTAAATGCCAATTATTTATAACAAGAATGCCCTAAAACAGTATTTGAGTCCAGTTTTATCACATGAAGAATACCTTAGATTGGAGCCATTGAAATTTTGAAACATGAAAATGATAAAGCAAAGGATTTTCTATTGTAATCACACTTGCAAGAACCCCTCTTACCAGGAGGCAGTAATGTGAAGAGGAAGCACAGCACATAAAGCTTTTATTATACCTTTTATTTTTGAAAGAGTGTTATGAGAGCTTAGCATTACTTTTAAATGATTGACACAATAAGCGTTCCATTTTAATTGGCACTTCTGTGATTTATCACTATATCATGTTGGGAACACCCCATTAGGCCGTTTGTAAGTGAATAGCAGGCTACTGAACATCTGACAATACTTGAAGACTTCTATTGAAGGCATCTATTAAGAGGAGACACCTACTAAGAGAGTTCATGTCCCATTCTTTCTTACTACTGAATTGTACTGAATTGTATCCTTCCCTCCTGAGCAGAAATATAATTCTTGCCATCTTAGCTATCATGCTGCCGTGTTTTCGTGTTTTGCAATGGCATGAACAATATGATTTCAGTTTCTAAACTGAGAAGACCAGGACCAGGAAGTTTAATCCCACTGAAAGTAATTTTCTTGATCATCTCATCTTGTTATTTCCTCTCTAATCAGAACAGTGTTCTCAATCCTCACCAGTACCATAATGCTTGAGTTAAGTAAGAAACCATATCAAAACTTGGATTTAGATCAAGGGTGGAGTTTCTTTGTTCTGAGGTTTGGAATCATATTAAGCTGCAGCCACTGACCCTGCCATGGCTCTTGTACTGAATGAATTTCCATCTAAAAGCTGTTCAGTCAGACCCTGAGGCTGCAACAACCAAATATTGCCTCTAGACATTGGTTCAAACCCGTAGTCCCTTTGTCTCTTAGTGCTCTGTTTTATATCCAGCATTCAAGTAGTTAGACTGATGATGCTCAGCAGCATCTGAATGACTCCATTTTAGAGAGCTGCATTGTTCAAAACCTTTCTAATCTGCACCAGATAGCACTATTTCAGGATCTTGATTCTAATTTTAGAAAAGCAATCTCAACACATTGTGATACATGTAGACTTACCTTAGTATTTTGATCTGGCCCAAATGATTTCTTTTCAACTCCTACATTGCATATTGCATTTTTTGCATTGGCATCTGTTACTCTATGTACCATCTGTCTTTATCGACACTTAGGTACACAGATGTGCTGTCACTGTGCAAAATGTTAGAGATCAGTTTAACCTTCCCTTTTCCTAAAAATTGTCACAATAATAGTTATTCCTTATCAACAGATATCATTTCCTCTTATTTGTTTCAAGTGGGCTTTTGTGGGCTTTCTTGTTCTAAAAGCTGTGGTTTTAGTTTTTGGTTTAGAAAGAAAAAAAAACATCTTATGATGGTAATGCTATCATCTGAGTTCAAGGTTATTTTGTATATACTTACATTTGTTTTAGTGCCGGTAGGCTATTCTGTACAGAATCAGAGTTAAAAAAACCCCTCAAAAACGCCCTAATGGAGACTTGCCAAAAAAAGGTAATATAATAGTGTCTTAGAATGGATGCAAGTTACTGCAGTGCTTTCCAAATTTATTTCTCATCTTTGTGCATAGATTTACGTATGCGTACATGCCATATTTAAAAAGATGAAACTGAAGGAATGTTTATCATAAATAACTGGCCGAGAATTATGTCAGAGAAATAGGAAAAACTGTTATATGTTAGCTCTATGTGTAGTAGTGGGATATCTATGATACCATGGAATAGGGATATGATATGCAATCTCTCTGTCACACTCAGTTTTCAAACTCAAGTTGCCTTAAAGAAAAGCCAGTATGAAACTCCTTAAACAAAAGATATGAATTCAAATTTATTTTAAACTATTGTAAATAATTAAATCTTGTTTAGATTCTTGGAGAGTCTGACCTCTGATATTCCTATTATAAAAGTGAAGAAGGACAGTTACCTAATATAAATCATACTATGTTTTAATTTTATATATAAATATAAATAGGTTTCCTTGTTAGAAAAAATGAGTAATTTTTCACAGAGAATATTTCATTCAGATTTATGACATTGTAAATTTCTTTTCAGGTAAGTAATCAACAGTAACAAAAGTATGATACTTCACCCACCTGTAAAAATGGCTGTATTGTTCAATGTCACAGTATTTCAGAGACAGAAGAATAGAGAGCTGCTGGAAAACAAGAAATTCCTCGAAGGAATTTCACCAAGGAATATCACGCTTTCTCTTTCCCTCTTAGTAAGGTAAAACTATATCAGCTGTGGACACATTGGAGAAAAAAGCCCTTCAGATTAAACCACAGTTTATAATATTGATATTTTTTACCTGAATTTGAAGAGTTAAGAGAAAATCGTAAGGATATTTCTCATCTGAACTTGAACTTGAACACTGGATCTGACTTCTAATTTAAAGCTACAATATGGCTCACAACAATGTGTTATTTTTCCAGGCTCCATGCACTTAAAACGTGTGTATGCTTGAACAAACACAGAGTTTCTCCAAAAAAACCTCTATGACAGAATGCTTTCCAAAAAGTAACAGAAATCTTGAACTAAAATATTTGTATTCATTCTTTTCTATACATCTTTAACATTTCTATACATTGTCTCTCCACTAGCTTTAATGTGGAGACCAAACAAATAGGAAATAGGCGCATTCTAGTGACGTAAATCTGCTTTGCTGAGAAACACTGCTGGATAAAACCTGATGGAAGTGGACTTGCCACATCTGTGTCCCTAACTGTACTGCAAAATACAAGATAGCATGTTCCAGGAAAAAAAGACATACAGAAAGATAAAAAACAAAGCTGTAGTGAAACAAGTATCCATCACTCCAAATTAATCACATGTACCTAAGTCCAGTCTTATCGAATCTTAAAGGAAGATATTGTTTAAATAGAGGAATTATCTTATGTTTAAATTCTTCTAAAAATATTTAAATTACTGAGCTTGTTGATAATGGATCTTCTGTAATATTTTGCAGAGCTTTTGTCTTGTATAAGAGACAATAGAGAGCAGACTCTAGAAAGCTAGGAGAAATTACAAAACATAATAGCCAGTGTTATAACATAACATAATAACTCACCGAAGTTTCTCCCTTTTTGCCTTTTTTAAAAAATTGGTTTTGGTTTATATTTCAGTTGTATCTTATGTACTTATATATTAAATCGCAAAGTTATTATTTCAGAAGATTTGACTGAATATTGCCTCAATCCATGAAGCACTTATGGTAGTCTCAAATAAGCATTTTTTTAAAACAATGTGTTCATCTTCTCACCTGGTCTGACTTTCAGCTCAGTCTAATTTCTCTTCCATTCTCCCAACAATTTGATTCTGCAATGGGCTGTGCTGTCCCATTTCTCAAATTTCTGTTTTTTTTCCCTTTTCTGTGCCAGTCACAGTACTGCTCCTGCGTTTGCTCATTCTTGTCCTTATACACACAACACCCTTAGGCCTCCTACTGATGAGAAATAAATAGCAAGACGTAAAAGCACTGCTTCCTTTTTTTTTTTCTTTTCTTTCCATAGGAAACCTTTCTTTTCCTCAAGCCCATATTTCTGAGGAAATTAATACCAGCTTGACAGAAGAATAGTTTATAAAGAGATTCAGTGGAAATAAAACTAAAAATCTCAGTAAATCTCCACACTGTTTAAAGTTATAATACCTAACCCATTGCACAGGCAACCTCTCACACTTAAACCTATGAATCCCTAATAAAAGACTGAATACCCTGATCTTAATCTTGCTTGTCTTTGTTAATGCTATATACATATGTAGGTAGATAGCACATAAATTTCTCAAACATCATTTCCTTCGTACAGTTTTCAGTCTCTTGCTCAACTGGAACTCTTATGTATTTCTGAGATACATCATTTGAATCTGAGAGACCATGTATCTCATCACAGGTGTTCTGTAGAATGGTAAGAGAGACAACAAACAATATTCCTGAGGGCAGACAGAGGAGAAAACAAGAAACTGGGGGAAAGTTTCTGAATAAGTACTATCAGCATAAACAGAAATAGATGTAAAGTGAAGCCTGGGAAAGAATGAAAGAGAAAGCTCCACAGAACAAACAAGGTATTCCACTGCACATGTAGAATAAGAAATCAGATGGAACTTATTACTAATGCACACAAAGAAGAGAAAAAATGTAGTCCATGGAAAAGCACAACTCCAAAATAACAGAGCTATGTTAAGTGCTACAATTTACTAAAAGCTATCTTAAGCTTATTTGATGTCATTTCACTGCTAGTTTTTTATATCTAAGATGTAGAAAATGAAACTTAGTGCATAATTTAGAATTGTGGGAATAGTTAAAATTAATAAAATTAATTTTGAATAAAAGCCACTATGAGTATATCTGACTATTAAATGTACTCAAGAACAGGGGCAACTATACATAAGAACATACAGATAATCAGTACACTGTTGTATTTGGAGCAAATTACAGCACAGGATTTCAGGACAGAAATTTTGTCGAATTCTGCTATAATCACTACTGGACTTTTTCTAGTGCATCTGATGTGCCTGCTGCTACGCCATTGCATTCCACAGGGAAGGTATTCCTCTACATCTTCTGCTACATATGTAGCATATATGTATATATCACAGAATCACATAGTCCATTAGGTTGGAAAAGTGCTCTGAGATCATCAAGTCCAACCTATGACCAAATACCACCTTGTCAACAAGACCATGGCACTGAGTGCCACATCCAGTCTTTCCTTAAACACCTCGTGGGACGGTGACTCCGCCACCTTCCTGGGCAGCCTATTCCAATGTCTAATCACCTTTTCTGTGAGAAATTCCTCCTTATATCCAACCTAAACCTCCTCTGATACAGCTTAAGACTATGTCCTCTTGTCCTGTCACTATTTTCCTAGGAGAAGAGACTGACCCCCACCTGGCTACAGCCTCCTTTCAGGAAGTTGCAGACAGTGATAAGGTCACTCCTGAGCCTCCTCTTCTCCAGGCTAAACAACCCAAGCTCCCTCAGCTGTTTCTCATAGGACTTAATGTCTAGACCCTTTTCCAGCTTTGTTGCCTTTCTCTGGACCCAGAAAATAGAACATCATAGATCCCAAGGGTCACATTCTTGACCACATACGCCAGCATGAAAAGAAAGGTTGTAACGTTTTGATCAAGATGAAATTAAAATGCTAAGGAAAAGGGTTAGGTTGGTTAGTTGCTAGTTCTTTTGTTGCTGGTTTAGTTTCTTTTTTTTTTGCTTGTTCATGTTTCTTGTGAGGTATCTATATGAGACCTTAGCTTTGAAACCTAACCTTGCTACTAAGCATCAGTTTCTGCACAATTGCTACTACTAAAATATTTGCAAAACAAATGGAGAAAAGTCTGTAGAGTAATGGAAGTAGAACATGGTGGCAGTGATATCGTTATAGTCAAGGCTTATATTCTTTAGAAACTGGATTGGCTTTCTGTTGCAGAACTGATTCTTGGCATATGCAAGTTCTTTGAGTGAGACCTTGGTGTTCACAGCCTCTCAAGTGGAATGGGTTTTTTTTAAGGACACTTTAGGATATAGTTAAAGGAAAATGCATAGCTATAATATAACTGAATATAACTGAAAAACAACTAGAACAAATTTACAATATATAATTTGTTTGACATACCTTTGTGTGCATACCTCCACTGTCAGTTATATTTGATCTTTTTTACAGGCAGAAGATTGCATTTCTATTGTGTATGACTTGTATGTTGCATAGAAAATTGATAGAAAACACAGTTCAGCAGTGGAAGCAAATCAACAGTGATCTGATGCTGTCTACACTAATGAATGTCCCAGATGGAGTATTTTATATACTACTCCAAATAAAGTTGTGTGATAAGGGAATAACACAGATGATCATGGCTTTTTTCACAGTCTATTAGTACTTCAGGTCTTATTTATTCCTCAATACAACACAGAAACTATTAAAAGATGGGACTCGAAACATCAAACTTCAAAATTTTACCATATCAATTTCCCCTGCTTAATGGTACTGTTAAGTTTACCTGTTAGAAAAAAGAAGGGAAGGGGAGGGAAGGGAAGGGAAGGGAAGGGAAGGGAAGGGAAGGGAAGGGAAGGGAAGGGAAGGGAAGGGAAGGGAAGGGGAAAGAGAAAGATACCAAACATAACAAACAAATATAAAACCCCCAACCTCAAAGAAGTCAGGTATATTAATGTGCCAATATACCATTTCATATAGGTTTATCTATATGCCCTTGTCTTTTTGGAAACTCAAAATGCACTCACTGTGGCAGATAAACCGTAGCCTCTTAAAAGGGTTATATTTTTATTTTCTCCTTACCCAGCTTCAGTGCTACTGTAATGTCTGTAAAGGACTGTTAAAGAGCAACTTCTTTCGCCATTGCCTGGTGCCGTTGATAAGATCTGCAGTTGAAGACCCAATGCAATAATGGGCCATGACCATCCATGGGAGCGGCGATGAACACACCCCTGCCATTACAAGTGAACAGCCTGCCTGTGCAGAACTGAGCATATCCTAGGAATGTCATGAACCTCGATGCACATGCCATTGTCATGGCCCCCACACTGCAGTGAAACTGCCAAGTCAGTGCACAATGCACTGCTCAGCCAAGATAAAAATGAGAGGGCAGCAAGTGCCAGCAGAGCTCTACCCAGCAACACAGGAAAGAAGGATCTTCACGGGATGCTGCAGATTCTTGGTGATGACAACCTTTCTCACTTTTTGTAATTCTTCACTTTTCCCTGGTTTTCTGTCTTTTCTCCTCCCTCTCATCTTTTAAAGTGAATAAACATGAATTATCTTTTTGATTACAAATGTTTCACCTTGTTTGTGTCTTAACCTGGCTCTGGGTATATTCAAACCATCCCTCTGCTCCATGTTCATGGTTTAGGATGAATTCCTGGACTGGGACAATGCCATATAATCTAAAGTAAATATCCCCCAGAGCTGCAATCTAGAAAATAACAGTCGGTACCTACTTCAGTTATGGACTCTTTATCTCTCTTTTTCTGAATGCTGAGTAAATTCTGATTCTATGTACAAGAGAATGCTATGGCATTTTGATAAAAACAAGCAGATGTATTCAAGTTCTTCACCTGTAGTGGCATAGCAGCTATAAGTTCAGAAATTATGGGATCTAATAGTGTAATGAAACAAAGTTGAGTTCTGCTGGCTAACAGCTATAATAGAAGCAAATTCCACAATTTGGGGATAAATAACAAATACTATCCTAATAATTTATCTATAAAAAAACCCCAAACAAACTGGAAAAACTCTCTCCCTCAAAAGCACATGAAGCTGGGAGATGATGACAGACCTGATAGAGGGTGATTTTTGGTTGGACTTTGGGAATTTTCTCCCTGTGTTTCTCCTGATTTTTTTTAAATTTTGTGCCATTTAAAATACCAAAACAATGTGAGGTCCTTCATTTGAAAAGTAATTCAATTATTGGACAGTGGAAATATCAGAGTAAAAACATTATATTTTAATTTTGCCACCATAATTGGCTCCATGAGTGAAGGCAGTGTAATTGAGGTTCTTGTTAAAGCAGATCCCTTGAGGCAGATTATAGTGAAATGATGCTAAATGACCAGTTTTTAAACATCTATCTATCTATTTATCTATCTATCTATCTATCTATCTATCTATCCATCCATCCATCCATCCATCCATCCATCCATCATCTATTTATCTATACATGACATACGTATATATTTATGGCAGGTTTATTTTAGAACAGTTTGGTTGCAATGGAAAGGATGTACGAAGCCTTTCTAGTTATTATCTATAGAAATGTAAAAATATAAAAGTAAAAAGATATTACGTAAGAAAATATATAAGGAAAAGAAAGAAAGGATAAGAGTAGACAGTGGAGAGGAAAGATATCGCCACCCACGGATTGAGCAATGAGATTTGATTGTTGCAACTTCAGTGCCCGTTGGTCGAAGTGAGGGTTGAAGTCCATCAAGACCAGGTGAAGCCTGTGAAACACAAAGTTCAGTGGGTTAATACGCATTCAGGTTCAGATGTGAACGCCCAGGTACCGCCCTTGAAAGGGAAATGGTTTTGCACTGTCTGATGCAATCTATGCAACACTGTGGATTATGCACAGTCCTCTGCTGGAGAGCCCCAGAAATAAGTCTGGGGGCCCTTTGGGGGTCTTTGATGGCTTATGACCCATTCTAGATATGATAGCTGTTTCTCATGTCACTGTAGTTGAACCACTTATGCCTTATCAGAAAGGATGAATACCTCCAGGCCTACACGACTGATCTGATACCTGTCCTCAGTGAGGGTTAGTTACACCTGAGAGAATTGTGTTAGGGAGTAAATTGACATGATAAAAAGAATTATCTCATCTTGCAGAATATGCTTGTTTTCAGCCTTTCTCCTTAACTGGCTCAAACTCCAGCTTCTTGCTAAGCAACGGTCAGTCTGTTGTGGTCATCCTCTGGTGGTGATGCACACTCCGTCTGCACCTGGGCTGTTGTTTTACAGGTCTCAGGTTTTGTCATTTCGACTGTAAAACGTCTCCTCCTCCCCTTCAGTTTCAGGGGTGCAAACCTGGCTGCAGCAAAGCACCCCGTTGCTTTTGCAAATTGCTGATGGTGGGTGTCATTAGCCTTTATTTTAACCATTTCATTTAATCCTGCATTTAACCATTTTGGTGTTTCACATATGAGGCAAAAGATACTCACAAGAAACATTTAGCATGACCATCACTATATTTAAGATCACCGATAAGTAAATCCCAGTCAAAATAACACTTGATATATTCAAATTTACACAAAGCCTAAAATTCTGGGAGCTTTAGACTGCCACTACTTTTCAGAAAAGCAGTATTGGCACCATTGCAAAACTAAAGAAATGAACCATCTTCCTCTTTTCTTCCTCTTTCTACTTAAAACCAAAGTCAAACCAAGCCACCACCACATAAATCCACAAACCTCAAAAAAACCCCAAAACCCAAATCTCCCCAAGTGGTAAGTGAGTACATAGGTATTTACATTCCTCCGTCCTAATTCAAGAACCAGTGATGACATCACAGAAGGTCAGGTGCAGTAGCAAATCTTTAATAAGAGGAGAAAGACTATAGGGATCTATGATATTTTATAGATTAACTTGACAATTTTTTAAACAATTGTGCATAGGAACAATTGTTAAGAAACCATTTGCCAGGAATCATAAAGTATTTTGACAGGGTAATTAATGTATGCTTTCTTTATAAGTATCAATTTTCTATCACAATTCAGACACAATAACACTGGCAATATCCACCAATCATTAGTGAAGTTTCCCTTTTCAGATCCATAATAAGGCAGCAATAAGCCACTGCTAGTGGGGGGATATAAACAATGAAAAAGCTCAACAAAACAAAACCCAAAAAATGAAACTGAACAAACAAGAGAACAACCCCAAAAAAGAAAAATCCAAGGAACCAAGAAACCATTCTCCTGCTACTTTCCATCTTTCTGTAGACATTGTGTTCTGAACACCACTATAGCCTAGCAGGTATTATAATAGTCCTATTCTAAACATTTGCTGTTTGCTATCATAGAGTATTACTGAAATACAGCTAAATCCATGGACAAGGAAAATTTTCTCTTGTCAGGTTTTCTAGCAAAACCACTGAAATTTATCACCAAAAAGATTTTTTTTCAAAATTTTATGTGCAATAAGGATTACAAGTCTTTCTTCTCAGTAACAACATTATAAAGAAAATTTGTAAATAGTTCTACAAATAGTCGGGTGATACTGACCATGGGTACTGCTCTGAAAATCTTAAACAAGTTTTTTAATTTCCATATGGTGATCCACTATTCTGAAACATTAAAGAAAGGAATGACAGTAATAAAATTCCTTCTCTTTTATTAAACAAGAAAGGGCTGTGGGAGGAAAGGAGATGGGAAAAGGGGAAGGGAGATTCAACCCTGACATTTTAATAAAAAGAAAAAATACCTATAAAAGACTAAAGAGGGAAAACTAAGGGGATAGAAAAAGTAGAAAAATTGATAACTGGGAAAGCAAGGTGAAATATTTTTAAGCTCTTGGAAAAGCACAGTATAAAGTCTCTCTATGTCTTGGATAGTGTGACTTCATGTTGTATTTTTCAAAATTGTATTGTTTTTCTAACGTTCTCAACTTCATTAACCTTTCTATTTGAAATGGATGAGAAGTCAGGGTGTGAAATTTCCCTCCTTCTCCATCACAAACACGTATAACAACTCTTAATCATCAAAATGGGATTCTCTTCTTTTCCTTTTTTCTTTTTCCTTCAGGGAAAACTCAAAAAAACCTGGATGTTCACAGACAGATAATCTACCAATCTAAGTTACCTAAAATACCCTGTGTTATCTTGGGCAACTCTCTTGGTAACATTCTCAACCAATTTGTACGGGAAACTCTGGTGCTGGAACAGAAGAATCACTTTTCAGCTCTCAGAACTTCTAATGTCTTCTGGTACACACTATGCAGTAAACTGTTACCTTGTGCTTTGGCAGGTGGTCATTTCCTGTGCGGGTGGTTATGCCACAGCTGAGCCCTTTCTTCATTCAAATGACTTTTTTTCCATTATTATTTTATTAACTAACATCAATAAAACAATAATAAACGTTAGTAAACAAATGCTTCTTAAACATCAAGAGCAACAGCTATTAGCACAAGACATACACTCTCTCCACTCACACATGAGCTGTCACTCTTAAGCATATCTACAACCCACTGCATGGCTATCCAGCAGAAGGCAATCTGCAACATACATTCCCCAATGGATGATAGGCCCAGATCAACTGTAAGGATGAGGTGGTAGAGCCACTGCCTAAATCTGTGCACTCTATTTTGCTTAAGGTCTCCAGGCTGCAGTGAATCCAAGGATGTGGCTCTGCTGTCACACCACAGCCAAGCCTGTTGGCAGGTGGTGCCAAGAAACCCTGGGGTCTTTGGTGCATCTTCCATATCCGTCAACCCCAAAGATTTACCACATAAAGTTTATGATGCCTGATCTCCTTTTTGTGGCTGTCCAGCCAAGCATTATTTGTCTGATGTCATCCAGTCATTTACCATGTCACTCACTTTTCCTGACCATTTCATTGGTTTTCCATTTTTATGCTCAAAATCCTGTTATGAGTAAACATACTCTATATATATAGCCAAAAAAATGTTATTAATAAGAATGAAATGTAGATTCAAGAATTATTATTACTCCAGATTTACGTAAAATAAGAAAGAAAAATTTTAAAAAAAAGAAAGGTATACTACTGTATAGGAAGATATTTACAACAACATCAACAACCCATTACTTATATTTTTTATTATTATTATAATTATTACACCTCCTACCAACTCTCAGTTTTGCTGGGAAGATATCTACAACAACAACAACAACCCAGTACTTATATTTTTTATTATTATTATAATTATTACACCTCCTACCAACTCTCAGTTTTGCTGTTGTCACGCTCACTTTTCAACTGCTCTTCTGTGATGCTCAGGTTCATGGAATCACACTGGTGTTGTGAGAAGGGGAACAAGAGAAGAGCTGAGCAACAAGAAGTCATCGACCCAGGTTCTTCAACAAGACAGATAATGTTGCTATGGATAGTTTTTCCTTTCTCAGTCTAGGATGTGCTTGAGGTCACCTTAATACGTTTGCTAATATATTTTAAGATCTTGTTTTTCTTCTCTGATCTGTAAGTTCTTGTTATATTCAATTTTACTGTATGTGGTATATGTATATGAATATATCTTTTGCATATGTCAGACATATTTATTTTTCCTCTTTGTTTCCACCTGAACTTGATTTTTTCCAGTTCTGGTCTGAAATTATTTAATGGCAGAACAGAAGACTGTAACAGTAAAGTCTCCATTGCTAGTCCTGGACCCTTTGCTCAACAGCCTATGCTTGTTCTCTTCTATCCTGTGTTTCAAATTCTCAGAGCCATAGCCCCTGAAATGTGGTCTAGGTGCAGCTAAGTTTGACCTATTTTGTTGTAATTATTGGCTCAAGAAATATAGAGGATCAGATAGATATCTGTTTGCCAGTGCAGTATTTGGGCTTAATGATCATTTACCCTTATATATTAATATAACAGGTGTTAAAAAATTCCTGTATAAAACTTTCAGGCATATCAAATACCATACCTCTTGAATTGCCTTATGGTATTAGAATCCTTATGTAATCTAATGCTACACGGAAAACCTAGAGATGCTTATATAGGAGAAAGTAATTTGTTTTTAAAGGGAGAAAACTAAACTGGTTTAAAATTTCATCAATTCCTTACAGATTTTTTGTTATTTTTTAATTACTTTCATGGGATGTAACGAAAGTCTTCAATTTTTTTACTAGTCTCCTCAAGCCTACAGCAGTGTTAACTTATGATGACATACTGATTGTTTTCAATGCCTGTAAAAAAAGCATAAAATATTCTTGATCCCTTTCAATCACTTTCATTCTACCTATGAGCATATTTACTGTGCCAGCCTTATGTATTAGTTTGGAAGCAAATCAGTAAGAGACTCCAAGTCAGAAATACAGTTTAATAGGAAAAATAAAATAAATGCAATAGTACAAAAAAAACACCACTGACTGAGTCAGGATGCAACCTGACCCCCTGTTGGTCAGGGTGTTGGTAGCAGTCCGATTAAGTGGTGGCTGCAGTCCTCCTGGAGTGATGGTTCTGTTGAAGCAGTGATTCTGTAGAAGGGCCTGGTCTTCCTCTGGGAATCCAGTGGAAAAAGGCTTCTTGTGGTGTTCCGAATCTCAGATTATATCCAGGACTGAATGCTTGGTTCCTTCCTCTGGGAGGCGCATCTCAGAATGGGATGATGCAATTTTATCAGTCATGCGGTGAGAGTAGACGGCCCATTAACAGAAGATACCCCCCTGGAGGGAGGATGGGTCATGGGAGAGATGAAGAACACTGCCCCACCTGGTTTCAACAGCTGGCCCATTAACAGAAGATGTCCCCGGAGTTTATCAGGGATAAGTCATGAAGGAGCTGGGAACACTGCCCCACTGGTTTTTAACAGTTTATGAAGATGGTGATAGAATACATACTTTTGGGCACATCTTACATTGTAACCTAGCACACCTTACAAAAAAAATGCATCACAGCCAGCATCTTAATTGTTTACCATTTGATGTTGAAGTTGGCATTCTATTTTCTTTTCCTTTTACTCAAACTGTTGCCATGCAGCTCCTTACAGTGAGATAAAATTTTAAATTTACATAGAATTCATGTTATTTCCAGTTATTTTGTGCAAAGATAAAATTCTAAAGATATAGATGTTTTCTATGCACAGTCGGTGACATCCAAGATATTGGGCAATCCAGTCGCAATATTCATTTTCTGTTTATTTTCTCAACAGAATTTCTGAAATGGCTGAAAAGTGAAAGCAAGACAGGTGCTGCTCACATTTTTTTTAGACTAAGCAGTGTAGATACCATCATTTGTCCATATGACAGTGATATTTCTTGCCAGCATCTCAAATGGTTCTCTGTCTAAATAATTAATAAGTTTACTATTTCTTGGGTGCTGGATACAGACACTAAACATTTAATAACAAATGGATTTGCAGGCTATTAAATTAAAGAATATAAAATCTTTGTGTTTTACTTATGCTAAAGGAGCATGTGTTTTTGCAAAATCACAGAGGAAAAAGTACTATAACCTTCAAAAACAATAAACATGTAAAACCTCAAGGACCAATAATAGAAAAATCCTATGCAATTTGGTAAGATAAATAGGATACTAGCAAAAGCTAAATCCTTCTATAAATTTTGGTCTACTGATTTTAGTACACAACTTTTAGCAGAAATATTATTCCTCCTTTTATGCATTTATGATTAAGTTTTTCCATGCTACAAGTTTTGCTGTACTTAACAAATTAAAAACTCGTAGGTGCTGACACAAACTGTGCTTGTAAAAAAAACCTATATAGCAGCTATTAGGTAAATGTTGGACATTTACACAGTGCTTGAACTTTCAAGTATTAACCTCAGTGCCGTTGTCATGTGAATTTTCATTAAGTAAGGCAAAAACACTCCTAAAAATGAAAACCTAATAAAAATTAAGCAAAGGAAATAATGTGAGGAAGAGCCAAGGTAAGGCATGATGGCAATATTTTAACCAGATGAGGATCTGGCTTACTGTAAGATCCTTATCTGACACAATTCCAGGAAGCTGTCCAAAATGGATATGTGTTTTACTGAGTCCTGAATAGGACTTCTCACTCAGTTTGGCCAATTCGTTTCAGTGTTTGCATCAACAGAATTGCAGAAGTGCATTGCCACTCATCCATGCAGTGATAGCACATATTCACCAAAATAAAAACACACAATCTAACAGACACAGACCCCTTTCAATAGAATAACACACCCATTAATCTTCAAACAAATCCATGTTGCTGATGCAATAATCTTATTTTAGAACTATCAGCTGTAGATAAAATGGAGACATAAAGTATTCTGCATAATCTGCTATGATTCAAATAGTAATTTTTAGCTAATAATAACATTCAACCATCACCCTGACTCTTAAAATGCTTCTTAAAACTTTAGTGACTAATATAAAAAGTGTGTTTGGCTAATGTAGTAGTTGGCAGATACATGCCTGAATTTAAGAGTATGTACTCTAGTATTGGCAGCTGTTCAACAATTTGGAATCAGCATTATAAACAGGTGCATATAATGTAGTTATGGTTACTGAGTCAATTTTTCATTTTTACAAGCTACCATGCATGTAGATTGCTTCGCTTTTTTCCAAATGCAACAGTCATGTTCTGTCCTTCTTGCATGAATTTTTGCATGCATAAATTATTCACTTGAAATTGTCTGTAAGAATGCAAGTGTTGTCTTAGGTTTGCTGGAAATCCTACAGACGAGAGAAGAGAAGGAACCAAATACTATAAAAGACCACTAATTTATTTGGGAAGAGAAATGGCTATACTAGTTCTATGCAAATCAAATCACTAAATGTCCTCCAACTAGTGTAAAGAGAAGTAATGGTCTCATAGCTAAACAGTGCGAATGGAAATCTTGTATTCTGTGTCTTGAATATGTTCTTGCTTAAAGGCAAAATACTGGACCTAGTAGTGTAGCAGTGGTGGTTGTCTTAAATAGAATCATAGAATCATCAAGATTCAGAGACCTTAAAATGACCCAGTCCAACAGCACTGCCACTGTAACCGCTAAACCACTGAACCACATCATCCTGTGTCAGATCCAGGTGTCTACCTCCAGGGATGGTAACTCCACCACCTCCCTGGGCAACCTATTCCAATGCCCAACCCCTTTAATATTGAAAAATTTTTTTCTTATATCTAATCTGAATCTTCCATCCCAGGTGAAGACCATTTCCTCTTGTCTTTTCATTGTAGGCATGATGAAAGAGACTGACCTTCACCTCACTTAAATCTCCTTTCAGGTAGTTGTTGAGAGACATGAGGTTTCTCCTGAGTCTCTTCTCCTTGAGACTAAACACACCCTGCTTCCTCACCCATTCTTTAGAAGAACATGATGTGAGAGGCCTAAAACTGAGCACAGTGTGCTCAAGGTATGGCCTTACCAATCCTGAGTAGAGGAGGATGATCACTTCCCTATTTCTGCTGGCTACACTATTCCTTATGCTGGCCACTATGCCATTGACCTTCTTGGCCACCTTGGCACTCTGTGGGCTCCTGTTCAGCTGGCTGTTGAGCAGACTCCCAAGTCTGTTTCTGCCGAACAGTTCGCAAGCCACTTTTATCCAAGCCTGTAGCATTGCCTGGGGTTGTTGCAAGTCAAGTGCAAGTCCTGGCACTTCACCTTACTGAATTTCATGTAGCTGTTCTTAGTCCATTGATCTAGGCTGTCAAGATCTCTCTGTAGAACTTTCTTACCCTCAAGCAGATCAACACTCCCACCCAACTTGGTGTCATCTGCAAATTTACTGAGAGTGCAGTACTGATCCCTACATGAACAAAGATGTTAAATGGCACTAGCCTCAAAACTGAGCTCTGGGGAACACTGCTAGCAACCAGACACCAACTGGATTTAGCTCCCTTTACCACCACTCTCTGGGCCTGACTATCCAGAGATAGACTATTTTTTTACCTATCATCCAAACAAGCCTCAAGCAACCAGTCTGTTTAAAAGGATGCTATAGGAGACTTCACTTTACTGAAATCTATACAGACAACAGTCACAATCTTTACCTCATCTACTAAGCCGCTAACTTTGATGTTCAGAGGTCCTGCTTGACCAATCGGATCTTCTTCTACAGCAGTGTTGGCTAGGCCTGATTCCGTGGTTGTCCTGAACATGCCATGTAATGGCATTCAGAATGATCTCTTCCATAACCTTGCCTGGAACCAAGGTAATGCTGACAGTCCTGTAGTTCCCCAAATCATCTTTCTGACCCTTCTTGCAGATGAGTGTTACATTTGTTAATTTCCAGTCCTCTGAAGCTTCTCCGGTTAACCAGCACTGCTGGTATTCACCAGATGATTGAGAGTGGTTTGGCAAGTTTTTAACCCATTCCCTTACTACTCTGGGGTGGATCTCATCAGGGCCCATAGACCTTCTGAGTGTCTAAATGGCATAGCAGGTCACTAGCAATGTCCTCCTCAATTACAAAGGCTTCGCTCAACTCTCCATTCCTTACTTCCACCTCTAGGTGCTGGGTATCCTGCGGGCAACTGGTTTTTGTGTTAAAGACTGAGGCAAAGAAGTCTTTAAGTACCTCTGCCTTTTCCTCATCTCTGACACTACACTACCCTTAACATTCAACAAACAGTGTAGACTCTCCCTGACTATACTTTTGCTGCCAACGTATTTATAGAAAAACTTTTTTTGTTGTCTTTAAGTGCAGTTGACAAATTAAGTTTCAGTTGGGCTTTTGCCCTTCCAGTCTTCTCCTGATATGATCTCACAACATCCTTATAGTCCTCCCAAGTTATCTCCCCTTCCAGAGATTATAGATTGTATTTTTTTCCCCTAGGTTTCAGCCTAAGTTCTCTGTTTAACCCGACTGGTCCTTGTCCCCAATGGCTTGTCCTTCTACACATGGGGACAGCCTGCTCCTGAATATTTAAAAATTCCTTTTTAAAGCACATCCAGCTTTCCTGGACTCCTTTTCCCTACAGGACTGGCTCCAAAGGGACTTTGTCAATCAATCTCGTAAACAGGCCAGAGTCTGCCCATCTGAAGTCCAAGGTGGAAGTTCTTCTTGTTGTCCTCCTTACCAGTATAGAAAACACCAACATTTCATAGCCATCCTGCCCAAGAGAGCCACCAACCACCACAACACCTACAAGTCCTTCTCTGTTCGCAAACAACGGGTTTAGCAGGGCACCTCATCTTGAAGGCTCATTTACCAGTTGTATTAGGAAGCTGTCTACCACACATTTCAGGAACCTCCTAGACTGCTTCCTCTCTGTTATGTTCTATTTCCAGTAGACATCTGGCAAGTTGAAGTCCCCCACAAGTACAAGGGCTGGTTACTGTGAGACTTCTGCCAGCCAGTTGTAGAATGCCTCATCTGCCTGTTCATCCTGGTTGGTGGTCTACAACAGATTCCCACTACGATGTCCACCCTCCTAACCTTTCCCAACCGTTACTAAACCTTGCCATCTTCATCATCATCATCAATTTTAATAAAATCAAAATATTCCCTAACACAGAGTACTACCCTCCCATCTGTTGCTTTGCCTGTCTCTCCTAAAGAGTTTATAGCCATCCATTGTAATGCTGCAGTGGTGAGAATCATCCCACCATGTTTCTGTGATAGCAACTACATCACAGATTTCCTGCTGTACAATGGCTTCCAGCTCCTCCTGCTTGTTGCATAGACTGCATGCATTGGTGCAGATGCACTTCAGCTTGGCTAACACATGCATGCCATCCTTAGGCTCATCTCTAATGAGCCTCATCTTATCTTTTTCCCCATTTGAACTTAGTTTAAAGACTGCTCAATTAGCCACCCTAACTCCCTGGCCACAGTCCTTTTCCAACTCTGAGTCAGATGTACCCCATCCAACATAAGCAGGCCTGGTGCCATATATGCTGACCCATGGTCAAAAACTCCTATGGCACCTATAGCACCAGCCTCTTAGCCATCTAGTAATCAGTCAAGTATTCTTATTCCTTTCAGTATTTTCCCCTAACACTGAAAGAATTTTGAAGAGAATGCTACCTGTGCACCTACTCCTTTAACCAAATACCCCAGTGCCCTGACGTCCCTTTTGATTATCCTGGGAACTCTTCCTTCAATCTTGTCTCTACCCACCCAGAACACTAACAGAGAGTAGTAGTCAGAAGGCTGCACTAAATCAGAAAACTTTCCCTTACCTGGGCCCACAGAGGAAGAACACTTCCCTGTGGGTTGAGTCTGTTCCACACATCAGATTCTCCAAGGGAGACTTCTTCAACAATTACCCTTTATTTTTTGCTTTTCAGAGCTTGTTGCAAAAAGGTTTGGTTGCCTGAACCTGCTTAGGCAACCCCTTAGATGGTTCTTCATCTAGATTGTTATTTTCCTGGCCCTCAGTTTCCAGAATCTCATACCTATTCTGGGGGGATGTGGGGAGGCCAGCCAGGAGTGGATTCATCTGCCACTCCAAGAAGGGACCTATCTCCATTCTGCCCTGTCTCCTAGGTTCCCTCCTACCTGCTGTGGAGAGAACATAGGATCCTCTACTTCATGAGATGCATTTGGCCAGTACATTTGCTTCAGAGCAAGTAAGGAACAGCTCTGCCAGACAATCTCTTCCTCAGATCCTCTAATGCTCCTTAACCTTTCCACATCCTCTTTGGGTTGTACCACCAAACTTAGTAGATTCTCTATCTGCTCTCACCTCACACAAGTGTTATCTCTATTGTGCTCTGATGCCAGTGCCAGGCTCTGGCACTTGCTGCAGCCTGACACCTGGACGCCTGCATGTTTCCACAACAGCTCTGTTTTCATTGCCGTGTCCTTTCTGATACATACAGATGGCTTAGCACCCTGCAGAGTAAGAGCCATCTTTGAACTCTTCTCTTGAGCTAATGGGAGGGAGACCACACCATGCTGCTCACCCTGCCTGTGTGATGCCCCATCCCCCCCTGGAATGACACCCCCAGTCTGTTCGCTGTGCTCCCTGGAGCTGTTTAAATCTCCTGCCATGCTCCCAGCGCTGACCACTGCTCGCCTGATTGTCTGCTGTGAACTTCCAGGACCTGACTGGGCTCTGGGCTGCTGTTTGACTGCCCCTGAACTCAGAAACAGCCCTGTAGGGCCCAATCTAAAACTCAACCCTGGACTTACCTCAGTCACTGCTGCTGCTGCTGGTGTTTCTCTATATATTGTAGGAGAGAAAAAAACCACAGTGCTTCTTCACTAAAATATCTGACCATTTTTGAAGATTTTACTAGAACTGTGAAAACAGAACCAGCAGATTTTCTGTTATACAATGGTAAATCCAGGAAGTCTCTAATATGTGGAGTGGTTTTGCATTAAATATGCAAATTGCACTACATTAATCCATATAATTTGGAAATGTCACAAAAGATATTTTCTAGAATACAGATACTATTAAAAAGGATATTTCTTCTAGAATTTATAAAGAAAATACAGTAATGGAAAACATAAAGACCTTTCAGTGTATTTTTCTTATTAAGTGTAACACTTCTCTTCTGGTGAACTATGTTTAATATAATTTCACAGTATTGTGAAAAGCATATGAATGTAAATGCTTATTCCTGCCTCCTTAAGGATAATTGAATATCATCCTCTCTTTCTTTTTTTAATTTTTTTATTTTTTTTACTATGAGGGCATAAGCAATTAAGATATTGTCTAAGGATACAGGAAATCTGATTAACAGATCAAAAAGACCATCTGTGGAGACTGAATTTAATGCCAGGGGGTGATTCTCCTTTCTACAATGCTTATGTAAATCAATTTAATCCAGAAGGCCAAATGAATTACTCTGGAAGATGGCTTTCCTTATTTGTAAATACGTATTTTCAAAAAGTATGCTGTTGAATATTATTCAAGGCTGTGATTCAGAATATTGCCATATATATAACATCATACAGGTAGAGAATGAGTCAGGCTTCCAAACACAAGGGAGAACTATGTCAGATCTACTATAAAAGTAAATTTTCTTTCTGAAAGATCTTGTAATTCGATCTGTCAGTAACACTTCTGATAAGACCATTTTGCTTTCAATTTTTCTTTTTTTCCAGTTTAGTGACCTTTTTTTAGCTTGAGTCTAACTGCTGTAGATCTTGATGGAGATGCCTCCTTAAAGATGCTAGCTAGCAGTCATTGCAAGTTTCATATTAGTACATTGTTCTGTGGAGTCACCAGCATTTCAACTTGATAAACTGATACTTCTTTCTTGAGCCATTATAATGTATTCGTGTTAAAAAACAGTACGACTTGTTAATCACTTATTATTTTATGCATTAGACTTACGTGTGTCATGCAAATATTTTCTCTACATGACTAAATTACTTTAGTAACAGTTCAAATGCATTTCTGATTTACAAACTGTAGAGTGTTCCTCAATATTCCTAATGAATGGATAGCTTTCCTAGGAAATATATGGTGTCCATCTCCAGGCTGATGCTCTTTTAGAATGTTTTTACCTCTCTGTTATTCATATTAAGTCTGTGGTTAAGTACTCGCAAAGCTACAAACCGAGGACACATATATACAGACATACGGAAAATTAAAAATAGGGTCTTTGTTATCTGTTGAGTGCCAGTACATTTTTTTAACTTGTGCTCTTACCATCTGAGTTAATAGAGGCTCCAACAGAAACAGATCTTTTAGGTTTTGTACTGAGGCCTACATAACATAGGATGTGAAAAAAAGAGGTAATTCTGAAGTCATCTACAGGACTATAATTGTTTTGAATCACCTGCCTGTCATTTGATACTCTTTCATAATTTATTCATGCAAGTTTAGTCACTACCCAGTAAATGACAGATGCTTTGAAATTCTCACGTGTTTAACCTACAAAAAGCTAGAAACGTGACTAGCCATAGTTTCAGAAGGAGCTCTGTTGTATTCCGCTGAAGTTACTCAAATGTGTAAAGATTAACAGAATTAGAGATTGAAACAGAATTTCTTTTGGGACTTCATAAATTCATTTAATACTAAGGGAACAAAGGAAGTGTAAGTTTAAAAGTGTGTGAATTTCTGCTGCTTGCTGCATCTTTTGTATCAAAAATGGAATTACTTTAGTATTTAGCTTTTACTCATTTGTTTACTTCTGTGTTCTGTTTAGCAATGAAGACGAATAGAATCTTTTAACAGCAACCAATGAACAAATGTGTGCTTTATTTACAAGGCGGTTCTTGCTTCTTGACCAAATAATGCATCAGGAAGGGGAGACTGTTCAAAAGAACCATGTCCATGGGAATTCGGATAAACTAACTGTCTGGCCTTATGTCTTCTCAGCCTGTAGTGCTGACTTTGCCTCTTTTCTCTTCTCTCTCTCTCTTTCTCTGTAAATGGTTTCTATAGCCTTTAAGAGAAACAGTTAATCTTGGAGTAATAATCTTCATGGGTGTCTAATATAAGGATATTAACAGTAGCCAAAAAAAGTCCCATGTCTTGATAAGAAAAAAAACCACAGAGCACTATTTTGAACTGAATTTTCATACAGAAAGAAATATTAGAAAATCTGATTTGTTTAGTAGTTTTGATGGAATAGCCAGGCCTTGGAAGGCTTGCACTTGAATGTGTACTGAAATTCAGTGTTTTCAGTAGGAATGTTTGTTACAGTTCCCATAATTTTATTGGAAGAAAGCAACAGAAAGCAAGAAAGAGTTTGTGCTTTAAGGAGTTTGCAGTCAAAATACAAGGCACAAGAAATGGTAGCCAGAGAGAGGGAGACAGAAGAGGCAATATGACATGATTACATGGGTAATAACAGAGCTAAATACCTATTGTAGTTTTCCTAATAACTACTACACCCACTCACCCATTTTCTTTATTTTCTTTATTTTCTTTATTTTCTTTATTTTCCTTATTTTCTTGTTAAGCCACATAAAAACAGACAAGAAATATTATACTCATCTGCTACAGTACCCTATGTACAGCACAGTTCCATCACAGTCATCATCAAAATACACGTCAATATATTTAGAAATAATGAGACAGCATCACTACACACGCAGAGTATCGATATACATATGTGAGGTACTTTATTCAGCATGAACCACTAAATCCTTGACAGGAAAGATATTACAAATATAATAAGCAAGTTTCACCTATTTGCAAAAATGGTAAATGTTTCAAAATTAAAATGCCTTGTACTCTTGTGCAGAAATTATTATCAACATATCTGAAAAGCTTATCCAATAATGTGTCAAATGCTAAGTGATTTTGCACTGTATCTCCTCTGTATGTATGTTGCAATGCCGAGAAGACTGCTTATTTTTACATCTGTTAACTTCAAGTCAATTGACATGGTAACTTTTCAGTGTAATTTGGTGATTTCAGAAGAAAATATGCAGCATCTCTAATTTGGGGTAGAGAGAGATATTATCAAATCTTTTTTTTTCTCTGATTTAATTGACTGCATCATAGATCCTAGTTGCTGTTCATGATCATGATGATGATGATGATGATTAGAGTACCACATCTCAAAAATGCCAAGAAAAAGAAAGACTCACTAGGGTAATTTGTTTCATCCATTGTGTTAAAGAGGGAGTCTTCTGTGTTAGGAACCTTCATTGTCAATGACAGAGGCAATGAATTGTAGAGTTTAGTCTTGAAAATATAAATGCATTATGTTCAGAAAATAGTTATAATCCAAAATATGACCAAATAGACTGTAAAAAATAGTCTCTCTCCTTTTCTTAAAATAAAATCACAATTTACTGAGTATCTAGATATATTTGTACTGTAATGGCACAGCTTGCACTACTCATTAGATTTGGTGAACACTCCATAAATGCACTTCATATGTTGGAAAGAGTTCTTGAGATTCACTTTGTTCTTGTTACATAATAAAACTCTAAAGTGCATTTTTTGTAAGCTTGTTATTATCTTCTTCTACAAAGTCTAAATTACTTATAAAAATGAGACTAGGATTTTTATGCCATTGAGGTATTCTCAAAATATTAGCCCCATACTACAGTATTTATATGTGTATATTTATAAGTGGACTATTAATTTTTTTATATCTCAATATCACAAATTGAATTAGTACTGTGGTAACTAGGAGAAATGGTCTTGTACTGGATGTGGTTGCCACCCTTGGCTTTAAATGTATTAATCACACCACATCAGAAATTTTATGTGAAATTTTACGTGAAAGAGCTATAGCAAATTATATAGAGCAGCCTGTAGATAACAGCTTGAATCTGGTAAATTAATGAAAAATGGTTAGCGCTCCATTATAATATATATGTGCGCTCAAACAAAAACTAGTCTCACCTCTTCAGAATGTAATTTAAAACAAAAGTTAGTATGGGAAGCATTTTCCCCCCTCAAAAATAATTGCATAGATATTCCAATCCTTGTAAGCATTTAAATTACTATATT
Source organism: Rhagologus leucostigma (assembly GCA_013397725.1). Lineage (NCBI taxonomy): Eukaryota > Metazoa > Chordata > Aves > Passeriformes > Rhagologus > Rhagologus leucostigma. The sequence goes on along the minus strand of VZTD01000883.1, from coordinate 184,645 downwards.
CTAGTGACTAAAATTAGGATTACCATAAATTATACAAGATCTTGAGGATGTTTTCTTGAAGGCTGCATTAACTATACAATATGGATATGAACTACTCCTTTCATAGGAATCTGTAGTATTGACAGGCTATGGACATGAAGAGCAAGTGAAAGGTATCTCTCTGAGAAATGAAGATATAGTGTAGGAGAAGAAAATAGGTAGTGGTGACTATAAAAATGGATTTTACATTTTAAAAATATTTATATATGCAGTTTCATTTATGTATCTTTTCTTCCAGATTAGATTTTTAAGAAGTCTTATGGCAGTTGAATAGAAGGATGTCATAACAGCAAACAACTTATCTAAATTAATGTAGGGACGTGTTTATTCTTATATGTGCGGGTGACAGATTCATGTTCATATGAGCAGATGCAAGTGTCTTACAGAAACAATGATCATTGGCATGTAGCAGCTGCAAAGAAAACACATATCACCTTTGCATATTTTAAGAGTATTACATCTAGATTTTGTAGCTGTATTTATATATCAGTGATGAAGTAGAGATTTATGGGGTTTATAACTGAAATTAGCTAGTTTCTCTTCCTATCTGCAGGTAGGTTAAGTTGTTGCTTGAGGTTTTTTGGGAGTTCCCCCCTCAGATTTATTCCTCACTTTTTCCCAAATTTATATATGTGTATTTTTATATATTCTATATTTATATAATGTTTCTATTATTGTATTTATATATGTATGCAAGCATCAACAATCCTTGAAAAGCTCACTGTGAGCACTAAGATCTGCTGAGTGCAGATTTTTTCTTGAAGGATTAACCCTGTGCACCAGCACAAGTTGGGGGCCAGCCTTCTGGAAATCTTCAGCTCTCTGGAGAAGGACCTGGTGGTGCTGGTGGACAACAACCTGCTCCTGGAGAGGGTCTAGTAGAGGGCAAGAACAATGATTAGGGACTGGAGCATCTCTCTTATGAGGAAAGGCTGAGAGAGATGAGCCTGTTCAGCCTCAAGAAGAGACATCTTAGAGAGGACCTCATCAAGTGCAAAAGTACTTGAAGGGAGGGTTTCAAGAGGATGGATCCAGGCTCTTCTCAGTGGTGCCAGGCAATAGGAGAAGACGCAACAGGAAGAAACTGATGCACACCTGAAGAGGAGCAAGAACTTAAGTGACCGAGCACTGAAACAGATTGCCTAGAGAGATTGTAGAGTTTTTCTCACTGGAGATTTTCCAGAACAGTCTGGATACAATCCTGTGCAGTGTGCTCTGGGATGATCCTGTTTGAGCAGGGAGGCTGGGCCAGACGACCCACTGTTGTCCCTTACAACCCGACCCATTCTGTGTTTCCATGATTCTGTTTTTAATCCATTTCCACATGAACGTCTACCCTCCCCCATTCTAGTTTCTCCTGCTTTGGACTTACTCTGTCTTAAAATCATATGGGAAAATTCTTTACATCTGTAGAATCCTGATGATTGCAAGGAAGATAATTTTATCATAAATCATACAGGTTAAGCCCCTATATTTGAGCACAATATGTGTAGTGAAAAATTATTTTGGCAATAGTTGATATTAAAAGTATCATTTGCTTTTTTGGTCCTTTAGCTTGCATCTGGTCTATATGCAGATACTGAAATATAGAGTTCTTTCCCAGAAAAAAAAAAGATTTGACCCAATTTATCACTTTACTCAAGTTTTTGAGAATTCTATTTATGTCATTTTAAGCTTCACCTTTACATCCAGGATACTAGGTTTAAACTAAAAGAGAAAACTACAGGTGTTTTTTCTTGATTCTATTCAGTTTCTTCTAGTCATTAAAATTCAGTCTTCTTCTATTCATTAAAATTACATCTATAACACATGCCCTTGTTATTCACATCTTCTAATATTATTCACAACACCCACCCAATTACCATACTTAGCAAATCTAAATGAAATCAATATCTATCAAATGGAATCATGCTCTTCCTGCACTTTATTTCTCAGTCTTAATAAAATTACTTTTATTCCTCTTGTAAGAGCAACATTATTATGCACTTTCAGTACCATTATGAACAATAGTTCTGAACCTACAGAAATTTCTTCCTACATGTGCATTCTAAAAATGTTCTTAGTGAGTTCAGATTATTCAAGTGTCATCTAAACCCACTTCTTCATACTAAAGCAGATAGCTGATCTCCCATGGATGTAAACTGGTGAACCTCTATCTGTAGACCTGATCTATCCTGTTTCTATCCTTTTTGCAAAGAGATTTATTTTGTGTGAATGAGCACTCCTACTGTGCTTGCAAGAATCATCAGGGAAAAGATCCTTTTATGCTCTCTGCTGTGTAATTACGCCAGATGATTTCAAAAGAAAGAGGGTGAAAGAATCAGTGCCCTAATCCTGCATAACACAGAAGGATCTCTGCCAGTTTGTGCTGTGTTTTATGCTCAGTAGCATACCTCCTAGTCTAGCCAACCTGCATCAGAAAGATGGTTTTATTGCCAGAGAAGTGTCTGGAACCACTCGCTTTGCTTTCGCTCACCACACCATCCAAATGGACACATCTGTTAAGAGCAGGATTTCCCCCAATAATTGTTATAATTAATCTTATGCTTCATTTATATGCCTAAAATTCCTGTTTACCAATTTGACATTTTTAATGACTGTACAACACAAAAATATTCAGAAATATTGTCTTCTTCTCTTATTTTTATTAGTGTCTCTTAACTAATATTTTACTTCCTACAAAACAGAAATAGGAACATACTGTTTCAAAGTAGGTGATGGTTACATGGAAACAGCTGATCACCAAACAACTCTCAAAAGATCTTGCTGTGGAAAGTGAACAAAATGTGAATAAATAAATGTGAAAAGAGAAGGGGAACTTATATATTTTTATATATTCTGATATATATATATATGAATATATATATATTCTGATACATTTGCACAAGCAGCACTCATTTAAATAAGATAAATTTCCTTCTTACTCCTGCCTATGAAGCAATATATAAAGGTGAGTACTTCATTTATAGAAAGCTAATTTTTACTGGCTTTGTTTTATTTTGTGGGATTTTATTTTTCAGATGTGATATACAGAATGGGTAGAATGATAAAGTAGATGGAATAGACTTGACTGTTAAGGTTCCTAATTCAGCCAAGCAATTGAGATTATGTTTACTCTTTACTTCCACAAGAGAAAAAAATCATATGGGCAGTAACAATTAAGTTTTCTAATGCAAAGAATACCTTATTACTGCTTTCATACACATATCACTGACAAACAATTTGGGCTCAGGAGACTGAGGTTATGCTCTCTGATGGCTTTATTTCAGGGGGTAGTAATGACTCATCTGTTCATTATTGAATAGCTATTTCAAGAAACTTGGGTTCCTGATTGTATTCATTTGTAGCTGCAAGAATATTATTTTGCTTGGCTCTAGTATTGAGAGAAAATTCAGGCTGACAGGGAGGTATCTTGGGGAGGTCTGCAGTCTCAGAGCAGGCTCAGCCATGATGTCAGACCAGGCTGCTCAGGCTTTGCACAGTCAGGATGTTGAACCACCCACTTCCAGAGACAGCCAGCCTTCTTTGGGCTTTGCTCCATGGATACGCTGCCTTTGTGGGGAAAATATTTCTCCTTACCTCCAGCCTGAACTTCTTTTATTTCAGCTTGTGGTGCTGCATCTTGCCTTCCCTTCACACACCACGCTGAAGAACCCAGCTTGCCTGCTCCATGCCCAACCACCAGTGTTGGGGATGCTGTTTGATCTCTCAAACAGTCTCTTATCATGGCTGAGCCAGCCCCACAGCTACACTGAACAGTCCAGGGCATCCAGATCCACCTTTTCAGTAGCTTCTGCTCAGCACAGCCATATTTATTGTCATGCTTCCTCTATCGAAGGTCTGAGATTGGAAGTTTGTGGTTTCTCCAAATGGAATTGAATGTGGTAAGGGATGTCAAGAAAATGAGAAAGGCTTATGTAAGTAGGTCACACAGGTGACAAAATTATTAGAGCGATTTTCCAAGATTAGGGAAGATAAGGTTCTTCTAATGAATAAGGTTAAGAACCCATTTACCCAGGACATGGAAAAAGCTGAGTTGGAAAATGCCTTCTTTGCTTCATTCTTCAGTCTAACAAGACTGGTCTTCAAGAATGACAAGCCCATGCACGTTTGCATACATTATTTATGCTTACATACATTTATTTTCAAAGTATATAAGCATATAAGACATTATAAAACTGAAAAGTGCCAGAGCTCTGAAAGCTTGATGTTGTTCTAAAAATATTTCAAGTATTGTAAAGTGACAATACTTACGTAAATCAAACTATGTTTCTCTATGTTGCATATACAACACAATAAAACAAACATCTAAATTATTTATTTTTCTCCAGAAAATATCTAGCTGAGATTTGGATGACAAAACATTTTTAAACCCTTTTCTTTCCAGATGAAAGTATTAGCTAGCAGAGCAGAGGGGTATGAAGGATTGGTGCAGGGAGGGTTCAGGAGCCTTTTATAACACTATGTTTATCTTTAGATGTTAAAAAAAATTCTACAGATGCAACAGGAGGGACTGCATGTAGAAATGGTGTTTCTATGGCAGTTCTAGGCCTGTCAAGATCACCTGCCCAACTGCCTTAGTGATGTGGCTTACCACTAGAAGAAATAGGAGATTTACTTGTTGCTGAACAAGTAAATGATGCTGTCTAAAAGATGCAGATATGTCTGTACGTGTGTCAGAGAGCGAACTGCATCCATCCAGAAGTTTCCCAATGGAGTCTCAAGCGAACTAGAAGAACGAAGTTACAGTTTACAGCAATTAACAATGTATGCATCCCACTACTTGCCTCTCTTTAATTTCTTGATGGAGATATTTTTTCCTGTTAGTATGGAAGGAAATTACGTGTAAAAATAAGGAGTTCATTAACATAAAACATCTTAACTAAACAGGTCTTTAAAATAATAGACAAGATTTGCCATCTATTTGCTGTTGAAACTGGTTGAAAAATAGAGATAAAATGTGATTAAACTATTACAACTGCTGAAAGTACCTTACAGAACAGTGGAAATGAAGCTAAAATGTATTGCCTATATGCAAAAAATGGTAAATACCTTACCTTAAAAATAATTACTAAACATACTCTTGTAATAGATCATTTTCAATGGATACTGGAATTGTCCACTTCTTTAGTTTTATTGCCAATGAAGTATTAATTTGTATCTGTTATGTTCTGGTAGAGGAAGAAATTTAAAAATTTAACAACAAAGGAAATATGATCTGATGATCTGATTTTCTAGTACAGACTAGAAATATCTGTCATTCTAAGTTATTTTATATTCAAGGAATTAAAATTATTCCTCTAACTAGAATCCTGAAAATTTACTTGAACACACAAGTAAGGAGCTTTGTTTTTACTTTCACTAGAGCTGTTGGGAGTTCTTTTAAATGTCAAGAATTTGAGTGTTTTTATCTCTTATATATTGCATTAGAACTGAATTACTTATATATATATACATATATATATATATATAAAATATACATATTCCGTTTCCTTGATTTTTCCTGTATTAAAGCAATGATGCAAGATTTAGCAAATGCAAGAGTAAATGACTGTTAGACATAACTTCTGATTAGTATTGCAGTTTTCACGAGGAGCATTTGCTCATCCTTGCAATATTACGCTGGCTAAAATATATCAACATCAAAAGACCCCAAACCCTACCTTCTGAGGTAATCTGAGACAATTACTGTAGCACACTAAATATTAAAACTATTTGGATGAATGTAGCACTTGTTTTTGGAGTTAAGTTCTTTTTTTCCTTTTTTTTTTTCTGTACAGCAAGAGGTCTGCCACTGTACTGGAATGCAAGATCTAATTCAAAAACAAAACCTGTATTTGTTTGAGTTGAATGGAGTCTGTTTCTGTCCCTCTCCCCGTCTTTCTCTGGGCCAATTAAAATGCAAATACACAAATAACAAGTACTTTCACCCACACAACATAGATAAAGAATAATGCCACTTGCATTGTTAAATTTTGTGGTTCTTGAAAGGTTGCCAATTGTTGTCCCTTATTCTCTTATAAATAAACCTAAAGGACATGTTCTATTTGTTGATGTTACTTTAATTATTTTTATTTGTAGTAATACTCCTACTCACCCCCTAACTATTAGATTTCCACTGTTGTTGTCTCATGGCAATTTCAATAAATGGTCATCTGTCCTAGGTTACAATGTAAGATGTAACCAAAATACTTATTCTATTATCATCACCACAAGCTGTTAAAACAGGTGGGGCTGTGCTCGTTATCCCCTACCACGACTCATCCTTGATAACTCCCTCTGCGGGCCTATCTCTGCATAACGGGCGATCAAGGACCCACCACATGACTCATAGAATTACATCACTGCATTGTGAGATGCTTTGCCCAGGGGGAGGAAGCAAGCATTCCCACCTGGATATAACCTGGGGTTTGGAACAGCACAGGTAGCCTTACCTACAGGGTTCTTAGAGGACAAGAACTACATAACCACCACTGGACTTTCTGAGGAGGACTAAACCTTTCTACAGGATCACCGCCTTAACAGAACCACTTCAAAGAGAACTGCAGCCACCACCCAATTGGACTGCTACCACCACACTGCCCGCAGGGTGTCAGGTCGTACCCTAGCTCTGTCAGGTTAAACCAGTGTTTCTGTATTATTGCTTTGTTATATATATATATAAATAAAAAACTGTTATTTCTATTTCTCTTGTAATTGCCTGAGAGCCCTTTAATTTCAAAATTATAATAACTCGGAGGGAAGCGGCTTACATTTTCCATCCCAAGGCAGCCTCCTGCCTTCCTTGGCAGACACTTGTCTTTCAAACCAAGACAAAATCTGTTAATGAGTACTCAAAAAATAAGCTATTTCTGCAAAAACGAGTCTATAAGGTAATAACTAGTTACTAGTTAAAGAACAATTATTCATTTATGCAAAGAAAGAGAGGGAAGGTTATACCAAAACCATTTAAAGCGTAACGCTCCAAAGAGATATGGACATGATTCTGACCTTGCTTATACTGAAGTTGATGGGGCTGTTAGACATGCTGTTTTTATCTGTCTTTTACAGTTTCAGCCAACAAGAGCTAGTTCATTCAGACCACTAGGACGCAGAGAACTTAAAAGTCTCTTACCAAATGTGTGTGTGGTCCACTGGGTTTTGCTCAGCAAAGCCCTTTACAGCCTCTGTAGCCACTGCTTGTACTAAACCCCATTTTTAACAGACAGTGAATGCCAGTAATCAAACTCTAAGTCAAGTGCTGAAGAAATTACCCTACCACTTTGTAGCCATTTCAGTAGTTAATTTAGCTTTCTATGGAGGCTCTGAGTCAGATTCAGATCCTGCATGATAAAGTATCTTTTAAATGGATGCTGTATTTTATTTGCTTTCAAGGACATGTGTCCATATGGGCTCCTCTGCTATGTTGCAGTAAGTAGGTACCAAATCACTACCCTAACCTGTGGCAAACAGAAAAGGTCCATTTTTTCCTGAGCAAAGAATCAACAGGTTCTGAGTCGTCCTGGAAGGATGAAACCTATCTTTAAACTAAAAACTTTTACCATGAAAACAGTGATGGAAGACATCAAAATAAGGAGTTGTCATGGCAACTGGCATGGTGAAGATAAGTATGTTGATAACAAATTACAAACAGATACAAAAAAATGAAGGAATAAATTGGATTGCTAATTAGGAATTCAGTTATACAGTTACACATCCTGAAGGGTGTGAAATATTTCCCCAGTTAACATCAACTATTTGGCTGGTGAACACTGACAGAGGTGTTACTGCGTGTTTCCTGCCCACTAGGCGTAGAGGGAATATTATATTGTGTTCTGAATTGCATTGAGTCAGGGACTTGTCTCTGACATAAAAAAGCAAAGCTCTTTGCTTTCCTTTCCTGTTTTTTCATGAGAAATGGAGAACTCTGGGCAGCAAACCTAAAGGTCGTCCCTTCACATCCAGGGCCTTGGATGGAACCTGAATAGAACAGCTCTGTCACCCACTAATCTATTACTTATTTCACTTTCTCTCACATCTTCCTATAAGACATTATTTCTTCTTCAATTATTGTTTTTATTAGTGCCAGTGTTTCAGGTGTTTGTCAAGAATTTCCACAGCCCTTTTTTGCATATGACATTGAAATACATAGTCTGTGCATTACAAAGGAGCTTACTAAAGTTGCAGAGCTAATAAAGTAAAAAGCACCAGAATTAACATGGTAACATCTGCCCTCTATGCAGTGCAAATCTGTTTTTCCTCACTTGGCCACCACTGTTGGAATGATGTGGCTAAGGAATCAGACTACGTTGTGAGGCACAACAAAATTTTATAGATATAGCCCTGTTTTAAGTCTAGCAGCATACAGCTGCTTATCTACCTACTGTTCTGTAATACTGTTGCACAGGAGTTTTGCTGTTTCATCCAGGTACTTGATAGAAATAAAACATCAAAGGCATAAATCCTTAAAGCATAAAAATTTGAAAGAAAAATTATAGAAACTTGGTATTAGAAGAACATCAGTCAGTTTTCTTAATTGTTGGGCAAGGCTTGTCTGTGGAATGCGTAGACTTTAGTACTAGTCTTCTATTTTCTGGTATGTCCAGAAGCCTGCTTTCTAACAGTGATGATTATGTTTGATCCTGTAGTCACAGAGGACAACAAGAATTATATACAGGTCTTGAAGTTTATGTCTTTCACTTCTTTTAGTCATAATAAACAATTCTTAAGAAAATGGAATAGGACTACCATATTCAATCTCACCAGAGAAAACTTATTTTGGAAGTTTCCACTAGAAAGTGTTGCCTTATCTATAAGTATTTCCTCATCTTCAGCACTGTATTAATTAATGGCTTTTTTAGGATTCCTTAGTCTCATCAGACTTTTCTTTTTCATAAAATCATAGAATATCCTGAGTTGGAAGGGACCCAAAAGGATCATCAAGTCCCACTCCTGGTCCTACACAGGACAGCCCCGAGATCACACCTTGTGCCTGAAAGCACTGTACAAGTGCTCCTTTGAATATTGTCAGGCTGATGCTGTGACCACTTCTCTGGGAAGCCTGTTCCAGTGCCCAACCACTCTCTTGGGGAAGAACCTTTTTCTAAGATCAAAACTAAGCTTCCCCTGACACAGCTTCATGTCATTTCCTCAGGTCCTGTCACTGGTCAGCAGAAAGAAAAGATCAGTGCCTGCCTAGTCTCTTCCCCTCATGAAGAAGCTGTAGACTGTGACATGGTCTCATCTCAAGTCTCCTCTTCCCTACTCAGAATAGATCAAGTGACCTCAGCCATATGACTTCCCCTCAAGGCCTTTCACCATCTTTGTGGCCCTTCTTTGGATGCTCTCTAATAGCTCAGTATCTTTCTTGTATGGAGGTGATCAAAACCACCCCAGCACCCGAGGTGAGGCCACCCCAGTGCAGAGCAGAGCAGGACAATCCCTTTCCTCGCAAGGCGTTGCGATGCTGTGCCTGATGCCCCCCCCAGGACGCACTTGGCCCTCCTGGCTGCCAGGGCACTGCTGACTCATGTTCAATTTGCCATCAACCAGAACCCCCATGTCCCTCTCCACAGGGCCGCTCTCCAGCCTCTGATTCATCAGTCTGTCCATACATCCAGGGTTCTCCTTCTGAATCTGACACTTGTCTTTGTTGAGCTTCATATATTTGGTGATTGCCCAACCCTCTGATTTGTGAAGGTCTCTGTGGAGGGCCTCTCCGCCTTCATGGGAGCCAACAGCTCCTTCCAGCTTAGCATAACTGGCAAACTTAGTATACCCTCTAGTCCTTTATCCAAGTTGTTTATGAAGATGTGGAGGAGCATTTTTAAACTTTATTTAATTTATATTAATCTATTTGCTTTCAACTTAACCTGACTTTCACAGACAGTTGATCTGGGTTTTTTTTTGTGTGTTTGGCAGTAAGTATTAGGTATCATATATCAGAAGATACTAGTTTTGTCTTGATGTGTGACCATATAACAGAAAACAACTTAGTGGGACAACTGTTCTAGGACTTATTCATTGAAAAGTTGACTTGATCTCTAATGTATAGTGCTCCTAACAGTCTACCAGTCTTCCTTTTATAGTTAAGAATTTCTGTTGGTAAAGCTATTACCAGCCACCAGCTTCTTTCATATTGTATCCACAAGCTCTCTTCTGTTATCTCAGTCCTCCTCATCCATATTTAAACTTGCACCTTAAGTCCTGTGTTCACTTTTGGAACCCTCACTACAAAAAAGACATTGAGGTACTGGAGTGTGTCCAAAGAAAAGTAGCAGAGCTAGTGGAGGGTTCTAGAGAATAAGTCTTATGAGGAGCAGCTGAGGGAGCTGGATTCTTTCACCTGGAGAAAAGGAAGCACAAGGGACACCATATTGCTTTCTATAACAACCTGAAAGAGAGTTGTAGTGAAGTGAGGGTTGGCCTCTTCTCCCAGGCAGCAAGCTATAAGCAAGCTATGTGGTGGTTTGAATCTGAGTTGATGAACAGTAGTTTAGACCAATAACGCTTCTTGAAATTTACGCATTTAAGCTGCATGGAGACACGGAAACTTCCCTTTCGGTGTTCGAGACTCCTGTGGGGAAGGGGGGAAAATGGCCCCCTGGACTCCATTTCTTGGAGCAGCCCCGGGCCTCCCCTCCCCTGGTGCTGTGGCACAGGCCCTGAGTAGCTGCGGGAGAACCCCCTCAGAGCTGTGGGCAGCTAAGAAACAACCATTAAGCTGCTGCATAGCCAGTACCACCCGGCACGGCTTCTAAGGACTGGAGGGCCCCCTCCCTCCCCACGTGGCCCCGCGCAGACCCAGCAGGAGTCGATAGAGCTTTCTGCGACCAACATAGCTAGAGTCGAGCTGAGGAGCCAGCCTCATAAAGGGAAAGAGGCTTTTTCTCCAACATGAAGCCGAAAGAAAATCATGGAGACTTCAGGGTCAGAAGGAAAGAGAAAGTAAGTCATGGGAGACAGAGCTGAAGATGGCAACAGGAAAAGAGGACGGAGTCACGCCCAGTGCGAAGCTTAAAAATACTTTTACAGGCCGTGGTAAAAACCGTAATATCAAAAACTGTTCTTTTTTCTTTAATCCACTTAAAGACATGGGGAATGAGAATGTTGTGTGCAGCCTATGGAAAAAGAAACGTGACCACATCAGGTCACCTCGGAACAATAAGAGACTTTTAGAGATTTTGTGAAGAAGAGAGAGCAGTTGCTTTTAAGCTAGAATTTACTTATCCTTAAAAAAGAAACACCCCATGTGTGGCCCATGATGGCATTTGTGGGAAGACTGCAAGATTCATAGGAGAGATGTTTTTCACAGCAGCAAAAATTTTCTGGGTGGGTCTGTTGCCCTTTGAGCAGTTTGGAAACCACGTGCAGCAAAAGAAAACCTGCTTTCCTTAATTAGTGGAGAGACTTTTAAGAACTATAATACTGACCAAAATCATATTTTTTTTATCTTTTGTGAGAGCTGGGTAAAAAAGGGGAGGTGCTGGAGGAAAAAGGGGTTTTGCTTTAATTTCTTATTATTTCTTTTTACTTTTAATTCTGTTAGTAATAAACTTCTTCATATTTAAAGTTTTAAGCCTGCTTTGCATTCCCCCTAATTCTTATCTCACAGAAGGTAAAAAATGCAAACAAAACCACTACAGAGAGGAAATAGCCTCAAGTTCCACCAACGGAGATTTAGATTGGATATTAGGACAAATTTCTTCATGGAAAAGTTGGTCAAGCACTGAAACAAGCTGTGCAGAAAAAGTGTTGGGGACATCATCCCTGAAGGCATTTATAACACAGGTAGATGTGGTATTTAGGGACATGATTGTCTTGGCAATACTAGGTTAACCGTTTCAGTTAGACTTAGTGATCTTAAGAATCTCTACACAACCTGTTCTAGTGCCTAACCACCCCCACTGTAAATATCTCATCTAAACCTAGGCTCTTTCTATTTAAAGGCATTATGCCTTGTCCTAGCACTACATGCTTTTGTAAAAAGTCCCTCTAAGGATTTCTTGTATGCTCCATTTAGGTACTTGAAGGCTCCTACAAGGTATCCCTGAAGCCTCTCCAGGCTGAATAGCTGGAAATGTTTTAGCCTGTCCTTATAAGTGAGGTGCTCCAGCCTTCTGCTTACCTTGGTGATCCTCCTCTGGACACCACCCAAAACATCCATGTCCTTCTTATGCTGGTGGCCACAGAACTGAATGATATACTCCAGATGAGGTCTTACAAGAGAGAGTAGAATTGATTGTGTGTTTGTTCCAGCCCACTGTCTTTGCCTGTTCACCATGAACAGATCAAATCCGTAGACTGTCCCAGAAAGCAAGGATCATTGTTTATGGATTGATGTGAGAAAAACAACAGTGGTACCATGCATCCAGCAGATATAGTATATTTGCTGAGGAACTTAGAAGAGTCTAGCTCTGTGAAGAGTGTCAAGCACCATGTCAACCACTTGCAGCAGTTTCATTAACTGCAGTCAAACTGAGCTTCGAATCACTAGCTCTTGGTGGCTAAATATCCATATATGAAGCTTTGTCGGAGACTGCGAAAGATTGATGTCTCAAGACATTTTGGGATGCATGTGTGTGTATGGGACGGACAAGTAAGGCCTTGCCCTGGGGAGACACTGAACTGCCCCACACCTGCCACCAGCCCTAGAGCCTGTATCCCAGCTCTGCAGCGCCTGCCAATCACTGGCACAGAGGAGTCAGGGCTCCACTCTTCCCTAGCCCAGCTCCTTAGTGGCCAAATGACCAGAAGTCCCACCCGGGACGTGGGACCCCAAAAGCCAATGAGTATTTAAAGGTGAACATGAGACCTACACATCCTGACCTTACCTTCCTCTTGGAGTTTTAATGTGAGCATCGCTGGAAACCAGGAGCTGGTAGCTATATGTGTGTTTTTCTGTATCTTGTCTGTTTTTCTTTCTTCTAATTTCCTCTTCTTGGAACATTTTGAGTAAAATTGAACAGTTTTAAAGTTTGCTAAATTGAATGAGCTAAGTTAATGCTCTGAGAAGTGTTTTATGTTAAATGGAGGTTGTACTAAACCTTTTCCCAGAGTTCTTTGATTTTTCTGTAATTTGCCAGTAAACCTTTGTCTTATTTTGGCCTCGAGAACATCTGGTGGGTATTTCTCCCGTGAGTTTTACCGAAATTACTAGAACCACTGTAAACCCCTGGTTTTGGGGGCCTTACAAGCTTTTTCTCTCAAAGAGAAAATACAGGATTTGATTCCTTTTATAATTATGACACTTATCATTTAAGGTGTAAGAGAAACACAACCCACTGCTTTTCCAGTGTTCTTGTTACTGAACCCCTGTATACTGAGCCAGTAGCTTGCATAGATATTGTGTAGGAGAGATGGTCTTTTTCGACTGTGGTCAAGGTTTCCTCAGCTCTTTTTGCCTGCTGCACAGCAAAGATTTTGCTACCAGTTATCAACATATTTTAGGAGAATTACTGTGAGAAATTCAGGTCGAACTTTGATTTCAAATACACAGACACTTATGACCTTATGAATATAGCTAGTGATCCCAAGATGATGTAGGGAACTAGTCCTACTGTGGACTTTGTCAAGACCATCAACCATAGGCATGCAGCAACCTACCCACCCATTAGCAATAAAAATAAACAAATAGATCACTGTCAAAACTAATGAGGAAATAAATCACTTTTTTGTCAGTTTCTATAAAAGCAAGACAGTTTGTGGTCTTTCTTCCCCCACTCTCTCTGTTGTTTTCCAGAAAAAAAAGGAAACATATGGTGATCATTGTAGAAAACAAATGTGTAGAGAAGAATTTTGATACAACCTCGGGTGCAATTTAATTATCCACGCAGAAGCTATGTTCTTTGGTCAAAATGTATGATCTTTATTTCAAGGAGAACCAGGCCTGCATATTAAGGGATTTAAAATTGTCTGTTTCATTCTGGTGTTTATGTCAAGATTTCTCTGTCTCTTTTAAGTACATGCATAAAGCCTGGCCTGTCCCTATTGGAACACTTCAGAAATTTCTAGGGTGCTTGGAATAACATACTTTTTAGCCAACAGTTCCTCGTGGAAAGTACAATTCTGTGGTTTTGCCTGAGGAAATTTAGTTATCCAGTAATATATTTACTACTCAAAATTGACACTTGGCAGTACAGTGGTTTGTGGCAACTTGACTATAAACAATGTTAGGTCTTGACTCCATGTTCTATAAGTTCTTACATGTATATACGGGGGAGGTGGGGTTGAGGGTGTCTCTGTGTGTGTGCATTTATATTTACGCATATTGGTTTTGCTGTATGGACAGAGAGTGAAACATTTTCAGCTTCTTCTCAGTCCACTTTATTGCATTGTCTAACAATATCTCAATATTAGACATGATAATGAATAAAGAGAAAACTTCCTAAGAAGGATTTGAAGTCAGCCAGAATTCAGAAAGAGATATCAGGAACATTAAGAGATGTATGACATGAAGGTCTAGTTTAACTACATTATATAAACAAGGTTGTTTTCCAGCTGCTTTCAGATTCCTTCCGCATAACTCTGGCAGAAATCGACAAGGCTGGGTCACCCACCGAGAAATTAGCACATTTGCTTGGTGCCAGCCACTCCATTAACACTGGGTTCCTTTTTCCTTTATGGGACAATGAACTATTGCTAACTTGCTTTGCGTGTAAAGAAGCAGACCTTTGTTGTCTGAGCAATTTCTTGTCTTGTTCTTTCCACCTTATCTTCTTAAAGGATATGTTTATATTTCAACTGCAACAATCTCTTCTTTGTACTCATGCAAAATACACACTATTTGAAATCTTAGCTATTATTTAAGTTCAAAATTTAAATATTATCCAAGATATTTGCTATATGTTAATTTTGATAAGTTTTCAGTCCTGTGGCACTAAATGAAAATATAAAACCAATACAGATGATTGACCCTGAGACACAGTGTAGTTGATTTGGATATTTCAGTGCCCCTACGGCAGAAGTTTAAAAGTTGACAGTCGGACAGGTAGTTGTACACAGTTACACTTAATTTTATGTTTTTACAGAACTCAAAATATTTCTGAATTTTTTTGAAACAATAACAAACTTATATGCCAAAGTCTCCTGAATTTTGACCTCTCTCCTGCTTTGGATGTGTTAATTAATCCTCCTATTTCGATTAAAACCACACTACAAAGGAAACAATTCTACAAAAAGATAACAGATGGATTTCAGACTCCCAAATCCCCGTGACTACCCAGTAGAAGCTGAGTACCTAATTCATAATACTGCTTTGAGAAATCTTTCCAAACATCACCCAGAGTAAGCCATATGTTTTCAATTAGAACAGCAAACCAGGCTAAGTTTGTTCAGCCTTCTCACAGATACGGTTTTGAGAAAAGGCTGCATTTCAAAGATGTGAAATCCTCAAACCTCTACATATCATGCATGCTACAGACTTTATAAAATTACCAGATACATTACAAGTGCAAAAAGTTTATTTTACTAGAACTAGGGAAGAAGGAAAGGAGTAGGAGCAGAAGGGTCCTAATTTCATGTAAATTCACACAGATTTAGTCTTTTTAGTGAAAATTACAAAAGAACTGCTGGTAAAATCTGCTTGACAAAACCAGGTCTTATTGTTGAACATAATCCCACATGTTATGGAATACTCCAGTCATCAGTTGAGGTCAGGTGTCCCAGCTGTGTCCCCTCCTAGCTTCTTGAGCACCCCCAACCTATTCATTGTGAGAAGCAGGAAAGACCTTAACAGTGTGTAAGCACTCCTCAGCACTAACTGAAGCATCAGTGTGATCAAGAGTTTTGGTCACAAATCAATGCATAACCCCACACAAGTAACTATGAGGAAAATTAACTGTATCCCAGCAAAACCAATACAAAATGCCTAGAACATCTGTGTTCCAAGGAAATAGAGGTCAGGAAACAAAAAGATAACTTTTAACCATTTTTTTATAAACAACTGCTATTTTAATACCAGTCCATTTAGAAATATACAAGGAAATAAAACCATTGTTTTCTACATCTGTGGATTTTATAATTGCAGCAGCCATGTGATTTGGTTGTAGGTCTGACAACTATTCCCAGAGCTGAATTTGGTCAGGGAAAGGAATTGATTCTTCTCTAACCAGTTGAAGCTGAAAAAAGCAAAATATAGCTGAACATTTGCAATACATCTTTGAGAAATGTATTTTGGTTTATATTAATTACATTATTCTCTTAAGATGTAATGGAGAGCTGTTCTGCTTAAGCATCAGTTTGGAGGGAGGTTGTAAGCTTTTTTACAAATTAGTGGATCTAAATTATATTCTATGTAACTCAAAGGAATTCTGCCAGGAAAAGAAAATAACAAAATAAAAAAGCTTCGTAACGGATGTCTGCTTTTTAAATTCTAAATTGAATCAAATAGCTAAATTCTAATTTTTTTTAGGAAAGCGGAAGGAGAAGGAGGAGGAGAAGTGAGGAAGTTGCATTAGTGGCATAAACTTAGGAACAAATTTCTGTACAATGAATTCCAAACTACATTTTAGACTTTTTTGCCCCCTGGCCCAGAAAAAAAGGACATTCTTGGCTTTGTTTCAGAACATTAGACCAGAAAGTTTTATATTCATCGGTAAAATATCTTACTTCTAATTTAACAGTGAATCTACATATTTTAGGAAAGAACCCCAATATAAAACGAGAAAACAGTTTCTTTTCCTCAACTATTTTTTTTGCTTGCTTCCTTCCTCCTTTTCCTCTTCCCTTCATCTTTTCTGAGAAGAGTAATATGATTAAAAAATAATTTAGCATTTGGAACTGATTATTATAGAAGTTTGTAAAATCTGCTTTTCAAAGTTCTCTAATGATGCAAACTCCACCACAATCTTACAGAGCTTCTCCCATTTTGTCTCTAACATGAAAATACTGTTGATGTGTTATTTCCATGGTACCATTTGTTCTTACTGAAATTCATAATTTATTTTCTGTGATAAGAGATCATTTAAGAGAATATAAGCATGTGATTCTCTGTGTGTTATGCTAGGGGTTTCTTAAGCAAAACGTAACAAAAATACTTTCCAGTTCCAAGCTGTAACCTTAGAAGTATTATTCTGAAGGACTTTGAGTCTTCACAAAAGTATCACAGAACGACAGAATTAACTAGGTTGGAAAAGACCTTTGAGATCATCAAGTCCAACCTATGACCTAAAAGTAATCTTGCTAGTATCCAGACTATCAACAGATATTTAAGCCTAACAAATAATATGTTTTTATTCTATGGTGCAAGTTCACGTAGTCTTTTGGAAGAGAGTTCTCAGGGATAACTTTTTTTGATTGCTGGAGAGATAAGCCCTTTTCGTATGTTCTTAATCATTCTTCAGACATACTGTTTCTCTTCCTTTAGAACCTTGGCCACTCAAATCAAAAAGAAAGTATTGAAAAATGTCTTTAAAGCGTACCTCTGTGCACTGCTATCTTCTAAGTGGTGGCGAATAGGTTATGAATTTTATCTAAATTCATTCTTATTACTTCATATTTGTGTCTGCTTACTACTCAGTGTTGGGATTTAAGCCCGCCTGGAAATCAAAGCACCACGGAGCCTCTCACTCAAACACCCCCTTTCTTCCCCACTTCACCCCAGTGGAATGGGGATGAGAATCATAGTAAAACTTGTAGGTCAAGATAAGAACAGTTTATTAATTTAAAATAAAGTAAAATACACTAATAATGGTAAGTGATAATAGTAATGATAATAATAAAGGAAAAACAAGTGATAAACAATGCAAGTGCTTATCACTCACTACCGATGCCAGAAGCCACTTCCCAAACCCAGATCTGCCCCTTCTAGGTAACTTCCCCCAGTTTATATACCGGGCATGACATTCTGTGATATCATATATATATCCTTTCAGCCCTTTTGAGTCACCTGTCCCAACTGTGCTCCCTGCCAGTTTCTTTTGCTTACCTCCTCACTGGCAGAGCATGAGTTGAGGAAAGTTCCTTCACTTACGATAAACACAACTTAAGAAAAAAGACAAGCACCATGCTCATTCCAAATCCAAAACACAGCACTGTAACAGCTCTGTGAAGAAATTAACTCTATGCTAGCTGAAACCAGGACATTGAGTCACAGAAGAAAGCTAATGCCTGTCTACAAAATTTGAAAGAAGAAATGCATCATGACCAAACATTTTGATAGCTCAATTCCCTACAGAACAAGGGAGAGGAAAAAAATAGAGAAACTGACACAAGAATTCTCTACACGAAGCAAAGCTCAAGACAGAAGTCTCATTTGTGAGTAATTCCAGGACACTGATTATGAAATTAAAAGATGATCTAGTCTTTTCAACAGTACAAAAAGATGACTTGTAAGGCAACAGAAACTTGGAGCCATTATAAGGTTTTAGGTATGAGGTATTAGTTGTCACATTTCACACGCTGCTTTAACAGATGTTCTGCACGTCTTCAGAGGCCCCAAAGAGATACAGGGTTAATGGCAATAATTAAATTCTAGGGTTAATGACAATGATTAAGTTCTAGTAATGTTTGTCTGCAGAGGCTGAAAGAAGAGCACCCATACCTCAAGGTGATAAAATTCTCAAACTGGAAAATTAAAAAAAAGCACATTTGAATAAAACTTTGAGGTGTAAAAAGCTTCCCTAGCTTTTCTGGTGAAAAGGTAGCACATGTCAGATTTGCTACACTTCCAAGATACATCATGGTCCTAAAACATATCAGAAGTTCAATAAAAAATTCATATGGACCCTTTTCTCTCTGACTTGCATCCTGACAATGTCACATAGTAATTATAAGTCTGGGGAATAAGTGACTCCTCTGAAGAACAAAATTAACTTTATCTTAAAAAATTTACATTACAACTAGCTGCTAGAAAGTTCAGCACTTTAACGTGCTGCTCTATACTGTGAATCTCATTTGTCTTCACCTTTAAACCCTGCAAGTATCAAAATTTAGTCTTATATATTCTTCTGGTACAAATTCTTATAGCTCTGCTCTATCTAAGACTCTTGGTCAATTTACAATCTCTGCTTCAGAAACATATTCTGAAGGTTGGTGTAACTCCTGTAAGCTGCATTTTACCTTTATGAGATGATTTTCCAATGATGCTGAAACTGTGCTCAGCTAACCTCAAACAAGACTTACACCAAAAACTCAGAAGCACAGGGGAGACACCATAAAAATGCATCTAAAAAAAGTCTGAACAACTGAAAACAGTTCATCAAAATTATGAGTACTTCCTCCCAGAAAGTGAACAGTATATGACAAGTAATTTTTTTAAAAAATAAAAAGGGAGAAAGAACAAAGAGATCTTCAGAATTTTGATAAGAAATGTGTTAAACATCATGTTTATAATCAAATATGTGTGTGTGTGCAATATCACACACACAAACTCTTAAATAAATAAATAAACCTATGTGATGTACTGTGTTTTAATTATGTCATGTCTTGAAAGAACACATTATTGCTAATACTTGCTTGGTGTGCCCTGTCTATTGCTGGGATCTAAACCAGACAATGCAGATTCTTAAATGCCAGTGCCTTTAAAAGGCTATCTTATTTCCACTAACAGGGTTATTTTTAAATCTGAATGAGTGTGTTTTATGTTTTTCCATGTTCTTGAAGAGGAAATCACTTTTTAATATCCTTTCCATCTCCAAACAGAATATATAGTTTGAAAAATCAACTTGTTATCTTAGCAATGTATACAGAATGTATGCAGACTATATATAGTAAGAAATATCAAGGTATCTTTTGTGGGGAACTGTATAGAAATATAAAGAAATACAATATAAAAATATAAATAAGATACATATGCATTTTCCCTAAGACATTCTTTGCTTGTTCTTTGAAAATTCTGAGGTACTATCATTTCCTTTTGTGAATCCATACTTGCTATTTTTAATCAAATTACGGTTTTATATCTATCCCACATGTCTTGGATGACTAGCATTTCCAGCGGTTTTAGCCTTTACTGAATTTAATTTTATGGCTTTGTCGATTAAGGTGTCACCCATAGATCCTTTCTCAAACATGGTGTAATATTGGCTTCTTGTCTCATGCCTCCTCTGCTTTCAATTAGCTATCCTATACAAGCAGAAGATTGAATTAATGCTTTATAAAGATGAAGGTAAAAATCCAGTACTATTGATATAGCCTATTCTTGGAATGTTTTAGTGATCTGATAGACTATGTAGCTGCTACAAGAATCCTAAGCTGTCTCTCATGTCTGGTTGCCTGTCAGACACCAAAAAGTGTTGTTTTGGGGCATAATTCTGTGGGTTTTGCTTTCATCTATCTATGCCATGAATTTAAGGTATCCAAACTTTATAAGAGGTGACATCTGAAAGTGTGCAATGGTTACAGGTCATGTGGGAATACACAGAAACTACAAAGAAGGCACACCAATGGAGATCTTTTTGGCTATTTTGCTAGATGCCTTGGCATTTTTGAAAGGCCTATGTTATGCAGCTTTTTCAGATACTTTCATTTGATTTTTAATCTTAGTTATTGTGTTTTATTTTGGATGATGTTAATGTTTTGGTTTTTTTTACATAAAGTATGAAATTCTACAGTTTGTACCAATTCTTACATTTGTTGTTTTCAAATGTGTAGAGGAGATGTTTGCTACTTTCTGAAACTCTCTTGGAGAAGTAAAAACAGATCTCTCATTTTAAACCTCAAAGCCTATAAAAAAAAAACAAACAAGAAAGTAATGAACACGGGAAAAGCTAGCAATTCTTATTCTTCTTTATAAAGTGTTTTGAAAATGATCAGAATGCAACTGATGAGAAGAAATCTACTTGGTTTTGCAAAGAACCTGCAGTTTTTCTAGAGTATGATATACTCTGTTTAGTTTTGAAAAAGCTTGACTCATACTTCAGGGAAGGTTTCTAAACCTTAACGGTGTTAATTGTCCCATCAACCACGGCAAAATGAAGAATCATATAAATTCTGCCTAACTGGAACTGAATTGTCACTCAAGTTCCTTAACGTATTAGCATTATTTAAAAATACATTTAGCTATCAAAACACTGACTTAATCCACTTGATCAGAACTTGGAGTTCACATAAAGGCTTGTGTGAAATAAGAATGCTGTATAATCTGATTATCAGTAAATAAATGTGAAATATGATCTGGCTACAAGATGGAGTGGAAATATTTGTTCTACATTATGAGGTTTTGCTAATAAAGTACCACTAAGATAAAAATAGAAAGAAACAAACAAAAAACCAAGTAGTTTTGTGAAGTCAGTATCTGCTTCAAATGAGAATTTGATAAAAGTGTCATGACATGTCAGTGTTCTCATTGGACACAGCTAAATCTAATCAATGTTTTGGGTATTTCCCCCCTCCCACTCCAGAACGGAATAATCTGGATAAACTGTGTAATCCTGCTTTTCAATACAACACTGTTGTTTACTAAGAATTTAGCATCATGATATTGGTATTTTGGGTTCTATTATAACAGCTTCTGGAGTCACAGAATTCCAAGATAAAGTTTTCTTTGCTTTTTTTTAATGGAAGTTTCTCAAGCTAGTATTTGTGGATATTATTTTGGAAGTGTAGAACCATATATATACTAGTGTCCTGGACAAACCCAGACGCAGTCATCTAATTCATTCTAATCGCTAATGGTAGTGTGTTTCTACACCTGGGAACCATGTCTTTTTTTCTGAAGAAACCAAAGCATTAAGATTGGATAGTAAACAAAGTTTAGTTTTAAATATACCTTATATGATTTTCCTTTTGGTTTTTGTCTTTTTGTTGTTGTTCTCTAGAGCCTCTTTTTAACATTACTGCTGACTTCTTTTCTTTTAGAACTTTAAACAAAAGAAAACAAAGCCAAATATTCTCACTCAAATTTACTGAACTGTTTATTGCTTGCTTGTTTTTCCCCTCTTGTATGTTAAGGAATTAGAATAGCTACACTGTTGAAAGCTACATATTCTACTGCTGTTGCTGTTGAAAACAAGAAACATAAGTGATGGCAAACGCCTCTAAATTTAAATATTCAAATATAGGATATGAAAAATGTAATCTTTAGTTAAACTTCCCCTAGTTGTCTGATGTAGCATAAATGAAAGTGATTAGGTTGGTGGTTTGCACTGAAAATTAGTTTTATCCAGGTGTAAGTGTACTGCAGGATCAACCAGATTACATAACATACTTCAGCCAAAAATTGTCAGAATTTTACTGTATTTTCAACTCAGTAATGTACTGTTAGGTAAATATGTAAATGGTGTACTTTGGAATTCCTGCGAGATTGCACAGGATTCACTTACGATTCAACACTGAACTGTAATGTCATCTTATTTGCTTCAAGGAGCAAAACATTTTATATATGTATACTGTTGTTATGATTATTAAGCTGTTAAAGAATTAGTTGCTACAAATTCATATATACTTTTTTTTTAGACCAAGAGATTACTTGCTTAAACAGGGAAACTTCAGTGAAAAATACATGTGTCTCACAATTTTGCTTTTTTATTCCTCATGAAATGCTTCTAAAATCCCTGCTGTGATATTACTATCTGAAACTTGACTTCATCTCACCTGGAAAAGGTGAGAAAGAGGTCTCTTAGTTTGCAGAAATCTTGATTAGAGTTAGGTTCTAGAGCTAACAATCTGAAAAGAGTAGGTTTGGCAGGTGAAGGTTGTATCTAAGAAGCTTCCTCAATGCTTGTGGTTTTTTTCTGTTTTGTATTCCCCTGCATACCTCTTTTATTCCTCTTTGACATGTTTCCATGGACAGCTGCTGCATCATAGACTTTTTCTATGGCTGGAGAGTATAGAAACCTTCCTCCTTTGTCCCATCAAAACTGCTTTTAAGTAGTCTACAATGAATCTGTCCAAGCACCAGAAAGCAGTGTCCTGCCACCATCATTTCCCAGAGGAACAGAGGTAGGTGAATATGAAGTTGAGTTCATTGCACAGAATTTTGTCTGTCATCACAAAAGAAGAGTAGTTCTCTAAACTAAATATAAATTATCAATTTAGGATGTTATATAAATATAAAATATCAATCTAGGATGTTGGAATTACAACAGGAATGCTATCTGCGGACCACAGTTTTAAGAATGTTTGTTTTAATATTCATTAAAGTACATCTGATGGACATTCCTTCTGCTTTTTCCAGAATTTATTGCCTAAAAGTTAAAATATCCGGAATTTTTAAAATGGAACCAGCTATAGATTCTCCAAAAACTCATTACTACCTGTACAGTATTGTCAATGACTGCGTTTTGAAAGAATTTACTGGAACATGTAAACCTTACCTAAACCACATTCTTAAATGGAATTTCAGATTTTTCACCATGCATTGTCTAAGATTGCTTATTCAAATGCATTCGGGAAGGAGGGGAAGAGGGGAGAAGAAAAGACTAAGAAAATCCCAGATCACAGACTGGGTGTTTTTTATTCTTTGTCTTTTGCATCCTTTTGTAGCGCATGATGTAGAGAGGAGATGACCATCTGAACCTCTTCTTACAGGTCTGTAGAGTAGTTCAACTTTTTGTTAAAAGGAAATGACTAGCATGATTTGAGTTATGTTACATGTCACTGAAGTTCCTTAGCACTCACCCCCTGCCCTGCCTCTCATAAACCTGAGATGTACAGCCTCTGCACACACCTAAGTAGAGAAGCTTAGGCTGTCTCAGATTTGGTACTAGCTTTGAACAGACAGGCTCTACATACATTTTTCTATCTGTTTGCACTTTGCCAAAAAATTCTTCTATGTTTCAAACATAACATGTTAAAGAAAATCTTTCCTATATCTGTTTTAAGCCACATAGAATTAGGAAAATTAAAATGTTAGCACTTCCTTTTCTTTTTCCTTTATTTTTGAAATAGATATTAAAACCCTATCTAACTTGGATGTCTCAGTCACCAGAGGGAAATGAGGGAAACAGAATGATGTCACCGAAAGGAAGGCATTGTCAGGTAGCCACTTCGGTGGTTTGTTGAAAGCAGCTTAAAAAGGTGAACTGTTTAAGACGTGTTATACTTACCTTGATGTCAGTGGTCAGCATGAGTCCTGAGCCTGAATTGGGATTATAAACATTGCTTATGTTTATAAACATTTTTTTGTCTCTAAAACAGGGTCAATTTAGTGGTTTGTTCTATAAAGTGCTGTAAATTTAATGGTTTATTCATCACTCTGAAGAAATATGTATTAATTTGAACAATAAATGATTCAACTTCTTTCTTCCTGTTTTTTCAGTTAGAATACGTGTGCTCCACATACCATTTGTCCAAGACACTAGGGGACACCAGAGTTTAAATCCATCTCTTAAAATCAAATGGGGATGGGAAAACAATTCAAGTAAAAATGCTCCCTTCATTCTTACTCATTTTTGCATGTTAAAAAAGAAAAAGAAAAAAAAAGCAACAATGGCACAATAAAAAGTTATCTCAAACTTTCCATCTAAATATAACTCAGTAGGTCATGTTAAGGAAGACCATATTGTGTTATAAAGAGATCTGTTAGGTAAATTCAATGTTTGGCAATAGGTGGTTCCAAGGACAATCAAATGCCACCTTGCCTAAAATGGAATTGGAATGGATATATTAGTATTTTAGATCATCAGGAAAGAATAAATTACTGGCTCAGTGACCACTGATGAAACCAGGTGCCTGAGTTATTCCCTCCTACATGTGTGACTTACTGTACAGTCATTGTTTTGCAGAAAGTATTAGACAATCATAAAACTTAACAAGCAAGCAAGCTAAAACATCTAAAACAAACAAGCAAACAAGCAAACAAATGAAACACCCACAACAAACCCCTCTGGCAAATATTTCTCACTGTTCAGTGCTCAATTATAAATTACCTATCTCCAGTCCAAAAGGCTGCATTTCAACAGTGAAAATAATAAAATGAGATAAGGAAAATGGGCAATAGCTGGAATTAGGCACCAGCTCTTAAAGTGTTGAAAACCAAGCAGCTGTAATCTGCACACAAATAAAACTAAGATGTTTGGACAAGATGCTGACAGTCACACATGTGGAAATAAGCTTTTTTTTTTCTTTTTTCTTTTTTTTTTTTAATGGAAATTGATAGAAAAGGCTGAAACCAGGATGAAGTACTGGAGCGGCAACCAATGTTACAATTCCTCACTTATGTAGCTATTACCCTAAATATTCTGAATGAAATAGGAGGAACATTTGTATGGTTATTGGTCTTGTAACAAAGCTAGACTTTGGAAGGTCCTGAATTCAACATATGCATTGCACAACCCTTGTTTTTCTTTGTAATTTACCAGTAAAGCTGCACAAATAGAAAAGGCATATGGTGCTCATGGAAAAAATTTGCAGGAAATTCTGTACACTCTTCTGCTATAAGTATTTCATCAGGGCTGTTCCTCATGCAATTCACTCTCTGCTGTCAGAAATTGTACTATATTATGGAAGAGAAAAACTCAAGGTTCAGGATAAGAAGTTAGAATGACAGGCAGGCAAACCTGGAACCTCACAACGGCTCCTAGATTAATTTTAATCAGATTTCTTCCACTTCCTGTCAGCTTTCAGCCTTGAAAATGCTGTATGGGTTTTGTAAGTCAAACATTATTTCTAGATCTTTTATCTCCATTGATACTAAAGATTTCTAATTGAAATTATGATAGGAAATGCCTTAATTGCAGAAGAGTCCGATTTCATCTCTCGATTGTACTGGCTGTGCAATCACAACAGTACTTTCTGAGGTGAAAGTGCATACCTCCAGAAGTTTTACATTTGCTAAACAGCTAAGTCATATGGGAATTTGACAAACCAAATCTGACTCAGTTTTATTTCACAAAAACACTGAGACAGTGTTTGGTCTAAACTTACATGAGAAGTTCTCCAGAACTTCTAAAAGCATAAATTTAACTCCCAAACTTCTGCTCCAACTGCAACATCTTCTCTTCCTAACTGTTAAAAATAAGTATTAGTAATAATAATTTTATATATATATATATATGTAGAAGTACTAGCTGCTGTGAAGAGCTCAGTTCAATACCAGCATTTGACCTAACACAGCTTAATTACACCTTAATTGCAAAGAGCAAGTAAAGTCCAAAGAGATTTTACAGATCTTGTCCATGTGCCAGGCACTTTATTCCCTCTCTCACAATGCCAGGAAGAAGGCTTTTGCAAAGACAGTGTAAAAGGCAGCTTTTACAACTGGCATTTTGGAGAAATAAATGGTATATCTTGCTCCTCTGCCTCTGAAACCACTATTGCACGCCACTGCGACAAGATACTGGATTCAATGAACCACAGATCTGGTTTGCTATGCCTATTTCTATGTGATTTATTATAGCATTTAAGTTTAGAAGAACCTTTTGCCCCATGTACACTGGCCTCAGCAGTACTGCAGTTACTTGAAGGTCAAAGGAGATGTCATCCAACAGACTCCACCACTCCCTGAGAGTCTGCAAAGTACAGAAATGTGTAAGTAGTATCTAAGTCATCTCACTCAACCTAGATTTCATATGCTTCATCCCAGAAAATATGATGTCTCTTCTATTTAGTAAAAAAACCACACTTGAAAATTCACAATTTGTTAATCAAAAAAGAAAATCTGAAATTTGCTGAATTACACTGCTAAATTTCCATAGTCCTTCAACAGGCTACAAATCAGTTTACTTGTCCACAAAACACATTCAATATGGCCAATTGCACCATCCTTATGTATTTACAACCTGTGCAATTAATTGCTTGTGTTCTGTTTGTCTTATAATGAAAGCCATGTTTCTAGTGTGTCTGATTACTTTTTTAATCCCCAAACGTCTAATGAAAATCTCTGCCTAGTTTTTAAAATCTACTATCAGACCTAGATGTAATGCAAAATGAAAGAAACCCTAAGAAGTCTGTCATAATTCACATTTCTTCCATATGATATGAAGAATTAGAAGATATGTGGGACAGAAATGTTTGTGTTACAAATCTTGCCTTTTTCATACTTCTGGTTCAAAATTAGTGAAATGAGTTTTGAACAAAACTTCATAAGTAAAATCCATCCATTTATAGATTTACTTATCGATAAGATAAAAATGTTCATTTCTGGCACTGATATTCTATGAATTAATTGGTTTGAATAAGAGGTAGAAGGCTAATGAAAATTTCTGCAAACCAATGATGCGCAAGGATAAAATATATATTGGTACAGACTGGCTTTATCATCACATTTTCAGCAGTTCAATGTGTCACTTACAATTGTTTCTGTCTCTGTAAACATCTGATGATAGTAAGTGGTAAAATATAACCCTGTTACTAATCCTGTGTAATTCTGATCTCTTGCTGAAGGTATGCAGCACCTTGCCTCATTAATAGATCCAATCAATGGCATAATGTATTCAGTGTGAAGTTCTTGGAGGGAAATTTGTATGCAAAAAATCCTGTTCCTTCTTTATCACGTGATAATTTTGATCTTGAATGCTGATCGGGTGTTTTGGCACCTGGTGAAGGGTGGACATAGCTATTTGAGAAAAATGCTACAGAATTATAACATATATTTTAAATACAGCTTCACATGGTGAGCTGTCTTCAGAAATAGGTATAATTTATCAAAACATTTTAAAAGAGGTAATAATGACATTTCATAGAAATGTTTTTGCCACTTAAGAACTTAGCCTTTTTATTAAATATATAACGTGCCTGTTGTTCATGTTGTCAGTGTGGACTTCCATCTCTGCTTAAAAACAGAATTATGATGAACTATCTTACTTTCCCTAGTGCCTACAGGAGTTGAAAAGTTAACTGCATAAGATTAAAAAAAACCAACCAAACAAAAAAACCCCAAAATACCCGAAACCAAAATAACTGTAAACCTGGCATAAACATATTCTAAACTATTGATTATCTGGTTTATTTAGCTAGAATGTGAAGTGGGTTTTAGTTAAAGAAGTGTGATCTGACAGATTTCTCAGTGAAATTAGTAGGTAATCTCTCTAACCAGAAAGGATTAATTAATTTTTCACTGACAGTGGTGTTAGTGTCCCTTACATTATGTCCCTGTTTTTTTTTTTAACTGGTAAACAACAGATATGGATGAAATAGGGTTTAAGTTTGTATAGAGGTAGGCAAAAAAATAGTTTGCACATAATGTCCGATTTTTATTCAGATTATTATTTCATACTTGCGATTTTTGTGCCAAATCAGTGACTAATCCTATTGAAATTCTCCAGGAAATACAAACCAACTTACAGTATTAATAAAGCTACTTTGAAACAGCTTAACAAAATTTGCATATGAAAATTTGCCAAAATATAATTCATGTTGAGTACAAACACACTCATTACACACGTTCACAGAGGATACAAAGGTGGTAGATCATGGGGTGTTCACATCCAATTCCTTACAGCTATATTCTGCCTTACATCTTGCTTGACTTTTTTACACTGAAAGAATTTAAAACAGCCCATCAAAATGGATACATGTCTAAAAATATTTTCAAAACATTTCAAAGCCATTTTTTCTTCTCTTAAGATCTGATTAGTGACAGATGCCTCTGCCCAAACTAAGGGGCAAACAAGACCATTTGCCAATGTCAATGATATGGATTTTATATAATGATGAATATGAGGCAGAGAAATAGAAAGAAATAGAAAAGACTGGGGGAGTGGAAGGGAAGAGAAAGCAGATTACAGTCACCACCTTGTTATCTTAGTGGATCCAGCAGCATCCCATTGGTCCTGCACCCTGGGCGTCTTGGTGGTGGGTGTCCAAATGTCATTAAAAACTTTTCTCATTGTTTATACATTTTAGCTAACAAAGGAATTAATGCTCCTTGGCTGCACAGTTCTCTTATTCCATTGGCTAAATGATTTCCTCATTTCTCATGTTAATTAGTCCCATGCTTAGTCTTTCTCTCCTGTTCAGTTAGTGGGTTTCTTGAGTAGGTGGGCTGTGACTCAGCAGTTGTGATCTTCCCCCTGCTGGAATTATGTTTTGCCCAGTAGGAGCTGATTTCAGCAAATTTGCTGAATTTACTTTCCAGGTCGCCCATAAATTCTGGATTCTTTGTGTCCATTATCACTGATACATGCTTCTCCCCCAGCTCTGTAAACCTCCTGCTAGGTCTGAGATAACACCTATAATATATAAACCTTTAAATTACTAGCTTTTCTGGGAGTAATTTGATATTTGTCTACACGTCTCTGCTTGGTAAAAAAATAATAATAATCTTGCTTCCCCTAACTTCATCAGTATCAATAATGAAAACTGTTCAAACAGTTCATGGAACAGGAAACTGTTGAGAATTTATAGGTAGACTTGGCAGCAATTTTTTATTTACTCGCATTATAAAATATAGTTAGAAATTTGCAGTCTTTATCAATATGTTGATTTTCATTTAAATTAATATTTGTTCACTAATCCAGAAATAGGTAAATTCTGATTAGAGAAATTTATCATGTTTCTTATTTGTAATATCTTTCAATTACTTTTTGCTTTAAATCATACTTCCTTGGATTCTCGTGTAACTCTGTTGTATTGAAATGATTTCAAAATCAGTGTGAATTTAAGACATTTTTTCATATTGTCCTCTCTTCTTTGGTGGAGGTGTGTTTTCTCACACCATTTCTTTGTATTTTGTACAATAGATAATCCCCTCTTTTAGGGGGTTTATGAAGAGAAATTTAAATTCTGTATAACATTTGAAAACCTAAAGAGCCTCAGGGTGTCTCAGTCACATAAGGGAGGAACTGCAAGTGTTCTGTCAGACATGCCAGTGTTAAATTCCTGGGGTTTACAGGAAAGAGATTTTTCAAATTGCTTTAAAATCTGTACCTTAATTAGAGATTTGATTTATATATTTCATACAGCAACTTTCTACAGGTCTATATTTCATGCAGTGACTTTCTACAGGTCTGCACGGGCGTTTGTATTTGAGCAACTGCATCCTAAGTTCTGTGTTAACTTCACTGGAATGTGAGAAGGAGAATTCTGCAGTAAGGAAATTCTCAGGCAGGACACAGGGAACAGATATTCCATCCTTGCTAACTACCACAGCTCAAATGAAGTTAATTTTTTGCAGTTGTGAATGTACTCTGAGGTTTTTGTTTTAATCAGCGTTAACCGACACTGGCACCCAGCTAACTACTATGCCTTTCAATTTCAAGAATATTGTCTGCTCTTTCAATGTCTCTTTTTTACTATGCTTACTTATCCTTTTTTGCTGTTATTTTACAGTGTGATGTGGAGGGGAGAAATTGGGGTTTTGCCCTCTATCAATTTACATCATAATTAAATCAATTCAGTATCTTATCATTTTATCTTTTTAAGACCATCAGAAACCTTGCATCTCTTGGAAATTTTAATTGTAATGGAAAAAATGTTCCAACAGGTTTTTCATGACTGAAAAACGTGTTCATGTTTGGCCACTCCCCTTCTCTTGCTAATCTATGTAAAACACAGGTATTCCCTAATAAATATGTGATTTTATTATTTTTAGTTATTACTAGACATTTTACTTCTCTTTGGGAGATTTCGCTTCACCTCCTTCCACATAAATCTACTGAAAACTGTTTGAAATTAAGGTGAATAACAATGACAAAATCTCATGTTTCTAACTCTGACACACAAGAAATGGAACATTTAGTAATTTGATTTGAGTTCTTGTGTGTTGCTTGTTTTGTCTTTCGAGAACTGAAAAATCTGTAGCTTGCTCTTCATAGGAGCTTCTAATCTATTTTGAAGTCAAAAATGCTGCTTCTACCAATGCAATAGAAATTGCTGATTTCCAGATTGAACATACACATTAAAAACTCACTGCTTATCCAGCTGTCTTGTTGCACTATTCTTATGTGTGCACTATATACACTACTCTTGATGAGTCAATGTAGCTTCTTTACACGGCTTTCAATTTAAATATTATGTGAAGGAAAACTGTCTTTACAGAATTTTTGTCATAATGGCATAATGTTCAAGACTATCAGAGGAATATTCTGAGATTTCTCTGATATTCAAGAATATCAGAGAAAAAAATGCAAACAAACAAAAAAGTAATAAACATAAGAATTTGTCATGGTGCCAGGGCCTGGGAACAGAGGGGGCTCCTTGGGAGGACAGATGAAGTGAGAGTAGTGGATCTTGTCTACCTTGACTTCAGCAAGGCCTTTGTCACTGTCTCTCACAACATCCTCATAGGCAAATTCAGGCTGGATGAGTGGACGGTAAGGTGGAGAGAGGACTGAGTGAATGGCTGATCCCATAGGGTTGTAAACAGTGGCACGGAATCTAATTGGGTGCCTGTCACTAAAAAGATACAACACTGGGCCCAGTATTGTTTAACTTCTCCATCAGTGACTTGGATGAAGTGGCAGATACTGCCTCAGTGAGTTCACAGATGACACAAAGCTGAGAGGAGTGTCCAGTACACCAGAGGGCTGTGCAGACCTTCAGAAGCGCCTTGACAGGGTGGAGAGATGGATAGAGAGGAACCTCCTGAAATTCAACAAAGGCAAATGCAGAGTCCTGCACCTGGGGAAGAACAGCCCTGGGCACCACAACAGGCTGGGGGCTGACCTGCTGGGAATCAACTCTGAGGGAAAGAAGGACGTGGGAGTCCTGGTGGACAACACTGAGCCAGCAGTGTGTCCTTGTGACCAAGAATGCCAATGGTGTCCTGGGGTTCATTAGGAAAAGCCTTTCCAGCAGGTCAAGGGAGGTGATCCTGCCCCTCACTCAGCCCTGGTGAGACTTCACCTGGACTGCTGTGTCCTGTTCTGGGCTTCTCAGGACAAAAGAGATATGATGCTCCTGGAGCAGGTCCAGTGGAGTGTGACAAAGGTGGTTAAGGGATTGAAGCATCTCCCTCTTACAGTGAAAGGCAGAGGGAGATTAGCCTGTTCAGTCTTGAGAAGAGGTGACTGAAAGGGAACCTCATCAAAGTACTTAAGGGAGGGTGTCAGAGAATGGAGCCAGGCTCTTCTTGGTGGTATTGAGAAAGAGGACAAGAGGCAATAGGCAGAAAATGATGCACAGGAAGTTCCACCTGAACATGAGGAGGAATATCTTTACTGTGCAGGTGACCANGGAGGAATTTCTTTACTGTGCAGGTGACCACTCACTGGAACAGGCTGTCCCAAGAGGTTGCGGAATGTCTCTCACTGGAGATATTCAAGAACTATATGGAAGCAAACTTGTGCAACATGCTCTGGGATGACCCTGCTTGAGCAGGGAGATTGGACCAGCTGACCCACTGTGGTCTCTTCCAGCCTGACCCATTCTGTGGTTCTGTGATTCTCTGATTTTGTGAGAAGGTGACAGAGCAGGACTTAGACAGCCAGAACTCATTGTATGTACTCCCCCAGCCAGGGAGTAGGGCAGAATGGAAGATGTTGCAGTTTGAAGGTGGCTAAGCGCTAGGCACCAACAAAAAAACCATCTACTTATTTTCCTCTGCTATAGCTGAGCAGAGGAGGGGGAATTAAAAACGTCATTTTCATGAGTTGAGATAAGCATCATTGAGAAAAAAAAACCACTTTAAGGCAAAACAGGTTCAAAACTTAAACAGTATAAAGAAGATTTACTATTAACAGAATTAAAAGTAAAAAAGGGTAATGAGAACCAAAGCAAATCTTCAGAACACCTTTCCTTCTCAGTCTCTCCCTCTTTCCACCAACCACGCCAGGAAACAAAACATGGGGTTTTGGTTAGTATTTAACTTCTTAAAAATCTTTCTTCAATATGCTTAAGGAAGAGAGTTTCTTCTGCTGTGCTGTGGCATCCTTCCCATGGGAGATAGTTCTCTGCAAAATTTTCTAGCGTGGTTTTAACTTCCACAAGCAGTAATCCTGTATGAACTTGCTGCAATGTGAGCCCCTCCCACAGGCCAAGCAGTCTTCCACAACTGCCTAGTGTGGGTCATTTTAGTTCATAGAGTTTAGTCTTTTAAGGATGAGCTGTTCTAGTTTGGAAGTGAAGGCTCTCTTCCTCTATCTCTAAAAGCAAGGATCATGTCTGTTCAAGTTCCTCACTAGATTACAGCTTTTCAGTACCCACGCGCTCCAGCGTGAGTACTCTTTTTCATGGGCTGCGCATGGATCTCTGCACCCCCGCATGCACCTCATGAATTATAGGGAAACAGTTTGTTGTATCATAGCCCTCACCATGGCTTGCAGGAGAATCTTAGCTCCGGTGCTTTTTTTCACTGACCTCGGTGCCGCCATGTTGGTTTTTCCTCATGTGTCTTCACTTTTCCTTTTCCTCTGACTTGGAAGAAAGTTGGTATCTGTAAGCTGCAGCTGAGAGGCTGATCTCGTCTGGGCTTCTCATCGGGGAATTGCTTACCATGTCTCTTGCTGTTGGCCATGTGGTCCCTGCCAGCACCACACGGCTGGCCCCGGCTGCATGGTCTTGGCCTCGGAAGGGCCTAGCTACATGGTCCCAGACTCAGGAGGGCTCCGGCCAGGCAGTCCCGGCCTTGGGAGGGCCCCGGCCACACGGCCCCTGGCGGCCCCTGCTGGGATGGGTCCTGGCAGCCGCCTCACCACCCCTCAGGAAAAGAAAAAGAGCTTCCTGCGTTTTTTTCCCTTTCTTAAATATGTCATCACAGAGGCGTTACCAGCTTTTCTAATTGGGCTAGTAACCTGCCCGTGGTCACAGCCTTCAGAGATCAGCTCTGTGCTGGGCATTGTAGAAACTTGGAGCAGCGTCCTCCCGCCCACCAAAATCTAGACTTTTTTTAAACTAGCACGGAAGGGCATCCAGGGACAGCTCAAATGCAGGTTATCAGACACCTCCCTGAGGACTGGGATAGGCCAAGGCCAGCGGGGCCCATGGCTGTGCAGGTCAGGGCTGTTAAGATGGACATCCTATGGCATCAGTGGGGCAGGCAGTGGCGGCCTTATAGGTACTAGGAATTCCTGTCCCAAAAATACTTAAACAAATAAATGTAATAAAAAATGCAATGGTAAAAAGTGGAGTGTTAAAGCTGAGCAGCTGGGAAGGTTTGCTTTTCGTATGGCCATAGAGTAATGATACATAATGACTCAGTTAAGTCCCAAACTGACCAAAGTTTAGGTGTGGTTACGACCCACCCCCACAAAGGCAAGAGTTCTTGTTAATGGATGCCTTGGGGTGGATTAGAGTGAAACGACACTGAGTGATCAGTGTTAGTAACTATATATATGTAGGGTTTATTTTAGAATAATTTGGGTGCAACAGAATGCAGATATGTATCTGTTTCAGTTACTATTATCTACAGTAATATAACAATATGAAAGCATAAAAATATTACTTAAGAAAATTTAAAAGGAAAAACAAAGAAAGAAAGAGAGTGAAAAAATAAGAGTAAAAATATCACCATCTGTAGATCTTGTGAAGACACTTGATTGTTGCAGCTTAGATGTCTGTTGGTCGAAGTCACGGTCACAGTCTTGACCCACGGGGAGTAGGGAAAAAAGCCTGCAAAACATAAAGTCTGCTGTTTTGAAATATGCCTAGGTACCTGTCTTGGTGGGGGAGCCTCCAACCCTCTGGTGGAAGGCCTCAGAAATTAGTCTGTGTGCTCTTCGGTGGTCTTTGATGGTTTATGACACCTTCTGAGACCTGGCAGCTGCCTCACATCAGTGCAGTCAAAGTTGAGCCAGTAAAGCCCTATCAGACCCCTTTCTGGGGAGGAGGAAGGGAGTTTTACAACTGAATGAATTGTGTAAGAGAGGGCAATTAGCATGATAAGAGGCACCATCTTGCCTTGCAGGATTTGCCTGTTATCAGCCTCAAGGCCTTGTTTGTAGCCTTCAGGCAGTAATAGTTCACCTCCTCTGTGTATGCAGACTAGCCATTACACACCCAAAAAACATCCCCTTCGAGGCATGCAAACCTGGCCTCAGCAAAGCAGCCTGGAGCCTCCACAAATGGGCAAGTATTTTGAGTCATTAATCAGTCTCTCATAGGTGCCAAGGTATCCCATGTATACCTATATGAGCCCTGTAAGTGTGTGAGTCCACTAATCAGTAGCCACTACAGAAGTGATCTAGAGAAATGAGCCACCTAAAGCAAGCTGGTGAATTTCACAGATATTTTTAAATGTAGTTTCAAAGCTTTTTCTACATAAGAAAAAAGAAAAGAAAAAAAAAAAAGTAAAAATCACAGTTATAAAGAAGCTTATATTACTTCCTTAAAAGTAGTTTAACTGTCCAAAGTCTCATGAGTTTCCCAGTTAACTTGAAAACAAAAACCATGCACTTGGAAATAGCTTGGAAACTTTTCTAGCTACATAATGTGCTGAAAGTGTACATTGAATGCATTAATTCCTCAGTTATTTGATATTTCTGTATCTTTGCTTTAATTTACTTAATTTTCATCTATATTTTATTTTGTAATTTTTGGCACACTAAATCTTACAGCTCTTCCAAGTATATACTTAATTGACCTAAATTCTCTTTTTTTGGGGTCATTTGCTGTTTCTGCACAACCTTGAAAACTAAAGTATAGGATGAAAAAGAATAATCAAAGCATTATTAAAAATACTCCTGAGAATTTCATGTCTTTAATTTACACACTGCAAATGTTACTGTCAGGATGTGTTTGAAACATTTGATGCTTGTTAGTTTGCATAGCAGAACATAGAAATGACTGTATAGGCAGAGGAAAAGGTAGGACTCTACAGTACTTTGTATTTAATTGAATTCTAAAAGGAGGTAAATGAAGTTCTTTCAGAAGTATAGAGTCTTGAATAAAATTAAAACGAAAAAAAGAAAACTAGTAGATTCTTCAGTAATCTGCTTCTTTAATAAAGATATCCTAGCAATAAGAATCAGACACATTAATATTTCAAGACTTTTAGAATTTAATAAAACATTTAAAACCTGTCTAAAACCTTATGTGTACATTTTAGAACATCGCAATATTTTTGTACTTATAACCTCACCTTGTGACTCTGCACCAGTAAACTCTGCAGATTTTTAAACTAATCTAGAGTTTCAAGATCTAGGACAAAACTGCTTTAAGAAATCTTTTCCTAAGTTGAATCCTAAAAATCTGAACACTTGAAGGCACATTAGTTAATCAATTTTCAAGGAAGAATCAAGCAGTAAAATGAAACTCTATGTCCTGTATCCATCAAAAGGTTGGGTATTTTAAATCTGGATTACAAAAACATCTCTTTAGCCATAGTGGCTAATCTTGCATTGTTGAGCTTTTGACTGGACACCCTCCCTTTTAGGCCGAGGGTGAAAGAGCAGAGGAGGCTGCTGTCTTGCTAAAGTCCTTTATTTCATTGTCTCATAGTTTTCTGAAGGTAGAGTTCGAAGGGGAAACATGATAAGGCCAAACAGCAGCAGCAGCAGCAGCACGCTAACAGCAAGTAGAAAACAGCGTCTACTTACAGAAGTGTGGATTATATTTATTAATTGACCAATCAAATTAACACACGATTCTAGTTTTTCTTTTCTTAACCTATCCTGGTCTAAATATAATGGTTGTAAATCTTACACAAGTACTACATAGGTATTACACAGATTTGCATATATAGTTTCTATCAGCTCTTACTGTTTATGAGAACACTCTATCTAAAAAATGTGAACTGCATAGTTCTATTTGTGTTTTGTCTAAAGTAAAGAAATTCTGTGAAAAGGTAACACTGCTGCAGTACGAATTGTGTTTAAGGTCCCTTTGCTGCAGCTTTTCAATGTTTAAAGCACTTAGCATATATTTCTCCTAAAAGTTAAAAATCTATATTTCTATTTCACTTTGGTGTGACTTCATGTATCTCAGCTTATCCAAAGGTTTTAATTCAACTCCTGTGCTTTGGCTTTCTTCTGGGCCTGGGTCCAGAGGAGCTCACACTCCAGCATTGCATCACCATTTACTAGTAGGTTTCCTACTTTTCCAAAGAACACTCTCAAGTATCAAACATTATTTCATATTCTGCAAATCACTTCATTCTGCTGAAGTTCTTTCATTTTTAGATAAAATCCATGTTCCAAGAGGAAAATGAAGAGTCTCATCTTTACAGATGATATTTCTTATTCTTGTACAGGAAACCTTTGTAGTTTACCGGTCATTGTTGCTACTATACACAAAATAAGCTACTTTCAAGGGATTGAATAGCGACCAGTTAAAGAATAATCCAGAGTACTTGAATACTGGATACTACATGTAAGTTCAATTTATTTTATAGCTTCTTTTGAAATTTCACTGTTCTTATTTTGAAGCACTTGAGTAGGGTTTAGGGGAAGAATTTTGCATACTGATAGAATCTTTCCTAAAACAAAATATTCTTTTCTTAAAAGGCTAATTTCAGAAGTTTTTCTCTGTTCAAGTTTTACACTTCCTGCCAACTCAAATCAGATCTTGTGTGACTTGGTAGAGGAAGTCTAACAGGAGTAAAGGCTCACAAACTTCATTTTTATAAACCCTCAAGTTTCTAAGAGACAAGAATAAGCGGGTACATTTATGAAAGTAAAAACATGGGGTAGGTGAGAAATCGACTGATTTAACATCTCACAAATATTATTTCCATTGTCAGAATACTCATATTCTTAAAAAAGTTCTTGAGTGGTCTTCAAGAACACATTCTATTCTTCCTCGTTCTCTGTGATACCCTTGAAATCATGCTCCCAGAGGCAGTCATTGACCAATACTCCATTTAAAAGAAGCCCAAAACCCCAAACACCAACCCCCCTGACCAAAACAACCACAGACACATTAATATTATCATTATTACACTCAGAAAAGTTAAATCTTAATCTGGTAGACTCCAGAGATCATCAGTACACCTTTATGTCTATAGAGCACTGGCTCTGATTTTTGTTATTTCTACATGAAGAGATGTGAGAAAAGTAAAGTGTTGGTTTTAAATATTGCAATAAATGGGAAGCAAAATCTGTGTTGAAATGAAAAGATTTTTTCCAAATCAAGTTATCGATGAAATATTTGCTTGAAAGTACTGGACCTGTATCATAATGATGCCTTAGGGTTTAACTTTTATATTTTTCAAATCCTGTATTGCCTAGTGTGTAACTCTGAAGTTTCTTGTAGCTTGTTAGCTGCTCTCCTAGGCCAGATAGACACAACAAAGCCTCTCCGAGCTTGCTATTCAAGGGCACACAGATTGTCCTAGGCCCAAAAAGGTGTAAACTAGGGCTGCTAGAGAGGTGGAGAAATTGAAGAAGTTACACCATTAGCTAAAGTTTTAATCGGTGAATTTATGCTGATATGCAAATAGACCAAACCTATAAAAGTGTGAAAAACTCATGACTCGTTGTCCATCTTAGGAAGTAGCCTCTAGCTCCCCAGGGTGTACCTTTGAAGGCCTTTCAAATAAATACCTACCTTTATTCCCTTACTCCTGTCTAGTCTCTGTTTCTAGGTAGCCACTGAAGGCATCAACGAAATGGTAAAACATGATAAATCAAGTACTCTAAAAGTTAACTATGTCTGCAGGGGTCTAAATGGCTGACACAGAAAGTGAAGGGAATCCACCTTATGGGGTAAACCTCAATATTATTCTGAACACCAGTGAGTAGAACACATTTTTTAAGGCAGATCAGCTGTTTTCTAGTGTGTTATTAAAGAAAAAAAAAAAGAAAAGAGATGTAAAGATGTATAATGTCATATCACCTGAAATAATGCTGAAAACCCATAATATCTATTTTTTCAAGGTGTATGCATAGAGCTGAAGATATGAAAAGCTCTGATGAATTTTCCTGTGTTATGTTAAACCTAACAACAACAAAACCTGTGAAAAAAACAAATGGGAAGTCTTTCCAAATGAGGTCAATTACAGAGTAGCAGTGAGTGTAAGAAGTGTATACCCAATAATTGCTCAAGTGCCGTTTCTCCCTTACTCAGTTTTTACCCAGCACTGTAGAGCTGACCGCTCTAGGGCCCATATACATGTGTCTGTGTCCGTGATAACAGCACACCTGATCCTCTGACACATTGCTGAAATTGCTTTCCTGTTTATTGCTGCAGTTTACTTTTGATCCCTAATGGAAGACCCACATTTAGTGTTCTCTTGTGTTAGAGATGTTAAACTGAAACATTCTGCTTTAATTGCACAGACATGAGTGGTTACCGCTCAAACACAAAGTAAAATGATTCTCCTCATAAAGGTGAAATCTTTGTGGGGAAGTTTTTCATAAATAATTGAAGTACAAACAATTGTAATACTAACTAATGGGAATTAGGGGACATGGGCTCACAAACACGGCAATATGTTTTGCAGAGCTAGGAGAAACTGGAGTAAGGTTATGGAATAAGATGACAAAATGTTTTCTTTTTCACTTGTAGGCATTTTATATGTCTCCTTCTTTTAAATGTCTTATCTCAAAGTATATTTTAATGACAAGAATTTTGAGAATTTATTTGAAACCTGCATCAATAAGTAGAAAATTCAATTATATCTTTTTAGTACCCATTCATACTGGTAAATAATCTACCTTGCTATAGTTAGGTTAGAATAGGGTTAAATAAACTGCCAAGCCCTGTTTTCTTGACCCTTTCATACCTTTGACTTCCAGGAGAGATGGAAGTATTCAAAAAGTAGTATTAAAAAGCTTGAATTAGGTGATCAGAGTTAATTTCAGAATTTTTTTAGAACTGTAGTAATAGAGCAGTCTCACGGGATTTAATAAATGTTAAAGAAGTACATCTTCAATTTGTACAACTATTTAGATGTTCAAGACTTACTG
This sequence comes from Rhagologus leucostigma, assembly GCA_013397725.1. Classification (NCBI taxonomy): domain Eukaryota; kingdom Metazoa; phylum Chordata; class Aves; order Passeriformes; genus Rhagologus; species Rhagologus leucostigma. Next base: position 145,025 of record VZTD01000883.1, on the reverse strand, counting down.
TTTTCAAATGAGACTTACTGAAGCGTTACATGCATGCTTCTCTGAGCTTCCTTATTTATGTTTGAGGTTTTTTAAGTAGTAGCAGTAGTAATACTACTAAGAAGAAGAAGAAGAAACAAAGATATTCTATGAGCTATTTTATAATATTAAAATATAACATGATACTGAAGAGAAGAATGTATTTGAAAAATAAATAAAACATTTGAATAAAAGAAAGGGTGCGGAGAAAAGAGAAGAAAGTTTTTCTATTCTGACAGCATCTAAGAACCATTTATACACTCTTAAAAATAAAAGAAACACCTGATTCCCTAATACAAGAAGATCATCATGCCAAATTATACACACAATTTGTCTATACCTATGTACTTCTCTGATACCAGATGCATACAAATACCTTTAAAAATGGTAAAATTGTACTGATGTGCTTTATGTAGTAAAATAAGGTTTCGGAGGGATTTTTTTACATTAAGCCCAGATAAGGAGCAAATTTCTATTTTAAGCATAGGTTTGAGATTCTTTTAAATTTATATATGCATGCTGTACTTGATTCACTGTTGTCTCCCAGCTTTTAACACAAGAAGAATTTCATTTCTGTGTTAACTTCTGAGCCAAATAATTGTCCAGGTTATTTACAAATGTTTATTGATTATTCTGAGCACCTCACATACAACTGTCAATGTAATTATACAATGGAAGTATGTTTTGTGCAACATTTAAGGACAGGACTTCAGAATTTAAAGTTACACTAAAACCGTTGTCACGGACAAAAAGAAATGGGATACGTAGAACCAAGAGTATGATGTTAATCGGTGGTGTTTCAATAGAACAACACTATTCAAAGTTAACTCAGTAAAATGTGAAAATGTCACTAAGAATACAATCACCATTGCCATACAGAAACTTTGTTACTTTCTACCTCTTGGCTCTGGTGTTGGATTCACCTTTCCAACAACTCTTCAAGTCCAAATACTAACAATTCTCACTTTCTGGGGAAGAACAGGGGAAGGGGCAAAGGTTGACAAGTTCCAATCTCTTGATATCTTCACTGGGAATGATAATGGCTGGTGTGTATTCTGGGGTTTCTTCTCAGTCCCAGATGGACTGTAATTTATTTTTTTGTATTCGCATGTTACAGTCTTCTTCCTTCTCATTGCTTCTCATCTGAAGCCTGGAAGGTTAACCATCTGCTCCCACATCTGGGGATATAAGAGGAGTTACTGGTCGCACTGGGCCTCCCTGGGAGACTCAGGTCTTGCTCAGATACAGTCATTTCAGAGCTGCATCTCCAACATGCTTGGCAATGACCACTAAATGCTTGTTAAGAAAAACTAAAGCAGGACATGGGCCAAGGCCAGTCAAGCCAGGACCTGAGTCCTTGAACTGCTAGAGCAGTACAAAACTTAAGGCTTTTTACTAATGATAGTAAAAACACATGCCTTGTGATATACTAAATTATCATTAACTGATTTCTTTTTGACACTATTGCAAACACTGTGGCAATGTCATAGCTGACATGTTCCAGGAAGTGCAGGAGTAAGCAGAAGCAAAATGAACTGCTAGTTCTGAACAGGGTTTATCAGATGTTTTCATTAGAGCTTCTATTTGCATTTGATCTTGTATGCCTAAAATCATGTTTGCAAATGTAGACCAGATACTTTCCTTTTACTTCTATACTTTACTTCTTTCCTTTTACTGCTATATTCTGCATTTGGCACTGGAAGCTAAGTCAATGAAATATAGTCAACAAATTTGTAATGCTTATTTGAGTCATTGCTTTCAGGTCCCTGGGCTGCAGTAAGAAACTCTTTTGCTGCAGTTTTTTTGATTGGACTAAATTTTTGGTGTTTTGGTGTTTTCTTGTATTTTCAGAAGAGAAAACTCACTGTTGACTTCCACCTAACATTTTTCCTGAAATGGTACATGTTTACATAGTAAGGGATGTCTTATCCATACTGAATTTCTTTATCAATCATTCCTTTACATCTAGATAAGTATTTTGAGAATAAATATCAACATGTATTAAAAAAAAATATTGTTCTTTTAGTAAAAATGCAAGCTATTAAGTCGTCTATGACTATCACTATTAAATACATGCATCTACATACAAATACATACATTTAGTATTCAGACTTGCACATCTTATGGCTATTTGTGTGTATGGTTAAGAGATAAGTCATGCTTGGTCAAGACAAGGCTGCTTAATTGTTGTGTATGTAATAATGTTCTCTTATATCGTGGTTTAGGAATGGTATTCTTCAATTCAGTGCTCCCCCTGAAACCATGCACTGCTCCCTCATTTCCCTCCTTCCCACACCTCCCCTGCTGTGGGCTGGAGAGGAGAATTAGAGGTACAATAGGTAAAGGTCACGGGTTGAGATAAGAACAACTTATTTGAAACAGCAATGACATAAGAAAAACAAATAACAGCAAAAATATTAGTAATAAAAGTGTACAAAAGAGAGTGATTCGGATGTAAAATGCTCACCGCAAAGCCCAATTCAACTGCTGTCACACTACAGCAGGGGCCACTTCCCCTACTCCCAGAAGATGATGTATAGAATAACCTCCAGGTCCTAGCCATTCCCACTCCTGGCTACTGCAAAAATTAACCCAATCCTGGCCAGAACCAAGCTTTCAATACCATCTTCCACAATATCCATCTGGACAAAGCATCCAGCACAGAGCTGGATAAACACATCATGCAGTGGGTGAGCAGCTGGCTCCCAGTATGGTCACAAAAGGTTATAGTTAATGGGGTTACATCGGACTGGTGACCTGTCACTAGTGGGATTCCACAGGGCTGCATCTTCAGCCCTGTGCTCTTTAAAATCTTCCTAAATGACTTGGACTGGAAGGGATACTAAGCATATTTGCAGCCGACACAAAACTGGGAGGAGCTGTTGACTCCCTGGAGAGCAGAGAGGCCCTGCAGAGAGACCTTGACAAATTAGAGGCTGGGCAATCATCAACCGTACAAAGTTCAACAAGGGAAGGTGCCAGATGTTGCACCTGGGTCAACCCTGAATGTGAGAGAGATTGGGGAATGAGATGCTGGGAAGCAGTGCCATGGAAAGGGATCTGGGGGTCCTGGTCAATGGCAAGTAGAACATGAGTCAGCAGTGCCCTGGCAGCCAGGAGGTCCAAGCATGTCCTGGGAGGGGCATCAGGCACAGCATCGCCAGCCTGGCAAGGGAGGGGATTGTCCCGCTCTGCTCTGCATTGGGGCGACCTCACCTCGAGTGCTGGGGGTGGTTTTGGTCGCCTCCATTCAAGAAAGGCATTAAGCTATTAGAGAACATCCAAACGAGGGCAACGAAGATGGTGAAAGGTCTTGAGGGGAACCCTTATAAGGAGTGGCTAAAGTCACTTGATCTGTCCAGCCTGGAAAAGAGGAGCCTGAGGCGAGACCTTGCAGTCTGCAACTTCCTCATGAGGAGAAGAGGAGGGACAGACATTGATCTCTCTGCTGACCAATGGCAGGACTTGAGGGAATGGCATGAAATTGTGTCAAGGGAGGTTTAGGTTGTATATTACGAAAAGGTTCTTCACCTAGAGGGTGGTTGGGCACTGGAACAGCTTCCCAGGGAAGCAGTCACAGCACCAAGCCAAGAGAAAATTCAAGAAGCATTTGGACAATGCTCTCAGGCACATGGTGTAACTCTTGGGAGTGGTCCTGTGTAGTGTAGTGTTGCATTTTTTCCCTCCCCTGTGTTTACCTTTCCACCTGGGTTCCCCCTTCCCCNAGGCACGGGAAGCGGAACAGCCGCTCTCCCTGAGCAAGCCTCACTGAGCTCTCCGAGAAGGCTGTGGCATGCCATACCACCTCAGGGACCTCACAAACTGCAACAGTGTAGGGCTAAGAGTTGGACTTGATGATGCTTCTGCGTGCCTTCCAACTCAGCACATTCTGTGATGCTGTGATCTTAAAACCAGGGCTTGAAAATGAACATTCAGGGAACATTAAAGCTTAATGTTTCATTGACTAAAGTTTGAATGGCTATATGATGCTACTTAACTGCAAAAGCATTTTTAATTCAGTTACTCAAAAGCTGTGTCCTGCTACACTCAGTAAGAGGAAAATTAAATTCTATCAAATATGAAAAAAATCTTGATGTATGCACCTTTGTTGAGGTATGGGAGTCAAAACGTACAGTGTCTAAGTGCTGATTGAAGAGGGAACTCCTGCGCTCCGACTGATGCCTTCTCAGCCCTAATTTCTTCTTAGGTGCATGGCCCCTGCTAAGGTCATTGCTTACCAGAACCCATGCCTATGCCCCAGGGCTGGTCCCCGTTGGCTCTTTTCCCCCACCTGAGCTCCTCTATTCCATGTACATCTCAGTTGAGATGTCCTTTCTTGGGTTGAAGTCTTCTACTTTTGTTTTACTAAAGTAATTTAGTGGTTTCATTTTGGTCTAAAATTTTGTTTCATGATTATTCCTGTAGTGAACATTTTGATGTGAGTAAAGTCAAAAGGCTCATCCCATGTGCTTTCTTACTTGTTTACTACAGGTAAGTACTTACCAATTACAGAGCTCCTATCAGTACTTTTAAGAATGTAATAACATTACCAAATTAGATAGATATTTTCTGGTGTATTTCTGGAGCTTAAAAGAGTTTTTTTCTTATACAACTAACTGGAACTAAAAATCACCTGAAGCCAGTAAATTGCTGGAATACTTCTTCTCTCCTCCAGTTCTTGAATACTGCTGCCAGGAGAGAAAATATGAGGGTCTTTCTAACAAAGGATATTCAAGAAACAGACTTTCCAAAGGGCAAATGAAAACTAGACCACAGTAATAATCATAGCACTGAAGACCTGTTCAATTTCTTATTATTGCTTTTACTTGGTACCTGCTGTGTTCATACTGTGCTGTTTCGAGAACACATTATCTCCAAGCACTGGTACTTGGTACCTAACCAAGTCAGGTTAACAACACATTTCAGTTACCAGCAACCCTCAATGTTCAGCAGATAGTGTTAATAATCTACAGTTGCCAAGGAGTAAGAGATGAAAACTTGTCTGTGCTAGAAAATCCACAGACCAATTTGTTATATATGCTTTATAAAAATTGTTCGTTTCCAGTTTCAACTGTCTGTGAATAATTTTTTTTATTCTAATCTACAAAATAAAGAGCATTTTGGGGCTTGCTTTTAATCTATGTGAGATTAATCTCTTAATTTTTTTGCCCAACACACCTGCAGGACATTGCCTCATTCTGCAGAGGGGGAAACAGGAAGGCTGCAAGGTCCACAAAGTTATAGTGGCCTGGTAGGAGATTTTAAGTAGTTTTAAAATTGATGCATGATTTGAGGAATTAGACATAGAAGGACATAATTTCATGTGTAGTATTAAATCAAGAGTAGGTCTGACTTGCCACTGAAAATAATTACTTTGAACACTGTATCTCTTTTTTAATATGATAGAGAAGTTCAATTCTTACACTAAGAATCTTGTTTAAACGAAAGAGAACAAACTGCATACATGGAACCAAGAACATGCTGTTGGTCACATTAATATTTTAAGAGCATAATATCATCTCAAATTATATCAGCAAAACATAAAAATCTCATTAGTAAAATTCTTATTGGTTTTTTTTTCTCTACTTGGCAATGGTACTAGAACACTTAATATAATAAACGTGGTGAACGGACACATACAACATGTTTTGCACTTTATTTTGTAAATGAGTTTTCACATGGTAGCTGGCTTTTGTTTTCCAAAAATATGGTGAAGACTGCATTGAAAGTAGTACAGACAGAGGTCACTTGCGTGATCATCTCTGAAATAAACTGTTTCAGGCTATACTGTATTTTGCATCAACTGTCTTCCTCCATCTCCTGAAAGCTAACTAAATAAAGCTGCTTGCCTCATTTTTTGGCTTATCCTAGAGCTTATTATCCATCTTTTTCAGTCTGTGTCTCCCTCGTCTACAGTTTAGGAGCACTGAAGATTAATAGAATACTCAGTGTTGGAAAAGGGAAAAATATGCAGCATGAGGGCTGAAAACTGTCATTTAAATGAGTTGTTGTCTCTTGGATATCTCTTCTTTCAAGAATAATGAGCTACCCTGCTCTCTCTTGTATGAGATTGTTTATTATAGAAAGTAAACTGTACTTTAACTGTACTGTTAAAATAATTTTCTTGAACAATTATTTGCTTTACATCATAAAATGAAAGCAGATAGTGTTTGAAGATTGCTAGGTCTGTTTTGGTGCCCCTACATATCTACGTATGTCTGTCAAAAGTGAGTTTCAAATCGTATTCCCTAATCAGCCAGCTCTGTATAGTTAGAAAGGAAGCATTTAAAACTGATCTTAGGAGAGAATGTCACTACAACTTCCTGTTTGTCTCATCTATCATGTCTCTGTGGTTAATTTTTAGGAAGCAGGTGTGTCCATTGCATTTGACAGAGATGTTTAACTTTTTCCCTGGCATTTTTTTAATCTCATTCAGAATATAAATTTTACCCAAAATGTCTCCATATTCCAGCAACCGGCTCCGGTAATAAAACAAAGGACTTCTAATACCAGAGGCAGAATACACTGCCTGCCAATGCTTAATTTTACTGCCATGTCCTTTGCTAATCTCATTGCTTGCAGTTTTTCCATATTGCCTCCATTTCCTGTTCTAATATCTTTGGATATAAACATCACACAGTCTCCTAGCTGGTTATATTATGCCTTCAGATCATGTAAATATTAATCATAGTTTCCAGAAAGACCTGAATACTATACTTATACTGGAATGTAAAGTTAGTTCTCTTAGACACCTTGCCACAACAAGAACACTGAGAAAACGTCTGTCTTTTGTGATGCTGTTAGTTCTGTTCTGCCTAACCAAACTATTAGGGCTTCATTTTGATAGTGTCATCTTTTCTGAATTCCACGTTTAACCTTGCTGTGTTAAATTTTAAACTTTACTTTCTGAGACTCTGGTCTTGCAAACAGTCTTAGAACTGTGTTCTCATAACATTTCTCCTTCTTTTGTTTTCTGTTAGTTCTCATTGCCTAGTAATCCATCTCAGTCAATTCTTCCTCTTCCTAGTCTACATATCTCCACGGGGTGATTCTGTGTTGTGCAGAAAAGAAGTGGAAAAACTTCTGAGTTTGGGAACTGCTCACCTATTTCATTACATCCCACATTAAAAACATGCAGCTTCTGTTATCACACCAGCTACAAGACATTAATAAATGTAGCCCATTAATTTGCTTACCCTGGATAATGAGAATGCTTGCTGTCAGAAACAATATGTCATATGCATCCTAAATGTACACCCTGTGTCTGAATTAGGAGTACTAGCTCACAATGACTCACAAAGAATAAAGACCGGTTATACCCATGAAGGTAAAAGCCTTGTGAAGCAGGCTTTACTTCTACCTTTTTCCAACTCAATCATAGGCACAATAATGTAGTATAACTATTTAAATTATTTTTTTGCCAGTGGCACAGTAATAATTGTAACTGCTCTTAGCAGGCCAAAGGTATGATGGTTTTAACTGTGCCTTATGATAATGGTGCAGGGACCATGGCCAGCAGGTCAGAGGAGGTGATTCTTCCCCTCTATTCCATTCTCATGAGACCACATCTAGAGTGCTGCAGCCAGCTCTGAGTCCCCAGTACAAGAAAGATACTGACCTGTCAGAGTGGGTCCAGAGGAGGTCAGCAAAAATGGTCAGAGGGCTGGAACACCTCTGCTGTGAAGAAAAGGTGTGAGAGCTGAGGCTGGTCAGCCTTGAGAAGAGAAGGCTTCAGGGAGACCTTACTGCAGCCTTTCAATACATAATGGGAGCTTATAAAATAGACAGAGAGAGACTTTTCACCAGCGTCTTTAATGACAGACAAAAGGCTACTTGGATTGGACCATAGGATAGAAATTTTTACTATAAGAGGGTGAGATATTGGGACTAGTGGTCAGAGATTTGTGCATGCTTGACCACTGGACGTGGTCAAGGCCAGGTTGGATGGGCTATGAGCAACCTGACCTAGTCAAAGAGATTCCTGCACATGACAGGGGTGTTGCCAGCCCGACCCAAAACATCCTATGACTCTATGAGTCTACGATATATAGTTTAAATGGAATATAATAGCAAAGACCTTGAAGGTATGGTTACATTTTGAATACAGCTGACCATTAAAAATTCACTGATGATTAATTCCAGGTCATTAAAAAAAAACGTAGCTATAGCCGTGTGGGTGTTGATGGAGAAGCTGCTGCTTTGTTCCAGAGGCGTTCCTTAGGAAGGAACCCCCGGTGGTGCATCTCGGCACACTCACAAGCCAGGTCTCTCACCTGTCCGATGGAAACACACAGCCACGCTCATGCTAAGGTGGCTAGCTCAGGTGTAAGTAAAGGCAAAGAATTAAGAGCCAGCCCCTGTATGGAGTTCCGAAGGATTTATTACCAAACCACTACGAAGCAGTCCATGACGAAAAGGGCCCGCTTTTGCTTGGGACATGCTTATAAAGGAGTACAGAAGGGGGTGGGGTAACACAACAACAACCAATGGGGAGAAGGAGGGGGCGAGTGGGGGCTGGATTACATCCTCTTAAGGGATACAAGGGGCATCTGGCTGCTGGCCAATCTGACAGACCGAATCTACGCAGAATCACAAGACCTGATGGGAGGAGCTTTTCTCACCAAGTTAATGGGGGATCTTTAAACTTCAGAGTTGGCCCACCAGCAGGCCTCTCCTGTACCTGAGGCCTTTGGATCCCTGGCCCCCACAGCGGCTTTTTCAGCCACTGCAACACGTAGCCACTGAGGAGCAGGGGGAAAAAAGTGGTTTTTCTCTAAGAAAACAACATATAGCAAAATGCTGAAGAAACACAGTAGAGCAAGAGGATAAGACACCTGCTTCTGCCTTCCAAAGTAATGGCTCTTTTAGACATCCTGCAGCATGAGGCAGACCAATCCTTTACATCTAAGACCATCAAGGACCACATTAGTAAACAAGATGGTTTTAGTTACGTGGTGGTATCCACTAGCTGATGTAGAATATGATCGTTAAGGTGTCATTGCTATAGAGGTCATGATGGATTTGGTACAAGAACAAACAATTAGTACCAAGTACGCTGTTAATGTGGTAATCCACTGAAGCTTAGTTTGGAAGCTTAGTTTCAAACACACATAAGCACACTGAATTGAAACAAAAACAATGAACAGTCTGTCTTTTCCAAATAATTCACATATATTTGTGGGATTTCTGATTTTTGGGATATGACACTTCAAAAAAGCAAAGATGAAGCAAGGTTTTTCATCGAGTAACATGATTTTCAATAGTATGGAAAATGTTCAATGACCTACTGATCCTGATCTGATTTGACTGGATTTTTGAACATATTTCTCAAAAAATATGGTGATGTCCATTCTTAAATCCATATAATTAGATAACCAAAAAAACTTTTTCAGGATTATTGATTTGCATTTTTTTTCACTTCAAATAAAGATATTTTAAACTATAAATGTGAACATATATCTCTTTTCTCCCACCTCTTTTTATTTTGTGCTCAAATAAAAATGATGCAAAAGGAAGAGGTCAGTAGAAAAGGCATCAACAAAGTGTGAGAATTTTCCTGGGTTCAAGGGTAAAACTACCAGGGAACACATTTTTTTACTCTGTTTTAATAAGAGTTATTTACTGTCTTTACCTAGTCTTTTAAAACCAGATGCTGTTCTTCATTTTCTTCATTAGTACAAGTTTTGTAGAATACAGCACTGAGGTTCATGCAAATCCAGTTCTCTCTTTTTTCCCATGTAGCTCTTCATAAATAAAACTGATTTTTCAATAATTATTGTCATTAATGTGTTTCAAAAATATGGCCATAATCAAAGCGTTGCAAAAATATTAAATACAGGAAGATTACATGTTTTGCCTCTTGATCTGTGAAATAATGAGCAACAGAAGTTGTTAACAGTCCACTATTTACATTTAAAACTGTCATAAATAGAATTGCAGATTAAGTGTGACGTGGAATATTCCTTCTTTGACAAACTGAGAGACTGGGCAATAAAAGTTGTGTCTTTCTTTATTTCCAAACTTTTTTTAACAAGTCTTTGTTTTAGTTATTGTCACAGCTTTTAACAGCAGATTCAAACCTCGTACAAATCCTAAACATCAGTTTAGCCGAATGATAGAACTTGATACAGTATTTGTTTTCCAATTCCAGTACAATATAGTAGACATTTTTTCTTTATCCGTTTCTTGCACTACTTCTTTCCTTACCCTGTGTTCTCAGTATTTACACTTCAAGAAAAAGCTGCTGAAATGGCATATTCAAGTAAAATAAAAATGTGCTTCAACTTAGACCCTTTTAGTCCTATCTGCATAGTTTTAATGAACATTAATGTTTTCAGTTACAGGTTTAAGTAACTCATTCTCCGTGAGTAATCTTACGAGTTACCATAATCATACTTCCAATGGTTTTGAAATTAATAAGATACTTAACGATACTTTCATTTATAAGATGGTAAGAAAGTAATAAGCAACTGAATAGGCAGCTATTTTATACTGGCTGCTGTACACCCAAAAAGCTCAGTGAGATGTATATTATAAGGTTATGACCCTTGGTTTAACTTTTGAGAGTACTGAGACTCATTTTTTACTCCACTGCTGTGAATAGCAGCTATTCATGTGTTGGAAAAAAGACGACATGGGAATTATTTTCAAGGCACTTGTTGCAAATAGTAGTTCAAATTCCGTTATCCATAGCAGGAAATTTTTCCATTTAGCTCTGCCATAGTAAAGCGTGATTCTTCAGAACTGATGAAGTTAATAATTAAGATACAAAATTTTCAAACTGTAACCATTTCATTTGAGGATTTATAACTTCAGCTTCTCTGTCAGAAAATAAAATTTCTTCATTGCTAGCATGTTTAATATCTCCAATTCTGTATTAAAAACAAACAAAACCAAAGCAAACAAAAACCCCAACCAAGCCTATGTGTCAATGCACTCAGGGTAATCAAACCATCATATGCAATTTTATGTATTATAACATGGCCAGGGTCATAATAGTGATACAGCCTGGGGGAAATGTTGCACTTTTAAGAAAAAAAGAAAGGAAAAAAGAAAAAGAAAAGAAAATGAAAAAGAAGAAAAAGACAAAGACAAAGGCAAAAAAAAGAAAAAGAAAATCTAGTGAAAATAGCTTACTCTTAGAACTTTAAGAAGAATTTTACCAAATTTCTTCTCTGTGTGAACTGAAAAATAATCATCTTCATTGTGAAATGTTACGGTTTTTTAAACAAACAAAATCTGGTAAACAATTTATCCAGGCAAAAGTTTTCACTGGAACTTGACATGAGTTACATTTAGAAAGACTCTTTGTAGTAAAAGTGAAAAACCTCACAAGATCAGACTCTAAAGGAGCATTCAAAGTTAACGGTTTGTGTGTAGGCTTCTCATGTTTCTTTTCTTAATAAGGTACATTATATTCTAAAAGCTGGACTTTCTTACCTGCTTGAAAATTGGCATAGCTCCATTCAGTCCCTAGGAGCTGTGTGGCAACCTCCAAAGTTGTTAATTTTAAATCAAGAATGGATTTCTTCTCAAAAGGTTCACACTTTATTATAGAACTAGAGGAGTAATATCTGGTAGTCATTTTGCAAGTTTATAACAGAAAGGCACTATAAAAAGTCTCCGTGAGTGGAAACTATTTTGCAATTTCTGTCCTCATTAGAAACCAGTTTGGAATGACCGAAATAATGCTTATGTACCGGTGCTCCTGGAGTTACACTTTTGTTAGCCTGATCAAAATAACGATCAATATTTAAATATAATCATCACAAGTAGCCTCAAAAGGAAATTGTTTGGGTTGCTGGTAAGGATTACTGTTAAAAATAAAGGGGTTTGTGCCAGCTAATTATTTGACATTCCCTATGCACAATATTACCACAATATGATTTCTCCCCCTCTCAAACCAGCCCACCTCCCTGCCCCAAACCCCTGTACCAGGCCACATTACTGCGAAGTGAATGTTTACACCATGCAACAGGTCATCAAATACTAAGGGCTGTAGGCAGTTCTTAGTGTCGACTGGATCTGAACTGGTAGACCAATGCAAAAGTATTCCTGTTTCTCAGAGACTTACCAACATAAACTCAGTAAGAATTCCTTCACAACTTTCCAGCTATTGCAACAATCTGCTGTCAGCAATGCATTTAGCTTTAGGATCCTTGAAATGCTTGGTCACTCTTCAGTAGTACAGTAGAAACTCCCGTAGAAAAACATGATGGCAAAAAAAAAGAAATGAAAATAAGAGCATGAGATCAAGTCACCTTCATAACTCAGTTGACCAAGAGAGGCTGAAAGAAAGTAAACTATTTCAATTTTTTTCACATCTTAAGAGTACTGTACAATAACCAGATGCAGATGCTGGGCATCTTTTTACTTGCTTTATTAATTCTTTTCTTTTACTGCTGCTCCACTTAGCTGATATACCACACAATGTTTTCTGCACCGAAGTGACTTCAAAGTGAAAATATATTGAAATAACATAGATCCTAATTTTAGTTATATTTTTTAATTTAGTTTGATGACCAGTGAGACAAAGATATCTCACGGTGGCTGATAGTGAAAAACGAAGGTAAAGAATTCAATGTAATTTCAGTTACAGAAGTTAGGCCGTGGAATTTTACTGCCCTCTTCACAAAATCCTAGATAGAAAAATATTCAGTATAAAATTTCAATCTGGCTTTTGTACAAAAATAAGGAAGGTTTGGTAGGGAATAAACAAAATCATTCTGTGTGTTTTCAACAGCTTGAATGTATTTGATCTGCACCTATGTTTGATTTTGAAGACGCAGATTTCATTTGAATAGTTTGACAGAAAATCTAATTCTAAATAGTTTTATGGTAATAATTACTAGGTAAGATGGTAAACATGTAAGTCAGAGCAAGATTTTAGTCCTTGAATATAAAAGTGGAAGCTGTACTAGGAAAGATGTGAACAAGAATTTGTTATCCTCTTGATTTCTCAGCCAAGCCAATTATGGAAAGAAGAGATTGTTTTGGAAAAGTAGAAACTGATTCTAGTCTGGCAGGTAATTGTTCTTCCTTGCTAACACCTCTGTTCCAGAATGACTTTATCTGAGGGTAAAGTAAGCTTTCCTTATGCTAAAATAAGAATCCTTGTCACTGACTTCCTATTCACTGGGCTGTTACTCTCTAAAGACCCAGTATTTGTGATGATTTGGTACAAGATAAAAATTAAATAAGAAGAGACAATCTGTGTCCATTGCATGCATTTTACTTTTTTAACTTTATGAGGATTTCTTATGGAAATGACCCTTGATGGAATAACTTGGTGCTGTGTTAGCTCAAGCCAAAAACTGCATGATGCAGCTGCTCATTCACTCTCCCCGCACCCCTCTGCAGTGGTATAAGGAGAATCAGAAAAAGGTAAAACTTGTAGTTTGAAATGAGAAGAGTTAAATAATTGAAATAAAGTAAAATTATGTAATAATAGCTATGACTATTTTTATTATTGTTGTTGTAATGAAAAGGAGAGAGAGGAAAAAGGAGAGGAACAAGCCACAAGGTAAACAAATAATGTACGATACAATTGCTTATGACCCATGACTCCCCAGCCTGTCCTCATGCAGTGATTGGTGACTGAGATAATGCCCCCCATTTTATCTACTGAGCATGATATTCTACTATCTAGAATACTTCTTTGGCCACTTCAGGTCACCTGTCCCAGCCGTGCTCCCTCACGGCTTCCTTTGCACCTCCTTGGTGGCAGAGCATGGGAAACTGAAAAGCCTTGATTTAGGCTAAGCACTACTTAGCAGCCACTAAAACATCCGAGTACTGTCAAAGTTATTTTCATATTAAATCCAAAACTCAGCACTGTGCCAACTACTAAGAAGAAAATTATCTCTATTCCAGCTGAAACCAGGACACAGTTAGTTTGAGTGCAAAGGACTCTTGATCTAAAGAATAAAATAAAGAAACTAAGGGTGTATCCTAAAGTCATAGAATCATCGAACTTGAAAAAGTCCTCTAAGTTCCTTGAGTCCAACTGCTACTGTACCAGAAGTGTGGATTCACATTTACTCTGTAACTAATCTGTGGGATTAATTCTGTATGGATTTTATTAGTTCTCTGGTGAATGTTCATAGAATTCAATGTAGAGCTATTAATAAATTTTACTGCCATGTAAATATTAGCTAGAAAAAATGTTTCACTTCCATTGCTCCTGTACCAGCAGGAGACAGAATCGATGTGATCACATGAAGTGCCTAGAGACCACTTTCTCTTTGCCCTGGGAGTCATTGGATTACTGGTGATGTACACCCTCTTGATAGTGATTCCCTTATATACTGTACTAAGATTATGGACGCCGCTGTAATTTCCCTTCTAATACTTAAAATATAAATAAGGTAAAGGCAAAAGAACTGACTGGTTCTGTTGCGACTAAGTATTTCTGCATGTGTCACTCAAGGTATAACTGGAGGGCAAAAGGAAGAAAATGTCACTTCTTCTTCTTTGCAGATCTATGGTAAGGTTACTGTGGACTGTGAAGAGGAGATGAAGAAAAGTATAAAGTCTGACTTTGTCATTTAGGTGTGAATGTGACTAGAGGGCATGAAGCTGCAGATGCCATCCCTGTTGGTAGCTGAAAGACAAGTACAAAACACTGACATCACAAAATCCCGAAGGGAGAAAATTTTAGGCCCTTGATGCTGTAAAACACTGTCTGCCTTAGCTTTTATTTTACTACAGACCTAGTCAGTTTGTATATTTGAAAGGCATTACCTTTCTGTGTTCGTCTCTTTGTAGTGTCCCGTTTGTAAAAAAGATACCACCTCAGAGTAAGTTTAATTTCTCTTTCCACATTTTCTCCTTCAATGATCACAATTCATTTTATTACTGGTAAAATTCCAGTTCACAGTATGCCATACTGGCTATTTTTCAGAACAGTTGCCTTCTCCAGAGAAAGGAGGAGGGACTGGTGAAAAAAAGGGGGAGGAGGGAGAAAAAAAGAAAACAATCTAGATGCAATTATGAGTGACCTTGCAATACTGAACAGGCATACCCTACAGAATCAATAGCCAGACAAGTTTCTGTGACAGATCCAATAAAAGGAAAAAGCAAAGGTGTGCGGGAGGAAGCCAAGTAGATTAAAAAAGAGAGATAATGGTACTACTACTATGAAAGCGCCAATGTTCTGATACAAGTTTTGAGGTAGAAATTAGCTTCACATGAAAAGTGACAGCTGTTGTGGCTTTGGCCAATTAAATGACAAAAAATGAAATGATTTTATGCTCTGTCTGGTATATGACAAGGTACTTGAACACCAGGCAGCTAGGTGAAAACAATGAAGAGTACATAATTTGTTGCTGCCCAGCCAGAGTTTTCCCCTTCTTATTTTCTTTCTCTCTTCTTTCTTTCATTCCTTCTTCCTTTCTTTCTTTTTCTTTCCTTTTATTTTTTTCTTTATGTCTTGCTTTTTACTATTTTTCCTTTCTCTTCCGAAGGCAAATAATTTGGGATAGAATATTGTGGCAGATCACTGGAGCTGATAAAATTAAAAGAGAAGCTTCAAAACTTTAAACACTGAGGCCCCATTTGGATCTTTTATTAATTTGTAGATAAGCTTATTAATCATGCTTAGTAAAAGTTTTGTGTCTCTGTACACAGACATCCATAAGGAAGATTTCTGATTTTGGAAGATTTTTTTTTCTCTTTTGTGCAAACAAAAGCAGACGAATTTTAGAGTTTATTCCCTCCCACTAGACTTCCTTCAAAAAAGAGAGGAACTGGGTATCAAATTTTACTTCCCTTTTTCACCTAAATATGTTCTCAGTTTCTGATATTTCCTTTTAAGTAAAGGACATAAGATGGTAAGGTATAGAATGTATATAAATGTTATTGATCAAGTCTACGCTTCTTGTGTTTTATATTATTTTCATTGATCTCTCCATGGTCTTTGATCCCAACTTTCAGCCCCAGTTTTTACTAAATACAAGATACAACCTGGGGTATATTCCTTTTGAGGGCTGCATTTGTTAATGCTGAATGTGCCTGGACATTGACTCTGTGAACAATTGTGATGAAGAGCAGCCACATTAAGGACACTATCCTTCTCATTCAAAATGTGTTATAGAATACATTTATTTCACAAATAACTTTTCAGATATGTCACACTATATTCACCCCTTCTTCCCCAAGTGTAGTAACAGTGGAATTGACTATTTAACTCATTAAGAGCAGATTCCTCTCTTTGGAGCTGACTGCTCAGAGTTTGGTGCAATGTGCATAAGACAATAACACTTCTTAAGAACATATCTATGCAGTGATATTTAGAAGCTTGCTCATATGAAGAAATCGTGTTTTTCTTGTTTTATATGTTTTCTTGTTTTAGGTGTTTCAGTTTGTCAGTGGAACAATAATTGTCTTACCGTCCATTCTCCAAATCTTGCCAAGATTTTTGTCTTTGTTACTCCCTAGACATAACTGAAAGCTGGATTTGAGTCTTAACATCTATTAATGTATCTCTTATGCCCCACCCCCCCCCC